>OX454527.1:82925609-83453022 GCA_949715645.1 Portevinia maculata | reverse complement strand
GATGCTGCACGGTTTCTTCGATATCTCCTAAACCAGTTGACCTAGAGCAATAAAGTTAAGTTGCCTGAATTCTAGATTAAATTATCTAACAACGTGCATTTATAGATTTTGTATCTAGATACAAACAAAAAAGTTCAACTTTTTGAATTTTAGCTCCCAGATGCTGCACGGTTTCTTCGATATCTCCTAAACCAGTTGACCTAGAGCAATAAAGTTAAGTTGCCTGAATTCTAGATTAAATTATCTAACAACTTGCATTTATAGATTTTGTATCTAGATACAAACAAAAAAGTTCAACTTTTTGAATTTTTGCTCCCAGATGCTGCACGGTTTCTTCGATATCTCCTAAACCAGTTGACCTAGAGCAATAAAGTTAAGTTGCCTGAATTCTAGATTAAATTATCTAACAACGTGCATTTATAGATTTTGTATCTAGATACAAACAAAAAAGTTCAACTTTTTGAATTTTTGCTCCCAGATGCTGCACGGTTTCTTCGATATCTCCTAAACCAGTTGACCTAGAGCAATAAAGTTAAGTTGCCTGAATTCTAGATTAAATTATCTAACAACGTGCATTTATAGATTTTGTATCTAGATACAAACAAAAAAGTTCAACTTTTTGAATTTTTGCTCGCAGATGCTGCACGGTTTCTTCGATATCTCCTAAACCAGTTGACCTAGAGCAATAAAGTTAAGTTGCCTGAATTCTAGATTAAATTATCTAACAACGTGCATTTATAGATTTTGTATCTAGATACAAACAAAAAAGTTCAACTTTTTGAATTTTAGCTCCCAGATGCTGCACGGTTTCTTCGATATCTCCTAAACCAGTTGACCTAGAGCAATAAAGTTAAGTTGCCTGAATTCTAGATTAAATTATCTAACAACGTGCATTTATAGATTTTGTATCTAGATACAAACAAAAAAGTTCAACTTTTTGAATTTTAGCTCCCAGATGCTGCACGGTTTCTTCGATATCTCCTAAACCAGTTGACCTAGAGCAATAAAGTTAAGTTGCCTGAATTCTAGATTAAATTATCTAACAACGTGCATTTATAGATTTTGTATCTAGATACAAACAAAAAAGTTCAACTTTTTGAATTTTTGCTCCCAGATGCTGCACGGTTTCTTCGATATCTCCTAAACCAGTTGACCTAGAGCAATAAAGTTAAGTTGCCTGAATTCTAGATTAAATTATCTAACAACGTGCATTTATAGATTTTGTATCTAGATACAAACAAAAAAGTTCAACTTTTTGAATTTTAGCTCCCAGATGCTGCACGGTTTCTTCGATATCTCCTAAACCAGTTGACCTAGAGCAATAAAGTTAAGTTGCCTGAATTCTAGATTAAATTATCTAACAACGTGCATTTATAGATTTTGTATCTAGATACAAACAAAAAAGTTCAACTTTTTGAATTTTAGCTCCCAGATGCTGCACGGTTTCTTCGATATCTCCTAAACCAGTTGACCTAGAGCAATAAAGTTAAGTTGCCTGAATTCAAGATTAAATTATCTAACAACGTGCATTTATAGATTTTGTATCTAGATACAAACAAAAAAGTTCAACTTTTTGAATTTTACCTCCCAGATGCTGCACGGTTTCTTCGATATCTCCTAAACCAGTTGACCTACAGCAATAAAGTTAAGTTGCCTGAATTCTAGATTAAATTATCTAACAACGTGCATTTATAGATTTTGTATCTAGATACAAACAAAAAAGTTCAACTTTTTGAATTTTAGCTCCCCGATGCTGCACGGTTTCTTCGATATCTCCTAAACCAGTTGACCTAGAGCAATAAAGTTAAGTTGCCTGAATTCTAGATTAAATTATCTAACAACGTGCATTTATAGATTTTGTATCTAGATACAAACAAAAAAGTTCAACTTTTTGAATTTTAGCTCCCAGATGCTGCACGGTTTCTTCGATATCTCCTAAACCAGTTGACCTAGAGCAATAAAGTTAAGTTGCCTGAATTCTAGATTAAATTATCTAACAACGTGCATTTATAGATTTTGTATCTAGATACAAACAAAAAAGTTCAACTTTTTGAATTTTAGCTCCCAGATGCTGCACGGTTTCTTCGATATCTCCTAAACCAGTTGACCTAGAGCAATAAAGTTAAGTTGCCTGAATTCTAGATTAAATTATCTAACAACGTGCATTTATAGATTTTGTATCTAGATACAAACAAAAAAGTTCAACTTTTTGAATTTTAGCTCCCAGATGCTGCACGGTTTCTTCGATATCTCCTAAACCAGTTGACCTAGAGCAATAAATTTAAGTTGCCTGAATTCTAGATTAAATTATCTAACAACGTGCATTTATAGATTTTGTATCTAGATACAAACAAAAAAGTTCAACTTTTTGAATTTTTGCTCCCAGATGCTGCACGGTTTCTTCGATATCTCCTAAACCAGTTGACCTAGAGCAATAAAGTTAAGTTGCCTGAATTCTAGATTAAATTATCTAACAACGTGCATTTATAGATTTTGTATCTAGATACAAACAAAAAAGTTCAACTTTTTGAATTTTTGCTCCCAGATGCTGCACGGTTTCTTCGATATCTCCTAAACCAGTTGACCTAGAGCAATAAAGTTAAGTGGCCTGAATTCTAGATTAAATTATCTAACAACGTGCATTTATAGATTTTGTATCTAGATACAAACAAAAAAGTTCAACTTTTTAATTTTTGCTCGCAGATGCTGCACGGTTTCTTCGATATCTCCTAAACCAGTTGACCTAGAGCAATAAAGTTAAGTTGCCTGAATTCTAGATTAAATTATCTAACAACGTGCATTTATAGATTTTGTATCTAGATACAAACAAAAAAGTTCAACTTTTTGAATTTTAGCTCCCAGATGCTGCGCGGTTTCTTCGATATCTCCTAAACCAGTTGACCTAGAGCAATAAAGTTAAGTTGCCTGAATTCTAGATTAAATTATCTAACAACGTGCATTTATAGATTTTGTATCTAGATACAAACAAAAAAGTTCAACTTTTTGAATTTTAGCTCCCAGATGCAGCACGGTTTCTTCGATATCTCCTAAACCAATTGACCTAGAGCAATAAAGTTAAGTTGCCTGAATTCTAGATTAAATTATCTAACAACGTGCATTTATAGATTTTGTATCTAGATACAAACAAAAAAGTTCAACTTTTTGAATTTTAGCTCCCAGATGCTGCACGGTTTCTTCGATATCTCCTAAACCAGTTGACCTAGAGCAATAAAGTTAAGTTGCCTGAATTCAAGATTAAATTATCTAACAACGTGCATTTATAGATTTTGTATCTAGATACAAACAAAAAAGTTCAACTTTTTGAATTTTAGCTCCCAGATGCTGCACGGTTTCTTCGATATCTCCTAAACCAGTTGACCTAGAGCAATAAAGTTAAGTTGCCTGAATTCTAGATTAAATTATCTAACAACGTGCATTTATAGATTTTGTATCTAGATACAAACAAAAAAGTTCAACTTTTTGAATTTTAGCTCCCAGATGCTGAACGATTTCTTCGATATCTCCTAAACCAGTTGACCTAGAGCAATAAAGTTAAGTTGCCTGAATTCTAGATTAAATTATCTAACAACGTGCATTTATAGATTTTGTATCTAGATACAAACAAAAAAGTTCAACTTTTTGAATTTTACCTCCCAGATGCTGCACGGTTTCTTCGATATCTCCTAAACCAGTTGACCTAGAGCAATAAAGTTAAGTTGCCTGAATTCTAGATTAAATTATCTAACAACGTGCATTTATAGATTTTGTATCTAGATACAAACAAAAAAGTTCAACTTTTTGAATTTTAGCTCCCAGATGCTGCACGGTTTCTTCGATATCTCCTAAACCAGTTGACCTAGAGCAATAAAGTTAAGTTGCCTGAATTCTAGATTAAATTATCTAACAACGTGCATTTATAGATTTTGTATCTAGATACAAACAAAAAAGTTCAACTTTTTGAATTTTTGCTCCCAGATGCTGCACGGTTTCTTCGATATCTCCTAAACCAGTTGACCTAGAGCAATAAAGTTAAGTTGCCTGAATTCTAGATTAAATTATC
Organism: Portevinia maculata; assembly: GCA_949715645.1. Taxonomy (NCBI): domain Eukaryota; kingdom Metazoa; phylum Arthropoda; class Insecta; order Diptera; family Syrphidae; genus Portevinia; species Portevinia maculata. The sequence continues at coordinate 83,448,962 of OX454527.1, read as the reverse complement.
TAACAACGTGCATTTATAGATTTTGTATCTAGATACAAACAAAAAAGTTCAACTTTTTGAATTTTTGCTCCCAGATGCTGCACAGTTTCTTCGATATCTCCTAAACCAGTTGGCCTAGAGCAATAAAGTTAAGTGGCCTGAATTCTAGATTAAATTATCTAACAACGTGCATTTATAGATTTTGTATCTAGACACAAACAAAAAAGTTCAACTTTTAAAATTTTTGCTCCCAGATGCTGCACGGTTTCTTCGATATCTCCTAAACCAGTTGACCTAGAGCAATAAAGTTAAGTTGCCTGAATTCTAGATTAAATTATCTAACAACGTGCATTTATAGATTTTGTATCTAGATACAAACAAAAAAGTTCAACTTTTTGAATTTTAGCTCCCAGATGCTGCGCGGTTTCTTCGATATCTCCTAAACCACTTGACCTAGAGCAATAAAGTTAAGTTGCCTGAATTCTAGATTAAATTATCTAACAACGTGCATTTATAGATTTTGTATCTAGATACAAACAAAAAAGTTCAACTTTTTGAATTTTTGCTCCCAGATGCTGCACGGTTTCTTCGATATCTCCTAAACCAGTTGACCTAGAGCAATAAAGTTAAGTTGCCTGAATTCTAGATTAAATTATCTAACAACGTGCATTTATAGATTTTGTATCTAGATACAAACAAAAAAGTTCAACTTTTTGAATTTTAACTCCCAGATGCTGCACGGTTTCTTCGATATCTCCTAAACCAGTTGACCTAGAGCAATAAATTTAAGTTGCCTGAATTCTAGATTAAATTATCTAACAACGTGCATTTATAGATTTTGTATCTAGATACAAACAAAAAAGTTCAACTTTTTGAATTTTAACTCCCAGATGCTGCACGGTTTCTTCGATATCTCCTAAACCAGTTGACCTAGAGCAATAAATTTAAGTTGCCTGAATTCTAGATTAAATTATCTAACAACGTGCATTTATAGATTTTGTATCTAGATACAAACAAAAAAGTTCAACTTTTTGAATTTTAGCTCCCAGATGCTGCACGGTTTCTTCGATATCTCCTAAACCAGTTGACCTAGAGCAATAAAGTTAAGTTGCCTGAATTCTAGATTAAATTTTATAACAACGTGCATTTATAGATTTTGTATCTAGATACAAACAAAAAAGTTCAACTTTTTGAATTTTAGCTCCCAGATGCTGCACGGTTTCTTCGATATCTCCTAAACCAGTTTACCTAGAGCAATAAAGTTAAGTTGCCTGAATTCTAGATTAAATTATCTAACAACGTGCATTTATAGATTTTGTATCTAGATACAAACAAAAAAGTTCAACTTTTTGAATTTTAGCTCCCAGATGCTGCACGGTTTCTTCGATATCTCCTAAACCAGTTGACCTAGAGCAATAAAGTTAAGTTGCCTGAATTCTAGATTAAATTATCTAACAACGTGCATTTATAGATTTTGTATCTAGATACAAACAAAAAAGTTCAACTTTTTGAATTTTAGCTCCCAGATGCTGCACGGTTTCTTCGATATCTCCTAAACCAGTTGACCTAGAGCAATAAAGTTAAGTTGCCTGAATTCTAGATTAAATTATCTAACAACGTGCATTTATAGATTTTGTATCTAGATACAAACAAAAAAGGTCAACTTTTTGAATTTTAGCTCCCAGATGCTGCACGGTTTCTTCGATATCTCCCAAACCAGTTGACCTACAGCGATATAATTAATTTTCCTGAATTCTAGATTCAATTATCTAACAACGTGCATTTATAGATTTTGTATCTAGATACAAACAAAAAAGTTCAACTTTTTGAATTTTAGCTCCCAGTTGCTGCACGGTTTCTTCGATATCTCCTAAACCAGTTGACCTAGAGCAATAAAGTTAAGTTGCCTGAATTCTAGATTAAATTATCTAACAACGTGCATTTATAGATTTGGTATCTAGATACAAACAAAAAAGTTCAATTTTTTGAATTTTAGCTCCCAGATGCTGCACGGTTTCTTCGATATCTCCTAAACCAGTTTACCTAGAGCAATAAAGTTAAGTTGCCTGAATTCTAGATTAAATTATCTAACAACGTGCATTTATAGATTTTGTATCTAGATACAAACAAAAAAGTTCAACTTTTTGAATTTTTGCTCCCAGATGCTGCACGGTTTCTTCGATATCTCCTAAACCAGTTGACCTAGAGCAATAAAGTTAAGTTGCCTGAATTCTAGATTAAATTATCTAACAACGTGCATTTATAGATTTTTTATCTAGATACAAACAAAAAAGTTCAACTTTTTGAATTTTAGCTCCCAGATGCTGCACGGTTTCTTCGATATCTCCTAAACCAGTTGACCTAGAGCAATAAAGTTAAGATGCCTGAATTCTAGATTAAATTATCTAACAACGTGCATTTATAGATTTTGTATCTAGATACAAACAAAAAAGTTCAACTTTTTGAATTTTAGCTCCCAGATGCTGCACGGTTTCTTCGATATCTCCTAAACCAGTTGACCTAGAGCAATAAAGTTAAGTTGCCTGAATTCAAGATTAAATTATCTAACAACGTGCATTTATAGATTTTGTATCTAGATACAAACAAAAAAGTTCAACTTTTTGAATTTTAGCTCCCAGATGCTGCACGGTTTCTTCGATATCTCCTAAACTAGTTGACCTAGAGCAATAAAGTTAAGTTGCCTGAATTCTAGATTAAATTATCTAACAACGTGCATTTATAGATTTTGTATCTAGATACAAACAAAAAAGTTCAACTTTTTGAATTTTAGCTCCCAGATGCTGCACGGTTTCTTCGATATCTCCTAAACCAGTTGACCTAGAGCAATAAAGTTAAGTTGCCTGAATTCTAGATTAAATTATCTAACAACGTGCATTTATAGATTTTGTATCTAGATACAAACAAAAAAGTTCAACTTTTTGAATTTTAGCTCCCAGATGCTGCACGGTTTCTTCGATATCTCCTAAACTAGTTGACCTAGAGCAATAAAGTTAAGTTGCCTGAATTCTAGATTAAATTATCTAACAACGTGCATTTATAGATTTTGTATCTAGATACAAACAAAAAAGTTCAACTTTTTGAATTTTAGCTCCCAGATGCTGCACGGTTTCTTCGATATCTCCTAAACCAGTTGACCTAGAGCAATAAAGTTAAGTTGCCTGAATTCTAGATTAAATTATCTAACAACGTGCATTTATAGATTTTGTATCTAGATACAAACAAAAAAGTTCAACTTTTTGAATTTTAGCTCCCAGATGCTGCACGGTTTCTTCGATATCTCCTAAACCAGTTGACCTAGAGCAATAAAGTTAAGTTGCCTGAATTCTAGATTAAATTATCTAACAACGTGCATTTATAGATTTTGTATCTAGATACAAACAAAAAAGTTCAACTTTTTGAATTTTAGCTCCCAGATGCTGCACGGTTTCTTCGATATCTCCTAAGCCAGTTGACCTAGAGCAATAAAGTTAAGTTGCCTGAATTCTAGATTAAATTATCTAACAACGTGCATTTATAGATTTTGTATCTAGATACAAACAAAAAAGTTCAACTTTTTGAATTTTAGCTCCCAGATGCTGCACGGTTTCTTCGATATCTCCTAAACCAGTTGACCTAGAGCAATAAAATTAAGTTGCCTGAATTCTAGATTAAATTATCTAACAACGTGCATTTATAGATTTTGTATCTAGATACAAACAAAAAAGTTCAACTTTTTGAATTTTAGCTCCCAGATGCTGCACGGTTTCTTCGATATCTCCTAAACCAGTTGACCTAGAGCAATAAAGTTAAGTTGCCTGAATTCTAGATTAAATTATCTAACAACGTGCATTTATAGATTTTGTATCTAGATACAAACAAAAAAGTTCAACTTTTTGAATTTTTGCTCCCAGATGCTGCACGGTTTCTTCGATATCTCCTAAACCAGTTGACCTAGAGCAATAAAGTTAAGTTGCCTGAATTCTAGATTAAATTATCTAACAACGTGCATTTATAGATTTTGTATCTAGATACAAACAAAAAAGTTCAACTTTTTGAATTTTTGCTCTCAGATGCTGCACAGTTTCTTCGATATCTCCTAAACCAGTTGACCTAGAGCAATAAAGTTAAGTGGCCTGAATTCTAGATTAAATTATCTAACAACGTGCATTTATAGATTTTGTATCTAGACACAAACAAAAAAGTTCAACTTTTAAAATTTTTGCTCCCAGATGCTGCACGGTTTCTTCGATATCTCCTAAACCAGTTGACCTAGAGCAATAAAGTTAAGTTGCCTGAATTCTAGATTAAATTATCTAACAACGTGCATTTATAGATTTTGTATCTAGATACAAACAAAAAAGTTCAACTTTTTGAATTTTAGCTCCCAGATGCTGCGCGGTTTCTTCGATATCTCCTAAACCAGTTGACCTAGAGCAATAAAGTTAAGTTGCCTGAATTCTAGATTAAATTATCTAACAACGTGCATTTATAGATTTTGTATCTAGATACAAACAAAAAAGTTCAACTTTTTGAATTTTTGCTCCCAGATGCTGCACGGTTTCTTCGATATCTCCTAAACCAGTTGACCTAGAGCAATAAAGTTAAGTTGCCTGAATTCTAGATTAAATTATCTAACAACGTGCATTTATAGATTTTGTATCTAGATACAAACAAAAAAGTTCAACTTTTTGAATTTTAACTCCCAGATGCTGCACGGTTTCTTCGATATCTCCTAAACCAGTTGACCTAGAGCAATAAATTTAAGTTGCCTGAATTCTAGATTAAATTATCTAACAACGTGCATTTATAGATTTTGTATCTAGATACAAACAAAAAAGTTCAACTTTTTGAATTTTAACTCCCAGATGCTGCACGGTTTCTTCGATATCTCCTAAACCAGTTGACCTAGAGCAATAAATTTAAGTTGCCTGAATTCTAGATTAAATTATCTAACAACGTGCATTTATAGATTTTGTATCTAGATACAAACAAAAAAGTTCAACTTTTTGAATTTTAGCTCCCAGATGCTGCACGGTTTCTTCGATATCTCCTAAACCAGTTGACCTAGAGCAATAAAGTTAAGTTTCCTGAATTCTAGATTAAATTATCTAACAACGTGCATTTATAGATTTTGTATCTAGATACAAACAAAAAAGTTCAACTTTTTGAATTTTAGCTCCCAGATGCTGCACGGTTTCTTCGATATCTCCTAAACCAGTTGACCTAGAGCAATAAAGTTAAGTTGCCTGAATTCTAGATTAAATTATCTAACAACGTGCATTTATAGATTTTGTATCTAGATACAAACAAAAAAGTTCAACTTTTTGAATTTTAGCTCCCAGATGCTGCACGGTTTCTTCGATATCTCCCAAACCAGTTGACCTACAGCGATATAATTAATTTTCCTGAATTCTAGATTCAATTATCTAACAACGTGCATTTATAGATTTTGTATCTAGATACAAACAAAAAAGTTCAACTTTTTGAATTTTAGCTCCCAGATGCTGCACGGTTTCTTCGATATCTCCTAAACCAGTTGACCTAGAGCAATAAAGTTAAGTTGCCTGAATTCTAGATTAAATTTTATAACAACGTGCATTTATAGATTTTGTATCTAGATACAAACAAAAAAGTTCAACTTTTTGAATTTTAGCTCCCAGATGCTGCACGGTTTCTTCGATATCTCCTAAACCAGTTTACCTAGAGCAATAAAGTTAAGTTGCCTGAATTCTAGATTAAATTATCTAACAACGTGCATTTATAGATTTTGTATCTAGATACAAACAAAAAAGTTCAACTTTTTGAATTTTAGCTCCCAGATGCTGCACGGTTTCTTCGATATCTCCTAAACCAGTTGACCTAGAGCAATAAAGTTAAGTTGCCTGAATTCTAGATTAAATTATCTAACAACGTGCATTTATAGATTTTGTATCTAGATACAAACAAAACAGTTCAACTTTTTGAATTTTAGCTCCCAGATGCTGCGCGGTTTCTTCGATATCTCCTAAACCAGTTGACCTAGAGCAATAAAGTTAAGTTGCCTAAATTCTAGATTAAATTATCTAACAACAGGCATTTATAGATTTTGTATCTAGATACAAACAAAAGTTAAACTTTTTGTATTTTAGCTCCCAGATGCTGCATGGTTTCTTCGATATCTCCCAAACCAGTTGACCTTCAGCGATATAATTAATTTTCCTGAATTCTAGATTCAATTATCTAACAACGTGCATTTATAGATTTTGTATCTAGATACAAACAAAAAAGTTCAACTTTTTGAATTTTAGCTCCCAGATGCTGCACGGTTTCTTCGATATCTCCTAAACCAGTTGACCTAGAGCAATAAAGTTAAGTTGCCTGAATTCTAGATTAAATTATCTAACAACGTGCATTTATAGATTTTGTATCTAGATACAAACAAAAAAGTTCAACTTTTTGAATTTTAGCTCCCAGATGCTGCACGGTTTCTTCGATATCTCCTAAACCAGTTGACCTAGAGCAATAAAGTTAAGTTTCCTGAATTCTAGATTAAATTATCTAACAACGTGCATTTATAGATTTTGTATCTAGATACAAACAAAAAAGTTCAACTTTTTGAATTTTAGCTCCCAGATGCTGCACGGTTTCTTCGATATCTCCTAAACCAGTTGACCTAGAGCAATAAAGTTAAGTTGCCTGAATTCTAGATTAAATTATCTAACAACGTGCATTTATAGATTTTGTATCTAGATACAAACAAAAAAGTTCAACTTTTTGAATTTTAGCTCCCAGATGCTGCACGGTTTCTTCGATATCTCCCAAACCAGTTGACCTACAGCGATATAATTAATTTTCCTGAATTCTAGATTCAATTATCTAACAACGTGCATTTATAGATTTTGTATCTAGATACAAACAAAAAAGTTCAACTTTTTGAATTTTAGCTCCCAGATGCTGCACGGTTTCTTCGATATCTCCTAAACCAGTTGACCTAGAGCAATAAAGTTAAGTTGCCTGAATTCTAGATTAAATTTTATAACAACGTGCATTTATAGATTTTGTATCTAGATACAAACAAAAAAGTTCAACTTTTTGAATTTTAGCTCCCAGATGCTGCACGGTTTCTTCGATATCTCCTAAACCAGTTTACCTAGAGCAATAAAGTTAAGTTGCCTGAATTCTAGATTAAATTATCTAACAACGTGCATTTATAGATTTTGTATCTAGATACAAACAAAAAAGTTCAACTTTTTGAATTTTAGCTCCCAGATGCTGCACGGTTTCTTCGATATCTCCTAAACCAGTTGACCTAGAGCAATAAAGTTAAGTTGCCTGAATTCTAGATTAAATTATCTAACAACGTGCATTTATAGATTTTGTATCTAGATACAAACAAAACAGTTCAACTTTTTGAATTTTAGCTCCCAGATGCTGCGCGGTTTCTTCGATATCTCCTAAACCAGTTGACCTAGAGCAATAAAGTTAAGTTGCCTAAATTCTAGATTAAATTATCTAACAACAGGCATTTATAGATTTTGTATCTAGATACAAACAAAAGTTAAACTTTTTGTATTTTAGCTCCCAGATGCTGCATGGTTTCTTCGATATCTCCCAAACCAGTTGACCTTCAGCGATATAATTAATTTTCCTGAATTCTAGATTCAATTATCTAACAACGTGCATTTATAGATTTTGTATCTAGATACAAACAAAAAAGTTCAACTTTTTGAATTTTAGCTCCCAGATGCTGCACGGTTTCTTCGATATCTCCTAAACCAGTTGACCTAGAGCAATAAAGTTAAGTTGCCTGAATTCTAGATTAAATTATCTAACAACGTGCATTTATAGATTTTGTATCTAGATACAAACAAAAAAGTTCAACTTTTTGAATTTTAGCTCCCAGATGCTGCACGGTTTCTTCGATATCTCCTAAACCAGTTGACCTAGAGCAATAAAGTTAAGTTGCCTGAATTCTACATTAAATTATCTAACAACGTGCATTTATAGATTTTGTATCTAGATACAAACAAAAAAGTTCAACTTTTTGAATTTTAGCTCCCAGATGCTGCACGGTTTCTTCGATATCTCCTAAACCAGTTGACCTAGAGCAATAAAGTTAAGTTGCCTGAATTCTAGATTAAATTATCTAACAACGTGCATTTATAGATTTTGTATCTAGATACAAACAAAAAAGTTCAACTTTTGAATTTTAGCTCCCAGATGCTGCACGGTTTCTTCGATATCTCCTAAACCAGTTGACCTAGAGCAATAAAGTTAAGTTGCCTGAATTCTAGATTAAATTATCTAACAACGTGCATTTATAGATTTTGTATCTAGATACAAACAAAAAAGTTCAACTTTTTGAATTTTAGCTCCCAGATGCTGCACGGTTTCTTCGATATCTCCCAAACCAGTTGACCTACAGCGATATAATTAATTTTCCTGAATTCTAGATTCAATTATCTAACAACGTGCATTTATAGATTTTGTATCTAGATACAAACAAAAAAGTTCAACTTTTTGAATTTTAGCTCCCAGTTGCTGCACGGTTTCTTCGATATCTCCTAAACCAGTTGACCTAGAGCAATAAAGTTAAGTTGCCTGAATTCTAGATTAAATTATCTAACAACGTGCATTTATAGATTTGGTATCTAGATACAAACAAAAAAGTTCAATTTTTTGAATTTTAGCTCCCAGATGCTGCACGGTTTCTTCGATATCTCCTAAACCAATTTACCTAGAGCAATAAAGTTAAGTTGCCTGAATTCTAGATTAAATTATCTAACAACGTGCATTTATAGATTTTGTATCTAGATACAAACAAAAAAGTTCAACTTTTTGAATTTTTGCTCCCAGATGCTGCACGGTTTCTTCGATATCTCCTAAACCAGTTGACCTAGAGCAATAAAGTTAAGTTGCCTGAATTCTAGATTAAATTATCTAACAACGTGCATTTATAGATTTTTTATCTAGATACAAACAAAAAAGTTCAACATTTTGAATTTTAGCTCCCAGATCGTGCACGGTTTCTTCGATATCTCCTAAACCAGTTGACCTAGAGCAAAAAAGTTAAGATGCCTGAATTCTAGATTAAATTATCTAACAACGTGCATTTATAGATTTTGTATCTAGATACAAACAAAAAAGTTCAACTTTTTGAATTTTAGCTCCCAGATGCTGCACGGTTTCTTCGATATCTCCTAAACCAGTTGACCTAGAGCAATAAAGTTAAGTTGCCTGAATTCAAGATTAAATTATCTAACAACGTGCATTTATAGATTTTGTATCTAGATACAAACAAAAAAGTTCAACTTTTTGAATTTTAGCTCCCAGATGCTGCACGGTTTCTTCGATATCTCCTAAACTAGTTGACCTAGAGCAATAAAGTTAAGTTGCCTGAATTCTAGATTAAATTATCTAACAACGTGCATTTATAGATTTTGTATCTAGATACAAACAAAAAAGTTCAACTTTTTGAATTTTAGCTCCCAGATGCTGCACGGTTTCTTCGATATCTCCTAAACCAGTTGACCTAGAGCAATAAAGTTAAGTTGCCTGAATTCTAGATTAAATTATCTAACAACGTGCATTTATAGATTTTGTATCTAGATACAAACAAAAAAGTTCAACTTTTTGAATTTTAGCTCCCAGATGCTGCACGGTTTCTTCGATATCTCCTAAACTAGTTGACCTAGAGCAATAAAGTTAAGTTGCCTGAATTCTAGATTAAATTATCTAACAACGTGCATTTATAGATTTTGTATCTAGATACAAACAAAAAAGTTCAACTTTTTGAATTTTAGCTCCCAGATGCTGCACGGTTTCTTCGATATCTCCTAAACCAGTTGACCTAGAGCAATAAAGTTAAGTTGCCTGAATTCTAGATTAAATTATCTAACAACGTGCATTTATAGATTTTGTATCTAGATACAAACAAAAAAGTTCAACTTTTTGAATTTTAGCTCCCAGATGCTGCACGGTTTCTTCGATATCTCCTAAACCAGTTGACCTAGAGCAATAAAGTTAAGTTGCCTGAATTCTAGATTAAATTATCTAACAACGTGCATTTATAGATTTTGTATCTAGATACAAACAAAAAAGTTCAACTTTTTGAATTTTAGCTCCCAGATGCTGCACGGTTTCTTCGATATCTCCTAAGCCAGTTGACCTAGAGCAATAAAGTTAAGTTGCCTGAATTCTAGATTAAATTATCTAACAACGTGCATTTATAGATTTTGTATCTAGATACAAACAAAAAAGTTCAACTTTTTGAATTTTAGCTCCCAGATGCTGCACGGTTTCTTCGATATCTCCTAAACCAGTTGACCTAGAGCAATAAAATTAAGTTGCCTGAATTCTAGATTAAATTATCTAACAACGTGCATTTATAGATTTTGTATCTAGATACAAACAAAAAAGTTCAACTTTTTGAATTTTAGCTCCCAGATGCTGCACGGTTTCTTCGATATCTCCTAAACCAGTTGACCTAGAGCAATAAAGTTAAGTTGCCTGAATTCTAGATTAAATTATCTAACTACGTGCATTTATAGATTTTGTATCTAGATACAAACAAAAAAGTTCAACTTTTTGAATTTTAGCTCCCAGATGCTGCACGGTTTCTTCGATATCTCCTAAACCAGTTGACCTAGAGCAATAAAGTTAAGTTGCCTGAATTCTAGATTAAATTATCTAACAACGTGCATTTTTAGATTTTGTATCTAGATACAAACAAAAAAGTTCAACTTTTTGAATTTTAGCTCCCAGATGCTGCACGGTTTCTTCGATATCTCCTAAACCAGTTGACCTAGAGCAATAAAGTTAAGTTGCCTGAATTCTAGATTAAATTATCTAACAACGTGCATTTATAGATTTTGTATCTAGATACAAACAAAAAAGTTCAACTTTTTGAATTTTAGCTCCCAGATGGTGCACGGTTTCTTCGATATCTCCTAAACCAGTTGACCTAGAGCAATAAAGTTAAGTTGCCTGAATTCTAGATTAAATTATCTAACAACGTGCATTTATAGATTTTGTATCTAGATACAAACAAAAAGTTCAACTTTTTGAATTTTAGCTCCCAGATGCTGCACGGTTTCTTCGATATCTCCTAAGCCAGTTGACCTAGAGCAATAAAGTTAAGTTGCCTGAATTCTAGATTAAATTATCTAACAACGTGCATTTATAGATTTTGTATCTAGATACAAACAAAAAAGTTCAACTTTTTGAATTTTAGCTCCCAGATGCTGCACGGTTTCTTCGATATCTCCTAAGCCAGTTGACCTAGAGCAATAAAATTAAGTTGCCTGAATTCTAGATTAAATTATCTAACAACGTGCATTTATAGATTTTGTATCTAGATACAAACAAAAAAGTTCAACTTTTTGAATTTTAGCTCCCAGATGCTGCACGGTTTCTTCGATATCTCCTAAACCAGTTGACCTAGAGCAATAAAGTTAAGTTGCCTGAATTCTAGATTAAATTATCTAACAACGTGCATTTATAGATTTTGTATCTAGATACAAACAAAAAAGTTCAACTTTTTGAATTTTAGCTCCCAGATGCTGCACGGTTTCTTCGATATCTCCTAAACCAGTTGACCTAGAGCAATAAAGTTAAGTTGCCTGAATTCTAGATTAAATTATCTAACAACGTGCATTTATAGATTTTGTATCTAGATACAAACAAAAAAGTTCAACTTTTTGAATTTTAGCTCCCAGATGCTGCACGGTTTCTTCGATATCTCCTAAACCAGTTGACCTAGAGCAATAAAGTTAAGTTGCCTGAATTCTAGATTAAATTATCTAACAATGTGCATTTATAGATTTTGTATCTAGACACAAACAATAAAGTTCAACTTTTTGAATTTTAGCTCCCAGATGCTGCACGGTTTCTTCGACATCTCCTAAACCAGTTGACCTAGAGCAATAAAGTTAAGTTGCCTGAATTCTAGATTAAATTATCTAACAACGTGCATTTATAGATTTTGTATCTAGATACAAACAAAAAAGTTCAACTTTTTGAATTTTAGCTCCCAGATGCTGCACGGTTTCTTCGATATCTCCTAAACCAGTTGACCTAGAGCAATAAAATTAAGTTGCCTGAATTCTAGATTAAATTATCTAACAACGTGCATTTATAGATTTTGTATCTAGATACAAACAAAAAAGTTCAACTTTTTGAATTTTAGCTCCCAGATGCTGCACGGTTTCTTCGATATCTCCTAAACCAGTTGACCTAGAGCAATAAAGTTAAGTTGCCTGAATTCTAGATTAGATTATCTAACAACGTGCATTTATAGATTTTGTATCTAGATACAAACAAAAAAGTTCAACTTTTTGAATTTTAGCTCCCAGATGCTGCACGGTTTCTTCGATATCTCCTAAACCAGTTGACCTAGAGCAATAAAATTAAGTTGCCTGAATTCTAGATTAAATTATCTAACAACGTGCATTTATAGATTTTGTATCTAGATACAAACAAAAAAGTTCAACTTTTTGAATTTTAGCTCCCAGACGCTGCACGGTTTCTTCGATATCTCCTAAACCAGTTGACCTAGAGCAATAAAGTTAAGTTGCCTGAATTCTAGATTAAATTATCTAACAACGTGCATTTATAGATTTTGTATCTAGATACAAACAAAAAAGTTCAACTTTTTGAATTTTAGCTCCCAGATGCTGCGCGGTTTCTTCGATATCTCCTAAACCAGTTGACCTAGAGCAATAAAGTTAAGTTGCCTGAATTCTAGATTAAATTATCTAACAACGTGCATTTATAGATTTTGTATCTAGATACAAACAAAAAAGTTCAACTTTTTGAATTTTAGCTCCCAGATGCTGCACGGTTTCTTCGATATCTCCTAAACCAGTTGACCTAGAGCAATAAAGTTAAGTTGCCTGAATTCTAGATTAAATTATCTAACAACGTGCATTTATAGATTTTGTATCTAGATACAAACAAAAAAGTTCAACTTTTTGAATTTAGCTCCCAGATGCAGCACGGTTTCTTCGATATCTCCTAAACCAGTTGACCTAGAGCAATAAAGTTAAGTTGCCTGAATTCTAGATTAAATTATCTAACAATGTGCATTTATAGATTTTGTATCTAGATACAAACAATAAAGTTCAACTTTTTGAATTTTAGCTCCCAGATGCTGCACGGTTTCTTCGATATCTCCTAAACCAGTTGACCTAGAGCAATAAAGTTAAGTTGCCTGAATTCTAGATTAAATTATCTAACAACGTGCATTTATAGATTTTGTATCTAGATACAAACAAAAAAGTTCAACTTTTTGAATTTTTGCTCCCAGATGCTGCACGGTTTCTTCGATATCTCCTAAACCAGTTGACCTAGAGCAATAAAGTTAAGTTGCCTGAATTCTAGATTAGATTATCTAACAACGTGCATTTATAGATTTTGTATCTAGATACAAACAAAAAAGTTCAACTTTTTGAATTTTAGCTCCCAGATGCTGCACGGTTTCTTCGATATCTCCTAAACCAGTTGACCTAGAGCAATAAAATTAAGTTGCCTGAATTCTAGATTAAATTATCTAACAACGTGCATTTATAGATTTTGTATCTAGATACAAACAAAAAAGTTCAACTTTTTGAATTTTAGCTCCCAGATGCTGCACGGTTTCTTCGATATCTCCTAAACCAGTTGACCTAGAGCAATAAAGTTAAGTTGCCTGAATTCTAGATTAAATTGTCTAACAACGTGCATTTATAGATTTTGTATCTAGATACAAACAAAAAAGTTCAACTTTTTGAATTTTAGCTCCCAGATGCTGCACGGTTTCTTCGATATCTCCTAAACCAGTTGACCTAGAGTAATAAAGTTAAGTTGCCTGAATTCTAGATTAAATTATCTAACAACGTGCATTTATAGATTTTGTATCTAGATACAAACAAAAAAGTTCAACTTTTTGAATTTTAGCTCCCAGATGCTGCACGGTTTCTTCGATATCTCCTAAGCCAGTTGACGTAGAGCAATAAAGTTAAGTTGCCTGAATTCTAGATTAAATTATCTTACAACGTGCATTTATAGATTTTGTATCTAGATACAAACAAAAAAGTTCAACTTTTTGAATTTTAGCTCCCAGATGCTGCACGGTTTCTTCGATATCTCCTAAACCAGTTGACCTAGAGCAATAAAGTTAAGTTGCCTGAATTCTAGATTAAATTATCTAACAACGTGCATTTATAGATTTTGTATCTAGATACAAACAAAAAAGTTCAACTTTTTGAATTTTAGCTCCCAGATGCAGCACGGTTTCTTCGATATCTCCTAAACCAGTTGACCTAGAGCAATAAAGTTAGGTTGCCTGAATTCTAGATTAAATTATCTAACAACGTGCATTTATAGATTTTGTATCTAGATACAAACAAAAAAGTTCAACTTTTTGAATTTTAGCTCCCAGATGCTGCACGGTTTCTTCGATATCTCCTAAACCAGTTGACATAGAGCAATAAAGTTCAGTTGCCTGAATTCTAGATTAAATTATCTAACAACGTGCATTTATAGATTTTGTATCTAGATACAAACAAAAAAGTTCAACTTTTTGAATTTTAGCTCCCAGATGCTGCACGGTTTCTTCGATATCTCCTAAACCAGTTGACCTAGAGCAATAAAGTTAAGTTGCCTGAATTCTAGATTAAATTGTCTAACAACGTGCATTTATAGATTTTGTATCTAGATACAAACAAAAAAGTTCAACTTTTTGAATTTTAGCTCCCAGATGCTGCACGGTTTCTTCGATATCTCCTAAACCAGTTGACCTAGAGTAATAAAGTTAAGTTGCCTGAATTCTAGATTAAATTATCTAACAACGTGCATTTATAGATTTTGTATCTAGATACAAACAAAAAAGTTCAACTTTTTGAATTTTAGCTCCCAGATGCTGCACGGTTTCTTCGATATCTCCTAAGCCAGTTGACGTAGAGCAATAAAGTTAAGTTGCCTGAATTCTAGATTAAATTATCTTACAACGTGCATTTATAGATTTTGTATCTAGATACAAACAAAAAAGTTCAACTTTTTGAATTTTAGCTCCCAGATGCTGCACGGTTTCTTCGATATCTCCTAAACCAGTTGACCTAGAGCAATAAAGTTAAGTTGCCTGAATTCTAGATTAAATTATCTAACAACGTGCATTTATAGATTTTGTATCTAGATACAAACAAAAAAGTTCAACTTTTTGAATTTTAGCTCACAGATGCTGCACGGTTTCTTCGATATCTCCTAAACCAGTTGACCTAGAGCAATAAAGTTAAGTTGCCTGAATTCTAGATTAAATTATCTAACAACGTGCATTTATAGATTTTGTATCTAGATACAAACAAAAAAGTTCAACTTTTTGAATTTTTGCTCCCAGATGCTGCGCGGTTTCTTGGATATCTCCTAAACCAGTTGACCTAGAGCAATAAAGTTAAGTTGCCTGAATTCTAGATTAAATTATCTAACAACGTGCATTTATAGATTTTGTATCTAGATACAAACAAAAAAGTTCAACTTTTTGAATTTTTGCTCCCAGATGCTGCACGGTTTCTTCGATATCTCCTAAACCAGTTGACCTAGAGCAATAAAGTTAAGTTGCCTGAATTCTAGATTAAATTATCTAACAACGTGCATTTATAGATATTGTATCTAGATACAAACAAAAAAGTTCAACTTTTTGAATTTTAGCTCCCAGATGCTGCACGGTTTCTTCGATATCTCCTAAACCAGTTGACCTAGAGCAATAAAGTTAAGTTGCCTGAATTCTAGATTAAATTATCTAACAACGTGCATTTATAGATTTTGTATCTAGAGACAAACAAAAAAGTTCAACTTTTTGAATTTTAGCTCCCAGATGCTGCACGGTTTCTTCGATATCTCCTAAACCAGTTGACCTAGAGCAATAAAGTTAAGTTGCTGAATTCTAGATTAAATTATCTAACAACGTGCATTTATAGATTTTGTATCTAGATACAAACAAAAAAGTTCAACTTTTTGAATTTTAGCTCCCAGATGCTGCACGGTTTCTTCGATATCTCCTAAACCAGTTGACCTAGAGCAATAAAGTTAAGTTGCCTGAATTCTAGATTAAATTATCTAACAACGTGCATTTATAGATTTTGTATCTAGATACAAACAAAAAAGTTCAACTTTTTGAATTTTAGCTCCCAGATGCTGCGCGGTTTCTTCGATATCTCCTAAACCAGTTGACCTAGAGCAATAAAGTTAAGTTGCCTGAATTCTAGATTAAATTATCTATCAACGTGCATTTATAGATTTTGTATCTAGATACAAAAAAAAAAAGTTCAACTTTTTGAATTTTAGCTCCCAGATGCTGCACGGTTTCTTCGATATCTCCTAAACCAGTTGACCTAGAGCAATAAAGTTAGTTGCCTGAATTCTAGATTAAATCACTAACAACGTGCATTTATAGATTTTGTATCTAGATACAAACAAAAAAGTTCAACTTTTTGAATTTTAGCTCCCAGATGCTGCACGGTTTCTTCGATATCTCCTAAACCAGTTGACCTAGAGCAATAAAGTTAAGTTGCCTGAATTCTAGATTAAATTATCTAACAACGTGCATTTATAGATTTTGTATCTAGATACAAACAAAAAAGTTCAACTTTTTGAATTTTAGCTCCCAGATGCTGCACAGTTTCTTCGATATCTCCTAAACCAGTTGACCTAGAGCAATAAAGTTAAGTTGCCTGAATTCTAGATTAAATTATCTAACAACGTGCATTTATAGATTTTGTATCTAGATACAAACAAAAAAGTTCAACTTTTTGAATTTTAGCTCCCAGATGCTGCACGGTTTCTTCGATATCTCCTAAACCAGTTGACCTAGAGCAATAAAGTTAAGTTGCCTGAATTCTAGATTAAATTATCTAACAACGTGCATTTATAGATTTTGTATCTAGATACAAACAAAAAAGTTCAACTTTTTGAATTTTAGCTCCCAGATGCTGCACGGTTTCTTCGATATCTCCTAAACCAGTTGACCTAGAGCAATAAAGTGAAGTTACCTGAATTCTAGATTAAATTATCTATCAACGTGCATTTATAGATTTTGTATCTAGATACAAAAAAAAAAAGTTCAACTTTTTGAATTTTAGCTCCCAGATGCTGCACGGTTTCTTCGATATCTCCTAAACCAGTTGACCTAGAGCAATAAAGTTAAGTTGCCTGAATTCTAGATTAAATTATCTAACAACGTGCATTTATAGATTTTGTATCTAGATACAAACAAAAAAGTTCAACTTTTTGAATTTTAGCTCCCAGATGCTGCACGGTTTCTTCGATATCTCCTAAACCAGTTGACCTAGAGCAATAAAGTTAAGTTGCCTGAATTCTAGATTAAATTATCTAACAACGTGCATTTATAGATTTTGTATCTAGATACAAACAAAAAAGTTCAACTTTTTGAATTTTAGCTCCCAGATGCTGCGCGGTTTCTTCGATATCTCCTAAACCAGTTGACCTAGAGCAATAAAGTTAAGTTGCCTGAATTCTAGATTAAATTATCTATCAACGTGCATTTATAGATTTTGTATCTAGATACAAAAAAAAAAAGTTCAACTTTTTGAATTTTAGCTCCCAGATGCTGCACGGTTTCTTCGATATCTCCTAAACCAGTTGACCTAGAGCAATAAAGTTAGTTGCCTGAATTCTAGATTAAATTATCTAACAACGTGCATTTATAGATTTTGTATCTAGATACAAACAAAAAAGTTCAACTTTTTGAATTTTAGCTCCCAGATGCTGCACGGTTTCTTCGATATCTCCTAAACCAGTTGACCTAGAGCAATAAAGTTAAGTTGCCTGAATTCTAGATTAAATTATCTATCAACGTGCATTTATAGATTTTGTATCTAGATACAAAAAAAAAAAGTTCAACTTTTTGAATTTTAGCTCCCAGATGCTGCACGGTTTCTTCGATATCTCCTAAACCAGTTGACCTAGAGCAATAAAGTTAAGTTGCCTGAATTCTAGATTAAATTATCTAACAACGTGCATTTATAGATTTTGTATCTAGATACAAACAAAAAAGTTCAACTTTTTGAATTTTAGCTCCCAGATGCTGCACGGTTTCTTCGATATCTCCTAAACCAGTTGACCTAGAGCAATAAAGTTAAGTTGCCTGAATTCTAGATTAAATTATCTAACAACGTGCATTTATAGATTTTGTATCTAGATACAAACAAAAAAGTTCAACTTTTTGAATTTTAGCTCCCAGATGCTGCGCGGTTTCTTCGATATCTCCTAAACCAGTTGACCTAGAGCAATAAAGTTAAGTTGCCTGAATTCTAGATTAAATTATCTATCAACGTGCATTTATAGATTTTGTATCTAGATACAAAAAAAAAAAGTTCAACTTTTTGAATTTTAGCTCCCAGATGCTGCACGGTTTCTTCGATATCTCCTAAACCAGTTGACCTAGAGCAATAAAGTTAGTTGCCTGAATTCTAGATTAAATTATCTAACAACGTGCATTTATAGATTTTGTATCTAGATACAAACAAAAAAGTTCAACTTTTTGAATTTTAGCTCCCAGATGCTGCACGGTTTCTTCGATATCTCCTAAACCACTTGACCTAGAGCAATAAAGTTAAGTTGCCTGAATTCTAGATTAAATTATCTAACAACGTGCATTTATAGATTTTGTATCTAGATACAAACAAAAAAGTTCAACTTTTTGAATTTTAGCTCCCAGATGCTGCACAGTTTCTTCGATATCTCCTAAACCAGTTGACCTAGAGCAATAAAGTTAAGTTGCCTGAATTCTAGATTAAATTATCTAACAACGTGCATTTATAGATTTTGTATCTAGATACAAACAAAAAAGTTCAACTTTTTGAATTTTAGCTCCCAGATGCTGCACGGTTTCTTCGATATCTCCTAAACCAGTTGACCTAGAGCAATAAAGTTAAGTTGCCTGAATTCTAGATTAAATTATCTAACAACGTGCATTTATAGATTTTGTATCTAGATACAAACAAAAAAGTTCAACTTTTTGAATTTTAGCTCCCAGATGCTGCACGGTTTCTTCGATATCTCCTAAACCAGTTGACCTAGAGCAATAAAGTGAAGTTACCTGAATTCTAGATTAAATTATCTATCAACGTGCATTTATAGATTTTGTATCTAGATACAAAAAAAAAAAGTTCAACTTTTTGAATTTTAGCTCCCAGATGCTGCACGGTTTCTTCGATATCTCCTAAACCAGTTGACCTAGAGCAATAAAGTTAAGTTGCCTGAATTCTAGATTAAATTATCTAACAACGTGCATTTATAGATTTTGTATCTAGATACAAACAAAAAAGTTCAACTTTTTGAATTTTAGCTCCCAGATGCTGCACGGTTTCTTCGATATCTCCTAAACCAGTTGACCTAGAGCAATAAAGTTAAGTTGCCTGAATTCTAGATTAAATTATCTAACAACGTGCATTTATAGATTTTGTATCTAGATACAAACAAAAAAGTTCAACTTTTTGAATTTTAGCTCCCAGATGCTGCACGGTTTCTTCGATATCTCCTAAACCAGTTGACCTAGAGCAATAAAGTTAAGTTGCCTGAATTCTAGATTAAATTATCTAACAACGTGCATTTATAGATTTTGTATCTAGATACAAACAAAACAGTTCAACTTTTTGAATTTTAGCTCCCAGATGCTGCGCGGTTTCTTCGATATCTCCTAAACCAGTTGACCTAGAGCAATAAAGTTAAGTTGCCTAAATTCTAGATTAAATTATCTAACAACGTGCATTTATAGATTTTGTATCTAGATACAAACAAAAAAGTTCAACTTTTTGAATTTTAGCTCCCAGATGCTGCACGGTTTCTTCGATATCTCCTAAACCAGTTGACCTAGAGCAATAAAGTTAAGTTGCCTGAATTCTAGATTAAATTATCTAACAACGTGCATTTATAGATTTTGTATCTAGATACAAACAAAAAAGTTCAACTTTTTGAATTTTAGCTCCCAGATGCTGCACGGTTTCTTCGATATCTCCTAAACCAGTTGACCTAGAGCAATAAAGTTAAGTTGCCTGAATTCTAGATTAAATTATCTAACAACGTGCATTTATAGATTTTGTATCTAGATACAAACAAAACAGTTCAACTTTTTGAATTTTAGCTCCCAGATGCTGCGCGGTTTCTTCGATATCTCCTAAACCAGTTGACCTAGAGCAATAAAGTTAAGTTGCCTAAATTTTAGATTAAATTATCTAACAACGTGCATTTATAGATTTTGTATCTAGATACAAACAAAAAAGTTCAACTTTTTGAATTTTAGCTCCCAGATGCTGCACGGTTTCTTCGATATCTCCTAAACCAGTTGACCTAGAGCAATAAAGTTAAGTTGCCTGAAATCTAGATTAAATTATCTAACAACGTGCATTTATAGATTTTGTATCTAGATACAAACAAAAAAGTTCAACTTTTTGAATTTTAGCTCCCAGATGCTGCACGGTTTCTTCGATATCTCCTAAACCAGTTGACCTAGAGCAATAAAGTTAAGTTGCCTGAATTCTAGATTAAATTATCTAACAACGTGCATTTATAGATTTTGTATCTAGATACAAACAAAAAAGTTCAACTTTTTGAATTTTAGCTCCCAGATGCTGCACGGTTTCTTCGATATCTCCTAAACCAGTTGACCTAGAGCAATAAAGTTAAGTTGCCTGAATTTTAGATTAAATTATCTATCAACGTGCATTTATAGATTTTGTATCTAGATACAAAAAAAAAAAGTTCAACTTTTTGAATTTTAGCTCCCAGATGCTGCACGGTTTCTTCGATATCTCCTAAACCAGTTGACCTAGAGCAATAAAGTTAAGTTGCCTGAATTCTAGATTAAATTATCTAACAACGTGCATTTATAGATTTTGTATCTAGATACAAACAAAAAATTCAACTTTTTGAATTTTAGCTCCCAGATGCTGCACGGTTTCTTCGATATCTCCTAAACCAGTTGACCTAGAGCAATAAAGTTAAGTTGCCTGAATTCTAGATTAAATTATCTAACAACGTGCATTTATAGATTTTGTATCTAGATACAAACAAAAAAGTTCAACTTTTTGAATTTTAGCTCCCAGATGCTGCACGGTTTCTTCGATATCTCCTAAACCAGTTGACCTAGAGCAATAAAGTTAAGTTGCCTGAATTCTAGATTAAATTATCTAACAACGTGCATTTATAGATTTTGTATCTAGATACAAACAAAACAGTTCAACTTTTTGAATTTTAGCTCCCAGATGCTGCGCGGTTTCTTCGATATCTCCTAAACCAGTTGACCTAGAGCAATAAAGTTAAGTTGCCTAAATTCTAGATTAAATTATCTAACAACGTGCATTTATAGATTTTGTATCTAGATACAAACAAAAAAGTTCAACTTTTTGAATTTTAGCTCCCAGATGCTGCACGGTTTCTTCGATATCTCCTAAACCAGTTGACCTACAGCGATATAATTAATTTTCCTGAATTCTAGATTAAATTATCTAACAACGTGCATTTATAGATTTTGTATCTAGATACAAACAAAAAAGTTCAACTTTTTGAATTTTAGCTCCCAGATGCTGCACGGTTCCTTCGATATCTCCTAAACCAGTTGACCTAGAGCAATAAAGTTAAGTTGCCTGAATTCTAGATTAAATTATCTAACAACGTGCATTTATAGATTTTGTATCTAGATACAAACAAAAAAGTTCAACTTTTTGAATTTTAGCTCCCAGATGCTGCACGGTTTCTTCGATATCTCCTAAACCAGTTGACCTAGAGCAATAAAGTTAAGTTGCCTGAATTCTAGATTAAATTATCTAACAACGTGCATTTATAGATTTTGTATCTAGATACAAACAAAAAAGTTCAACTTTTTGAATTTTAGCTCCCAGATGCTGCACGGTTTCTTCGATATCTCCTAAACCAGTTGACCTAGAGCAATAAAGTTAAGTTGCCTGAATTCTAGATTAAATTATCTAACAACGTGCATTTATAGATTTTGTATCTAGATACAAACAAAAAAGTTCAACTTTTTGAATTTTAGCTCCCAGATGCTGCACGGTTTCTTCGATATCTCCTAAACCAGTTGACCTAGAGCAATAAAGTTAAGTTGCCTGAATTCAAGATTAAATTATCTAACAACGTGCTTTTATAGATTTTGTATCTAGATACAAACAAAAAAGTTCAACTTTTTGAATTTTAGCTCCCAGATGCTGCACGGTTTCTTCGATATCTCCTAAACCAGTTGACCTAGAGCAATAAAGTTAAGTTGCCTGAATTCTAGATTAAATTATCTAACAACATGCATTTATAGATTTTGTATCTAGATACAAACAAAAAAGTTCAACTTTTTGAATTTTAGCTCCCAGATGCTGCACGGTTTCTTCGATATCTCCTAAACCAGTTGACCTAGAGCAATAAAGTTAAGTTGCCTGAATTCTAGATTAAATTATCTAACAACGTGCATTTATAGATTTTGTATCTAGATACAAACAAAAAAGTTCAACTTTTTGAATTTTAGCTCCCAGATGCTGCACGGTTTCTTCGATATCTCCTAAACCAGTTGACCTAGAGCAATAAAGTTAAGTTGCCTGAATTCTAGATTAAATTATCTAACAACGTGCATTTATAGATTTTGTATCTAGATACAAACAAAAAAGTTCAACTTTTTGAATTTTAGCTCCCAGATGCTGCACGGTTTCTTCGATATCTCCTAAACCAGTTGACCTAGAGCAATAAAGTTAAGTTGCCTGAATTCAAGATTAAATTATCTAACAACGTGCTTTTATAGATTTTGTATCTAGATACAAACAAAAAAGTTCGACTTTTTGAATTTTAGCTCCCAGATGCTGCACGGTTTCTTCGATATCTCCTAAACCAGTTGACCTAGAGCAATAAAGTTAAGTTGCCTGAATTCTAGATTAAATTATCTAACAACGTGCATTTATAGATTTTGTATCTAGATACAAACAAAAAAGTTCAACTTTTTGAATTTTAGCTCCCAGATGCTGCACGGTTTCTTCGATATCTCCTAAACCAGTTGACCTAGAGCAATAAAGTTAAGTTGCCTGAATTCTAGATTAAATTATCTAACAACGTGCATTTATAGATTTTGTATCTAGATACAAACAAAAAAGTTCAACTTTTTGAATTTTAGCTCCCAGATGCTGCACGGTTTCTTCGATATCTCCTAAACCAGTTGACCTAGAGCAATAAAGTTAAGTTGCCTGAATTCTAGATTAAATTATCTAACAACGTGCATTTATAGATTTTGTATCTAGACACAAACAAAAAAGTTCAACTTTTTGAATTTTAGCTCCCAGATGCTGCATGGTTTCTTCGATATCTCCTAAACCAGTTGACCTAGAGCAATAAAGTCAAGTTGCCTGAATTCTAGATTAAATTATCTAACAACGTGCATTTATAGATTTTGTATCTAGATACAAACAAAAAAGTTCAACTTTTTGAATTTTAGCTCCCAGATGCTGCACGGTTTCTTCGATATCTCCTAAACCAGTTGACCTAGAGCAATAAAATTAAGTTGCCTGAATTCTAGATTAAATTATCTAACAACGTGCATTTATAGATTTTGTATCTAGATACAAACAAAAAAGTTCAACTTTTTGAATTTTAGCTCCCAGATGCTGCACGGTTTCTTCGATATCTCCTAAACCAGTTGACCTAGAGCAATAAAGTTAAGTTGCCTGAATTCTAGATTAAATTATCTAACAACGTGCATTTATAGATTTTGTATCTAGATACAAACAAAAAAGTTCAACTTTTTGAATTTTAGCTCCCAGATGCTGCACGGTTTCTTCGATATCTCCTAAACCAGTTGACCTAGAGCAATAAAGTTAAGTTGCCTGAATTCTAGATTAAATTATCTAACAACGTGCATTTATAGATTTTGTATCTAGATACAAACAAAAAAGTTCAACTTTTTGAATTTTAGCTCCCAGATGCTGCACGGTTTCTTCGATATCTCCTAAACCAGTTGACCTAGAGCAATAAAGTTAAGTTGCCTGAATTCTAGATTAAATTATCTAACAACGTGCATTTATAGATTTTGTATCTAGACACAAACAAAAAAGTTCAACTTTTTGAATTTTAGCTCCCAGATGCTGCATGGTTTCTTCGATATCTCCTAAACCAGTTGACCTAGAGCAATAAAGTTAAGTTGCCTGAATTCTAGATTAAATTATCTAACAACGTGCATTTATAGATTTTGTATCTAGATACAAACAAAAAAGTTCAACTTTTTGAATTTTAGCTCCCAGATGCTGCACGGTTTCTTCGATATCTCCTAAACCAGTTGACCTAGAGCAATAAAATTAAGTTGCCTGAATTCTAGATTAAATTATCTAACAACGTGCATTTATAGATTTTGTATCTAGATACAAACAAAAAAGTTCAACTTTTTGAATTTTAGCTCCCAGATGCTGCACGGTTTCTTCGATATCTCCTAAACCAGTTGACCTAGAGCAATAAAGTTAAGTTGCCTGAATTCTAGATTAAATTATCTAACAACGTGCATTTATAGATTTTGTATCTAGATACAAACAAAAAAGTTCAACTTTTTTAATTTTAGCTCCCAGATGCTGCACGGTTTCTTCGATATCTCCTAAACCAGTTGACCTAGAGCAATAAAGTTAAGTTGCCTGAATTCTAGATTAAATTATCTAACAACGTGCATTTATAGATTTTGTATCTAGATACAAACAAAAAAGTTCAACTTTTTGAATTTTAGCTCCCAGATGCAGCACGGTTTCTTCGATATCTCCTAAACCAGTTGACCTAGATCAATAAAGTTAAGTTGCCTGAATTCTAGATTAAATTATCTAACAATGTGCATTTATAGGTTTTGTATCGAGATACAAACAAAAAAGTTCAACTTTTTGAATTTTAGCTCCCAGATGCTGCACGGTTTCTTCGATATCTCCTAAACCAGTTGACCTAGAGCAATAAAGTTAAGTTGCCTGAATTCTAGATTAAATTATCTAACAACGTGCATTTATAGATTTTGTATCTAGATACAAACAAAAAAGTTCAACTTTTTGAATGTTAGCTCCCAGATGCTGCACGGTTTCTTCGATATCTCCTAAACCAGTTGACCTAGAGCAATAAAGTTAAGTTGCCTGAATTCTAGATTAAATTATCTAACAACGTGCATTTATAGATTTTGTATCTAGATACAAACAAAAAAGTTCAACTTTTTGAATTTTTGCTCCCAGATGCTGCACGGTTTCTTCGATATCTCCTAAACCAGTTGACCTAGAGCAATAAAGTTAAGTTGCCTGAATTCTAGATTAAATTATCTAACAACGTGCATTTATAGATTTTGTATCTAGATACAAACAAAAAAGTTCAATTTTTTGAATTTTAGCTCCCAGATGCTGCACGGTTTCTTCTATATCTCCTAAACCAGTTGACCTAGAGCAATAAAGTTAAGTTGCCTGAATTCTAGATTAAATTATCTAACAACGTGCATTTATAGATTTTGTATCTAGATACAAACAAAAAAGTTCAACTTTTTAAATTTTAGCTCCCAGATGCTGCACGGTTTCTTCGATATATCCTAAACCAGTTGACCTACAGCGATATAATTAATTTTCCTGAATTCTAGATTAAATTATCTAACAACGTGCATTTATAGATTTTGTATCTAGATACAAACAAAAAAGTTCAACTTTTTGAATTTTAGCTCCCAGATGCTGCACGGTTTCTTCGATATCTCCTAAACCAGTTGACCTAGAGCAATAAAGTTAAGTTGCCTGAATTCTAGATTAAATTATCTAACAACGTGCATTTATAGATTTTGTATCTAGATACAAACAAAAAAGTTCAACTTTTTGAATTTTAGCTCCCAGATGCTGCACGGTTTCTTCGATATCTCCTAAACCAGTTGACCTAGAGCAATAAAGTTAAGTTGCCTGAATTCAAGATTAAATTATCTAACAACGTGCTTTTATAGATTTTGTATCTAGATACAAACAAAAAAGTTCAACTTTTTGAATTTTAGCTCCCAGATGCTGCACGGTTTCTTCGATATCTCCTAAACCAGTTGACCTAGAGCAATAAAGTTAAGTTGTCTGAATTCTAGATTAAATTATCTAACAACGTGCATTTATAGATTTTGTATCTAGATACAAACAAAAAAGTTCAACTTTTTGAATTTTAGCTCCCAGATGCTGCACGGTTTCTTCGATATCTCCTAAACCAGTTGACCTAGAGCAATAAAGTTAAGTTGCCTGAATTCTAGATTAAATTATCTAACAACGTGCATTTATAGATTTTGTATCTAGATACAAACAAAAAAGTTCAACTTTTTGAATTTTAGCTCCCAGATGCTGCACGGTTTCTTCGATATCTCCTAAACCAGTTGACCTAGAGCAATAAAGTTAAGTTGCCTGAATTCTAGATTAAATTATCTAACAACGTGCATTTATAGATTTTGTATCTAGACACAAACAAAAAAGTTCAACTTTTTGAATTTTAGCTCCCAGATGCTGCATGGTTTCTTCGATATCTCCTAAACCAGTTGACCTAGAGCAATAAAGATAAGTTGCCTGAATTCTAGATTAAATTATCTAACAACGTGCATTTATAGATTTTGTATCTAGATACAAACAAAAAAGTTCAACTTTTTGAATTTTAGCTCCCAGATGCTGCACGGTTTCTTCGATATCTCCTAAACCAGTTGACCTAGAGCAATAAAATTAAGTTGCCTGAATTCTAGATTAAATTATCTAACAACGTGCATTTATAGATTTACAAACAAAAAAGTTCAACTTTTTGAATTTTAGCTCCCAGATGCTGCACGGTTTCTTCGATATCTCCTAAACCAGTTGACCTAGAGCAATAAAGTTAAGTTGCCTGAATTCTAGATTAAATTATCTAACAACGTGCATTTATAGATTTTGTATCTAGATACAAACAAAAAAGTTCAACTTTTTGAATTTTAGCTCCCAGATGCTGCACGGTTTCTTCGATATCTCCTAAACCAGTTGACCTAGAGCAATAAAGTTAGGTTGCCTGAATTCTAGATTAAATTATCTAACAACGTGCATTTATAGATTTTGTATCTAGATACAAACAAAAAAGTTCAACTTATTGAATTTTAGCTCCCAGATGCAGCACGGTTTCTTCGATATCTCCTAAACTAGTTGACCTAGAGCAATAAAGTTAAGTTGCCTGAATTCTAGATTAAATTATCTAACAATGTGCATTTATAGATTTTGTATCGAGATACAAACAAAAAAGTTCAACTTTTTGAATTTTAGCTCCCAGATGCTGCACGGTTTCTTCGATATCTCCTAAACCAGTTGACCTAGAGCAATAAAGTTAAGTTGCCTGAATTCTACATTAAATTATCTAACAACGTGCATTTATAGATTTTGTATCTAGATACAAACAAAAAAGTTCAACTTTTTGAATTTTAGCTCCCAGATGCTGCACGGTTTCTTCGATATCTCCTAAACCAGTTGACCTAGAGCAATAAAGTTAAGTTGGCTGAATTCTAGATTAAATTATCTAACAACGTGCATTTATAGATTTTGTATCTAGATACAAACAAAAAAGTTCAACTTTTTGAATTTTTGCTCCCAGATGCTGCACGGTTTCTTCGATATCTCCTAAACCAGTTGACCTAGAGCAATAAAGTTAAGTTGCCTGAATTCTAGATTAAATTATCTAACAACGTGCATTTATAGATTTTGTATCTAGATACAAACAAAAAAGTTCAACTTTTTGAATTTTAGCTCCCAGATGCTGCGCGGTTTCTTCGATATCTCCTAAACCAGTTGCCCTAGAGCAATAAAGTTAAGTTGCCTGAATTCTAGCTCCCAGATGCTGCACGGTTTCTTCGATATCTCCTAAACCAGTTGACCTAGAGCAATAAAGTTAAGTTGCCTGAATTCTAGATTAAATTATCTAACAACGTGCATTTATAGATTTTACCAGTTGACCTAGAGCAATAAAGTTAAGTTGCCTGAATTCTAGATTAAATTATCTAACAACGTGCATTTATAGATTTTGTATCTAGATACAAACAAAAAAGTTCAACTTTTTGAATTTTAGCTCCCAGATGCTGCACGGTTTCTTCGATATCTCCTAAACCAGTTGACCTAGAGCAATAAAGTTAAGTTGCCTGAATTCTAGATTAAATTATCTAACAACGTGCATTTATAGATTTTGTATCTAGATACAAACAAAAAAGTTCAACTTTTTGAATTTTAGCTCCCAGATGCTGCACGGTTTCTTCGATATCTCCTAAACCAGTTGACCTAGAGCAATAAAGTTAAGTTGCCTGAATTCTAGATTAAATTATCTAACAACGTGCATTTATAGATTTTGTATCTAGATACAAACAAAAAAGTTCAACTTTTTGAATTTTAGCTCCCAGATGCTGCACGGTTTCTTCGATATCTCCTATACCAGTTGACCTAGACCAATAAAGTTAAGTTGCCTGAATTCTGGATTAAATTATCTAACAACGTGCATTTATAGATTTTGTATCTAGATACAAACAAAAAAGTTCAACTTTTTGAATTTTAGCTCCCAGATGCTGCACGGTTTCTTCGATATCTCCTAAACCAGTTGACCTAGAGCAATAAAGTTAAGTTGCCTGAATTCTAGATTAAATTATCTAACAACGTGCATTTATAGATTTTGTATCTAGATACAAACAAAAAAGTTCAACTTTTTGAATTTTAGCTCCCAGATGCTGCACGGTTTCTTCGATATCTCCTATACCAGTTGACCTAGAGCAATAAAGTTAAGTTGCCTGAATTCTAGATTAAATTATCTAACAACGTGCATTTATAGATTTTGTATCTAGATACAAACAAAAAAGTTCAACTTTTTGAATTTTAGCTCCCAGATGCTGCGCGGTTTCTTCGATATCTCCTAAACCAGTTGCCCTAGAGCAATAAAGTTAAGTTGCCTGAATTCTAGATTAAATTATCTAACAACGTGCATTTATAGATTTTGTATCTAGATACAAACAAAAAAGTTAAACTTTTTTGAATTTTAGCTCCCAGATGCTGCACGGTTTCTTCGATATCTCCTAAACCAGTTGACCTAGAGCAATAAAGTTAAGTTGCCTGAAATCTAGATTAAATTATCTAACAACGTGAATTTATAGATTTTGTATCTAGATACAAACAAAAAAGTTCAACTTTTTGAATTTTAGCTCCCAGATGCTGCACGGTTTCTTCGATATCTCCTAAACCAGTTGACCTAGAGCAATAAAGTTAAGTTGCCTGAATTCTAGATTAAATTATCTAACAACGTGCATTTATAGATTTTGTATCTAGATACAAACAAAAAAGTTCAACTTTTTGAATTTTAGCTCCCAGATGCTGCACGGTTTCTTCGATATCTCCTAAACCAGTTGACCTAGAGCAATAAAGTTAAGTTGCCTGAATTCTAGATTAAATTATCTAACAACGTGCATTTATAGATTTTGTATCTAGATACAAACAAAAAAGTTCAACTTTTTGAATTTTAGCTCCCAGATGCTGCACGGTTTCTTCGATATCTCCTAAACCAGTTGACCTAGAGCAATAAAGTTAAGTTGCCTGAATTCTAGATTAAATTATCTAACAACGTGCATTTATAGATTTTGTATCTAGATACAAACAAAAAAGTTCAACTTTTTGAATTTTAGCTCCCAGATGCTGCACGGTTTCTTCGATATCTCCTAAACCAGTTGACCTAGAGCAATAAAGTTAAGTTGCCTGAATTCTAGATTAAATTATCTAACAACGTGCATTTATAGATTTTGTATCTAGATACAAACAAAAAAGTTCAACTTTTTGAATTTTAGCTCCCAGATGCTGCACGGTTTCTTCGATATCTCCTATACCAGTTGACCTAGAGCAATAAAGTTAAGTTGCCTGAATTCTAGATTAAATTATCTAACAACGTGCATTTATAGATTTTGTATCTAGATACAAACAAAAAAGTTCAACTTTTTGAATTTTAGCTCCCAGATGCTGCGCGGTTTCTTCGATATCTCCTAAACCAGTTGACCTAGAGCAATAAAGTTAAGTTGCCTGAATTCTAGATTAAATTATCTAACAACGTGCATTTATAGATTTTGTATCTAGATACAAACAAAAAAGTTCAACTTTTTGAATTTTAGCTCCCAGATGCTGCACGGTTTCTTCGATATCTCCTAAACCAGTTGACCTAGAGCAATAAAGTTAAGTTGCCTGAAATCTAGATTAAATAATCTAACAACGTGAATTTATAGATTTTGTATCTAGATACAAACAAAAAAGTTCAACTTTTTGAATTTTAGCTCCCAGATGCTGCACGGTTTCTTCGATATCTCCTAAACCAGTTGACCTAGAGCAAAAAAGTTAAGTTGCCTGAATTCTAGATTAAATTATCTAACAACATGCATTTATAGATTTTGTATCTAGATACAAACAAAAAAGTTCAACTTTTTGAATTTTAGCTCCCAGATGCTGCACGGTTTCTTCGATATCTCCTAAGCCAGTTGACCTAGAGCAATAAAGTTAATTTGCCTGAATTCTAGATTAAATTATCTAACAACGTGCATTTATAGATTTTGTATCTAGATGCAAACAAAAAAGTTCAACTTTTTGAATTTTAGCTCCCAGATGCTGCACGGTTTCTTCGATATCTCCTAAACCAGTTGACCTAGAGCAATAAAGTTAAGTTGCCTGAATTCTAGATTAAATTATCTAACAACGTGCATTTATAGATTTTGTATCTAGATACAAACAAAAAAGTTCAACTTTTTGAATTTTACCTCCCAGATGCTGAACGGTTTCTTCGATATCTCCTAAACCAGTTGACCTAGAGCAATAAAGTTAAGTTGCCTGAATTCTAGATTAAATTATCTAACAACGTGCATTTATAGATTTTGTATCTAGATACAAACAAAAAAGTTCAACTTTTTGAATTTTAGCTCCCAGATGCTGCACGGTTTCTTCGATATCTCCTAAACCAGTTGACCTAGAGCAATAAAGTTAAGTTGCCTGAATTCTAGATTAAATTATCTAACAACGTGCATTTATAGATTTTGTATCTAGATACAAACAAAAAAGTTCAAATTTATGAATTTTTGCTCCCAGATGCTGCACGGTTTCTTAGATATCTCCTAAACCAGTTGACCTAGAGCAATAAAGTTAAGTTGCCTGAATTCTAGATTAAATTATCTAACAACGTGCATTTATAGATTTTGTATCTAGATACAAACAAAAAAGTTCAACTTTTTGAATTTTACCTCCCAGATGCTGAACGGTTTCTTCGATATCTCCTAAACCAGTTGACCTAGAGCAATAAAGTTAAGTTGCCTGAATTCTAGATTAAATTATCTAACAACGTGCATTTATAGATTTTGTATCTAGATACAAACAAAAAAGTTCAACTTTTTGAATTTTACCTCCCAGATGCTGCACGGTTTCTTCGATATCTCCTAAACCAGTTGACCTAGAGCAATAAAGTTAAGTTGCCTGAATTCTAGATTAAATTATCTAACAACGTGCATTTATAGATTTTGTATCTAGATACAAACAAAAAAGTTCAACTTTTTGAATTTTTGCTCCCAGATGCTGCGCGGTATCTTCGATATCTCCTAAACCAGTTGACCTAGAGCAATAAAGTTAAGTTGCCTGAATTCTAGATTAAATTATCTAACAACGTGCATTTATAGATTTTGTATCTAGATACAAACAAAAAGTTCAACTTTTGAATTTTTGCTCCCAGATGCTGCACGGTTTCTTCGATATCTCCTAAACCAGTTGACCTAGAGCAATAAAGTTAAGTTGCCTGAATTCTAGATTAAATTATCTAACAACGTGCATTTATAGATATTGTATGTAGATACAAACAAAAAAGTTCAACTTTTTTAATTTTAGCTCCCAGATGCTGCACGGTTTCTTCGATATCTCCTAAACCAGTTGACCTAGAGCAATAAAGTTAAGTTGCCTGAATTCTAGATTAAATTATCTAACAACGTGCATTTATAGATTTTGTATCTAGATACAAACAAAAAAGTTCAACTTTTTGAATTTTTGCTCCCAGATGCTGCACGGTTTCTTCGATATCTCCTAAACCAGTTGACCTAGAGCAATAAAGTTAAGTTGCCTGAATTCTAGATTAAATTATCTAACAACGTGCATTTATAGATTTTGTATCTAGATACAAACAAAAAAGTTCAACTTTTTGAATTTTAGCTCCCAGATGCTGCACGGTTTCTTCGATATCTCCTATACCAGTTGACCTAGAGCAATAAAGTTAAGTTGCCTGAATTCTAGATTAAATTATCTAACAACGTGCATTTATAGATTTTGTATCTAGATACAAACAAAAAAGTTCAACTTTTTGAATTTTAGCTCCCAGATGCTGCGCGGTTTCTTCGATATCTCCTAAACCAGTTGACCTAGAGCAATAAAGTTAAGTTGCCTGAATTCTAGATTAAATTATCTAACAACGTGCATTTATAGATTTTGTATCTAGATACAAACAAAAAAGTTCAAATTTATGAATTTTTGCTCCCAGATGCTGCACGGTTTCTTAGATATCTCCTAAACCAGTTGACCTAGAGCAATAAAGTTAAGTTGCCTGAATTCTAGATTAAATTATCTAACAACGTGCATTTATAGATTTTGTATCTAGATACAAACAAAAAAGTTCAACTTTTTGAATTTTACCTCCCAGATGCTGAACGGTTTCTTCGATATCTCCTAAACCAGTTGACCTAGAGCAATAAAGTTAAGTTGCCTGAATTCTAGATTAAATTATCTAACAACGTGCATTTATAGATTTTGTATCTAGATACAAACAAAAAAGTTCAACTTTTTGAATTTTACCTCCCAGATGCTGCACGGTTTCTTCGATATCTCCTAAACCAGTTGACCTAGAGCAATAAAGTTAAGTTGCCTGAATTCTAGATTAAATTATCTAACAACGTGCATTTATAGATTTTGTATCTAGATACAAACAAAAAAGTTCAACTTTTTGAATTTTTGCTCCCAGATGCTGCGCGGTATCTTCGATATCTCCTAAACCAGTTGACCTAGAGCAATAAAGTTAAGTTGCCTGAATTCTAGATTAAATTATCTAACAACGTGCATTTATAGATTTTGTATCTAGATACAAACAAAAAAGTTCAACTTTTTGAATTTTTGCTCCCAGATGCTGCACGGTTTCTTCGATATCTCCTAAACCAGTTGACCTAGAGCAATAAAGTTAAGTTGCCTGAATTCTAGATTAAATTATCTAACAACGTGCATTTATAGATATTGTATGTAGATACAAACAAAAAAGTTCAACTTTTTTAATTTTAGCTCCCAGATGCTGCACGGTTTCTTCGATATCTCCTAAACCAGTTGACCTAGAGCAATAAAGTTAAGTTGCCTGAATTCTAGATTAAATTATCTAACAACGTGCATTTATAGATTTTGTATCTAGATACAAACAAAAAAGTTCAACTTTTTGAATTTTTGCTCCCAGATGCTGCACGGTTTCTTCGATATCTCCTAAACCAGTTGACCTAGAGCAATAAAGTTAAGTTGCCTGAATTCTAGATTAAATTATCTAACAACGTGCATTTATAGATTTTGTATCTAGATACAAACAAAAAAGTTCAACTTTTGAATTTTAGCTCCCAGATGCTGCACGGTTTCTTCGATATCTCCTAAACCAGTTGACCTAGAGCAATAAAGTTAAGTTGCCTGAATTCTAGATTAAATTATCTAACAACGTGCATTTATAGATTTTGTATCTAGATACAAACAAAAAAGTTCAACTTTTTGAATTTTAGCTCCCAGATGCTGCACGGTTTCTTCGATATCTCTAAACCAGTTGACCTAGAGCAATAAAGTTAAGTTGCCTGAATTCTAGATTAAATTATCTAACAACGTGCATTTATAGATTTTGTATCTAGATACAAACAAAAAAGTTAAACTTTTTTGAATTTTAGCTCCCAGATGCTGCACGGTTTCTTCGATATCTCCTAAACCAGTTGACCTAGAGCAATAAAGTTAAGTTGCCTGAAATCTAGATTAAATTATCTAACAACGTGAATTTATAGATTTTGTATCTAGATACAAACAAAAAAGTTCAACTTTTTGAATTTTAGCTCCCAGATGCTGCACGGTTTCTTCGATATCTCCTAAACCAGTTGACCTAGAGCAATAAAGTTAAGTTGCCTGAATTCTAGATTAAATTATCTAACAACGTGCATTTATAGATTTTGTATCTAGATACAAACAAAAAAGTTCAACTTTTTGAATTTTAGCTCCCAGATGCTGCACGGTTTCTTCGATATCTCCTAAACCAGTTGACCTAGAGCAATAAAGTTAAGTTGCCTGAATTCTAGATTAAATTATCTAACAACGTGCATTTATAGATTTTGTATCTAGATACAAACAAAAAAGTTCAACTTTTTGAATTTTAGCTCCCAGATGCTGCACGGTTTCTTCGATATCTCCTAAACCAGTTGACCTAGAGCAATAAAGTTAAGTTGCCTGAATTCTAGATTAAATTATCTAACAACGTGCATTTATAGATTTTGTATCTAGATACAAACAAAAAAGTTCAACTTTTTGAATTTTAGCTCCCAGATGCTGCACGGTTTCTTCGATATCTCCTAAACCAGTTGACCTAGAGCAATAAAGTTAAGTTGCCTGAATTCTAGATTAAATTATCTAACAACGTGCATTTATAGATTTTGTATCTAGATACAAACAAAAAAGTTCAACTTTTTGAATTTTAGCTCCCAGATGCTGCACGGTTTCTTCGATATCTCCTATACCAGTTGACCTAGAGCAATAAAGTTAAGTTGCCTGAATTCTAGATTAAATTATCTAACAACGTGCATTTATAGATTTTGTATCTAGATACAAACAAAAAAGTTCAACTTTTTGAATTTTAGCTCCCAGATGCTGCGCGGTTTCTTCGATATCTCCTAAACCAGTTGACCTAGAGCAATAAAGTTAAGTTGCCTGAATTCTAGATTAAATTATCTAACAACGTGCATTTATAGATTTTGTATCTAGATACAAACAAAAAAGTTCAACTTTTTGAATTTTAGCTCCCAGATGCTGCACGGTTTCTTCGATATCTCCTAAACCAGTTGACCTAGAGCAATAAAGTTAAGTTGCCTGAAATCTAGATTAAATAATCTAACAACGTGAATTTATAGATTTTGTATCTAGATACAAACAAAAAAGTTCAACTTTTTGAATTTTAGCTCCCAGATGCTGCACGGTTTCTTCGATATCTCCTAAACCAGTTGACCTAGAGCAATAAAGTTAAGTTGCCTGAATTCTAGATTAAATTATCTAACAACATGCATTTATAGATTTTGTATCTAGATACAAACAAAAAAGTTCAACTTTTTGAATTTTAGCTCCCAGATGCTGCACGGTTTCTTCGATATCTCCTAAGCCAGTTGACCTAGAGCAATAAAGTTAATTTGCCTGAATTCTAGATTAAATTATCTAACAACGTGCATTTATAGATTTTGTATCTAGATGCAAACAAAAAAGTTCAACTTTTTGAATTTTAGCTCCCAGATGCTGCACGGTTTCTTCGATATCTCCTAAACCAGTTGACCTAGAGCAATAAAGTTAAGTTGCCTGAATTCTAGATTAAATTATCTAACAACGTGCATTTATAGATTTTGTATCTAGATACAAACAAAAAAGTTCAACTTTTTGAATTTTACCTCCCAGATGCTGAACGGTTTCTTCGATATCTCCTAAACCAGTTGACCTAGAGCAATAAAGTTAAGTTGCCTGAATTCTAGATTAAATTATCTAACAACGTGCATTTATAGATTTTGTATCTAGATACAAACAAAAAAGTTCAACTTTTTGAATTTTAGCTCCCAGATGCTGCACGGTTTCTTCGATATCTCCTAAACCAGTTGACCTAGAGCAATAAAGTTAAGTTGCCTGAATTCTAGATTAAATTATCTAACAACGTGCATTTATAGATTTTGTATCTAGATACAAACAAAAAAGTTCAAATTTATGAATTTTTGCTCCCAGATGCTGCACGGTTTCTTAGATATCTCCTAAACCAGTTGACCTAGAGCAATAAAGTTAAGTTGCCTGAATTCTAGATTAAATTATCTAACAACGTGCATTTATAGATTTTGTATCTAGATACAAACAAAAAAGTTCAACTTTTTGAATTTTACCTCCCAGATGCTGCACGGTTTCTTCGATATCTCCTAAACCAGTTGACCTAGAGCAATAAAGTTAAGTTGCCTGAATTCTAGATTAAATTATCTAACAACGTGCATTTATAGATTTTGTATCTAGATACAAACAAAAAAGTTCAACTTTTTGAATTTTTGCTCCCAGATGCTGCGCGGTATCTTCGATATCTCCTAAACCAGTTGACCTAGAGCAATAAAGTTAAGTTGCCTGAATTCTAGATTAAATTATCTAACAACGTGCATTTATAGATTTTGTATCTAGATACAAACAAAAAAGTTCAACTTTTTGAATTTTTGCTCCCAGATGCTGCACGGTTTCTTCGATATCTCCTAAACCAGTTGACCTAGAGCAATAAAGTTAAGTTGCCTGAATTCTAGATTAAATTATCTAACAACGTGCATTTATAGATATTGTATGTAGATACAAACAAAAAAGTTCAACTTTTTGAATTTTAGCTCCCAGATGCTGCACGGTTTCTTCGATATCTCCTAAACCAGTTGACCTAGAGCAATAAAGTTAAGTTGCCTGAATTCTAGATTAAATTATCTAACAACGTGCATTTATAGATTTTGTATCTAGATACAAACAAAAAAGTTCAACTTTTTGAATTTTTGCTCCCAGATGCTGCACGGTTTCTTCGATATCTCCTAAACCAGTTGACCTAGAGCAATAAAGTTAAGTTGCCTGAATTCTAGATTAAATTATCTAACAACGTGCATTTATAGATTTTGTATCTAGATACAAACAAAAAAGTTCAACTTTTTGAATTTTAGCTCCCAGATGCTGCACGGTTTCTTCGATATCTCCTAAACCAGTTGACCTAGAGCAATAAAGTTAAGTTGCCTGAATTCTAAATTAAATTATCTAACAACGTGCATTTATAGATTTTGTATCTAGATACAAACAAAAAAGTTCAACTTTTTGAATTTTAGCTCCCAGATGCTGCACGGTTGCTTCGATATCTCCTATACCAGTTGACCTAGAGCAATAAAGTTAAGTTGCCTGAATTCTAGATTAAATTATCTAACAACCTGCATTTATAGATTTTGTATCTAGATACAAACAAAAAAGTTCAACTTTTTGAATTTTAGCTCCCAGATGCTGCGCGGTTTCTTCGATATCTCCTAAACCAGTTGACCTAGAGCAATAAAGTTAAGTTGCCTGAATTCTAGATTAAATTATCTAACAACGTGCATTTATAGATTTTGTATCTAGATACAAACAAAAAAGTTCAACTTTTTGAATTTTAGCTCCCAGATGCTGCACGGTTTCTTCGATATCTCTAAACCAGTTGACCTAGAGCAATAAAGTTAAGTTGCCTGAAATCTAGATTAAATTATCTAACAACGTGAATTTATAGATTTTGTATCTAGACACAAACAAAAAAGTTCAACTTTTTGAATTTTAGCTCCCAGATGCTGCACGGTTTCTTCGATATCTCCTAAACCAGTTGACCTAGAGCAATAAAGTTAAGTTGCCTGAATTCTAGATTAAATTATCTAACAACGTGCATTTATAGATTTTGTATCTAGATACAAACAAAAAAGTTCAACTTTTTGAATTTTAGCTCCCAGATGCTGCACGGTTTCTTCGATATCTCCTAAGCCAGTTGACCTAGAGCAATAAAGTTAAGTTGCCTGAATTCTAGATTAAATTATCTAACAACGTGCATTTATAGATTTTGTATCTAGATGCAAACAAAAAAGTTCAACTTTTTGAATTTTAGCTCCCAGATGCTGCACGGTTTCTTCGATATCTCCTAAACCAGTTGACCTAGAGCAATAAAGTTAAGTTGCCTGAATTCTAGATTAAATTATCTAACAACGTGCATTTATAGATTTTGTATCTAGATACAAACAAAAAAGTTCAACTTTTTGAATTTTACCTCCCAGATGCTGAACGGTTTCTTCGATATCTCCTAAACCAGTTGACCTAGAGCAATAAAGTTAAGTTGCCTGAATTCTAGATTAAATTATCTAACAACGTGCATTTATAGATTTTGTATCTAGATACAAACAAAAAAGTTCAACTTTTTGAATTTTAGCTCCCAGATGCTGCACGGTTTCTTCGATATCTCCTAAACCAGTTGACCTAGAACAATAAAGTTAAGTTGCCTGAATTCTAGATTAAATTATCTAACAACGTGCATTT
Organism: Portevinia maculata; assembly: GCA_949715645.1. Taxonomy (NCBI): domain Eukaryota; kingdom Metazoa; phylum Arthropoda; class Insecta; order Diptera; family Syrphidae; genus Portevinia; species Portevinia maculata. Next base: position 83,410,647 of record OX454527.1, on the reverse strand, counting down.
ATAGATTTTGTATCTAGATACAAACAAAAAAGTTCAACTTTATGAATTTTTCTCCCAGATGCTGCACGGTTTCTTAGATATCTCCTAAACCAGTTGACCTAGAGCAATAAAGTGAAGTTGCCTGAATTCTAGATTAAATTATCTAACAACGTGCATTTATAGATTTTGTATCTAGATACAAACAAAAAAGTTCAACTTTTTGAATTTTTGCTCCCAGATGCTGCACGGTTTCTTCGATATCTCCTAAACCAGTTGACCTAGAGCAATAAAGTTAAGTTGCCTGAATTCTAGATTATATTATCTAACAACGTGCATTTATAGATTTTGTATCTAGATACAAACAAAAAAGTTCAACTTTTTGAATTTTAGCTCCCAGATGCTGCACGGTTTCTTCGATATCTCCTAAGCCAGTTGACCTAGAGCAATAAAGTTAAGTTGCCTGAATTCTAGATTAAATTATCTAACAACGTGCATTTATAGATTTTGTATCTAGATACAAACAAAAAAGTTCAACTTTTTGAATTTTAGCTCCCAGATGCTGCACGGTTTCTTCGATATCTAATAAACCAGTTGACCTAGAGCAATAAAGTTAAGTTGCCTGAATTCTAGATTAAATTATCTAACAACGTGCATTTATAGATTTTGTATCTAGATACAAACAAAAAAGTTCAACTTTTTGAATTTTTGCTCCCAGATGCTGCACGGTTTCTTAGATATCTCCTAAACCAGTTGACCTAGAGCAATAAAGTTAAGTTGCCTGAATTCTAGATTAAATTATCTAACAACGTGCATTTATAGATTTTGTATCTAGATACAAACAAAAAATTCAACTTTTTGAATTTTAGCTCCCAGATGCTGCACGGTTTCTTCGATATCTCCTAAACCAGTTGACCTAGAGCAATAAAGTTAAGTTGCCTGAATTCTAGATTAAATTATCTAACAACGTGCATTTATAGATATTGTATGTAGATACAAACAAAAAAGTTCAACTTTTTGAATTTTAGCTCCCAGATGCTGCACGGTTTCTTCAATATCTCCTAAACCAGTTGACCTAGAGCAATAAAGTTAAGTTGCCTGAACTCTAGATTAAATTATCTAACAACGTGCATTTATAGATTTTGTATCTAGAGACAAACAAAAAAGTTCAACTTTTTGAATTTTAGCTCCCAGATGCTGCACGGTTTCTTCGATATCTCCTAAACCAGTTGACCTAGAGCAATAAAGTTAAGTTGCTGAATTCTAGATTAAATTATCTAACAACGTGCATTTATAGATTTTGTATCTAGATACAAACAAAAAAGTTCAACTTTTTGAATTTTACCTCCCAGATGCTGCACGGTTTCTTCGATATCTCCTAAACCAGTTGACCTAGAGCAATAAAGTTAAGTTGCCTGAATTCTAGATTAAATTATCTAGCAACGTGCATTTATAGATTTTGTATCTAGATACAAACAAAAAAGTTCAACTTTTTGAATTTTAGCTCCCAGATGCTGCACGGTTTCTTCGATATCTCCTAAACCAGTTGACCTAGAGCAATAAAGTTAAGTTGCCTGAATTCTAGATTAAATTATCTAACAACGTGCATTTATAGATTTTGTATCTAGATACAAACAAAAAAGTTCAACTTTATGAATTTTTGCTCCCAGATGCTGCACGGTTTCTTAGATATCTCCTAAACCAGTTGACCTAGAGCAATAAAGTGAAGTTGCCTGAATTCTAGATTAAATTATCTAACAACGTGCATTTATAGATTTTGTATCTAGATACAAACAAAAAAGTTCAACTTTTTGAATTTTTGCTCCCAGATGCTGCACGGTTTCTTCGATATCTCCTAAACCAGTTGACCTAGAGCAATAAAGTTAAGTTGCCTGAATTCTAGATTAAATTATCTAACAACGTGCATTTATAGATTTTGTATCTAGATACAAACAAAAAAGTTCAACTTTTTGAATTTTAGCTCCCAGATGCTGCACGGTTTCTTCGATATCTCCTAAAACAGTTGACCTAGAGCAATAAAGTTAAGTTGCCTGAATTCTAGATTAAATTATCTAACAACGTGCATTTATAGATTTTGTATCTAGATACAAACAAAAAAGTTCAACTTTTTGAATTTTAGCTCCCAGATGCTGCACGGTTTCTTCGATATCTAATAAACCAGTTGACCTAGAGCAATAAAGTTAAGTTGCCTGAATTCTAGATTAAATTATCTAACAACGTGCATTTATAGATTTTGTATCTAGATACAAACAAAAAAGTTCAACTTTTTGAATTTTTGCTCACAGATGCTGCACGGTTTCTTCGATATCTCCTAAACCAGTTGACCTAGAGCAATAAAGTTAAGTTGCCTGAATTCTAGATTAAATTATCTAACAACGTGCATTTATAGATTTTGTATCTAGATACAAACAAAAAAGTTCAACTTTTTGAATTTTTGCTCCCAGATGCTGCGCGGTTTCTTGGATATCTCCTAAACCAGTTGACCTAGAGCAATAAAGTTAAGTTGCCTGAATTCTAGATTAAATTATCTAACAACGTGCATTTATAGATTTTGTATCTAGATACAAACAAAAAAGTTCAACTTTTTGAATTTTTGCTCCCAGATGCTGCACGGTTTCTTCGATATCTCCTAAACCAGTTGACCTAGAGCAATAAAGTTAAGTTGCCTGAATTCTAGATTAAATTATCTAACAACGTGCATTTATAGATATTGTATCTAGATACAAACAAAAAAGTTCAACTTTTTGAATTTTAGCTCCCAGATGCTGCACGGTTTCTTCGATATCTCCTAAACCAGTTGACCTAGAGCAATAAAGTTAAGTTGCCTGAATTCTAGATTAAATTATCTAACAACGTGCATTTATAGATTTTGTATCTAGAGACAAACAAAAAAGTTCAACTTTTTGAATTTTAGCTCCCAGATGCTGCACGGTTTCTTCGATATCTCCTAAACCAGTTGACCTAGAGCAATAAAGTTAAGTTGCTGAATTCTAGATTAAATTATCTAACAACGTGCATTTATAGATTTTGTATCTAGATACAAACCAAAAAGTTCAACTTTTTGAATTTTAGCTCCCAGATGCTGCACGGTTTCTTCGATATCTCCTAAACCAGTTGACCTAGAGCAATAAAGTTAAGTTGCCTGAATTCTAGATTAAATTATCTAACAACGTGCATTTATAGATTTTGTATCTAGATACAAACAAAAAAGTTCAACTTTTTGAATTTTAGCTCCTAGATGCTGCACGGTTTCTTCGATATCTCCTAAACCAGTTGACCTAGAGCAATAAAGTTAAGTTGCCTGAATTCTAGATTAAATTATCTAACAACGTGCATTTATAGATTTTGTATCTAGATACAAACAAAAAAGTTCAACTTTTTGAATTTTTGCTCCCAGATGCTGCACGGTTTCTTAGATATCTCCTAAACCAGTTGACCTAGATCAATAAAGTTAAGTTGCCTGAACTCTAGATTAAATTATCTAACAACGTGCATTTATAGATTTTGTATCTAGATACAAACAAAAAAGTTCAACTTTTTGAATTTTAGCTCCCAGATGCTGCGCGGTTTCTTCGATATCTCCTAAACCAGTTGACCTAGAGCAATAAAGTTAAGTTGCCTGAATTCTAGATTAAATTATCTAACAACGTGCATTTATAGATTTTGTATCTAGATACAAACAAAAAAGTTCAACTTTTTGAATTTTAGCTCCCAGATGCTGCACGGTTTCTTCGATATCTCCTAAACCAGTTGACCTAGAGCAATAAAGTTAAGTTGCCTGAATTCTAGATTAAATTATCTAACAACGTGCATTTATAGATTTTGTATCTAGATACAAACAAAAAAGTTCAACTTTTTGAATTTTAGCTCCCAGATGCTGCGCGGTTTCTTCGATATCTCCTAAACCAGTTGACCTAGAGCAATAAAGTTAAGTTGCCTGAATTCTAGATTAAATTATCTAACAACGTGCATTTATAGATTTTGTATCTAGATACAAACAAAAAAGTTCAACTTTTTGAATTTTAGCTCCCAGATGCTGCACGGTTTCTTCGATATCTCCTAAACCAGTTGACCTAGAGCAATAAAGTTAAGTTGCCTGAATTCTAGATTAAATTATCTAACAACGTGCATTTATAGATTTTGTATCTAGATACAAACAAAAAAGTTCAACTTTTTGAATTTTACCTCCCAGATGCTGCACGGTTTCTTCGATATCTCCTAAACCAGTTGACCTAGAGCAATAAAGTTAAGTTGCCTGAATTCTAGATTAAATTATCTAACAACGTGCATTTATAGATTTTGTATCTAGATACAAACAAAAAAGTTCAACTTTTTGAATTTTTGCTCCCAGATGCTGCGCGGTATCTTCGATATCTCCTAAACCAGTTGACCTAGAGCAATAAAGTTAAGTTGCCTGAATTCTAGATTAAATTATCTAACAACGTGCATTTATAGATTTTGTATCTAGATACAAACAAAAAAGTTCAACTTTTTGAATTTTTGCTCCCAGATGCTGCACGGTTTCTTCGATATCTCCTAAACCAGTTGACCTAGAGCAATAAAGTTAAGTTGCCTGAATTCTAGATTAAATTATCTAACAACGTGCATTTATAGATATTGTATGTAGATACAAACAAAAAAGTTCAACTTTTTGAATTTTAGCTCCCAGATGCTGCACGGTTTCTTCGATATCTCCTAAACCAGTTGACCTAGAGCAATAAAGTTAAGTTGCCTGAATTCTAGATTAAATTATCTAACAACGTGCATTTATAGATTTTGTATCTAGAGACAAACAAAAAAGTTCAACTTTTTGAATTTTAGCTCCCAGATGCTGCACGGTTTCTTCGATATCTCCTAAACCAGTTGACCTAGAGCAATAAAGTTAAGTTGCTGAATTCTAGATTAAATTATCTAACAACGTGCATTTATAGATTTTGTATCTAGATACAAACAAAAAAGTTCAACTTTTTGAATTTTAGCTCCCAGATGCTGCACGGTTTCTTCGATATCTCCTAAACCAGTTGACCTAGAGCAATAAAGTTAAGTTGCCTGAATTCTAGATTAAATTATCTAACAACGTGCATTTATAGATTTTGTATCTAGATACAAACAAAAAAGTTCAACTTTTTGAATTTTTGCTCCCAGATGCTGCACGGTTTCTTAGATATCTCCTAAACCAGTTGACCTAGATCAATAAAGTTAAGTTGCCTGAACTCTAGATTAAATTATCTAACAACGTGCATTTATAGATTTTGTATCTAGATACAAACAAAAAAGTTCAACTTTTTGAATTTTAGCTCCCAGATGCTGCGCGGTTTCTTCGATATCTCCTAAACCAGTTGACCTAGAGCAATAAAGTTAAGTTGCCTGAATTCTAGATTAAATTATCTAACAACGTGCATTTATAGATTTTGTATCTAGATACAAACAAAAAAGTTCAACTTTTTGAATTTTAGCTCCCAGATGCTGCGCGGTTTCTTCGATATCTCCTAAACCAGTTGACCTAGAGCAATAAAGTTAAGTTGCCTGAATTCTAGATTAAATTATCTAACAACGTGCATTTATAGATTTTGTATCTAGATACAAACAAAAAAGTTCAACTTTTTGAATTTTAGCTCCCAGATGCTGCACGGTTTCTTCGATATCTCCTAAACCAGTTGACCTAGAGCAATAAAGTTAAGTTGCCTGAATTCTAGATTAAATTATCTAACAACGTGCATTTATAGATTTTGTATCTAGATACAAACAAAAAAGTTCAACTTTTTGAATTTTACCTCCCAGATGCTGCACGGTTTCTTCGATATCTCCTAAACCAGTTGACCTAGAGCAATAAAGTTAAGTTGCCTGAATTCTAGATTAAATTATCTAACAACGTGCATTTATAGATTTTGTATCTAGAGACAAACAAAAAAGTTCAACTTTTTGAATTTTAGCTCCCAGATGCTGCACGGTTTCTTCGATATCTCCTAAACCAGTTGACCTAGAGGAATAAAGTTAAGTTGCTGAATTCTAGATTAAATTATCTAACAACGTGCATTTATAGATTTTGTATCTAGATACAAACAAAAAAGTTCAACTTTTTGAATTTTAGCTCCCAGATGCTGCACGGTTTCTTCGATATCTCCTAAAATTATCTAACAACGTGCATTTATAGATTTTGTATCTAGATACAAACAAAAAAGTTCAACTTTTTGAATTTTAGCTCCCAGATGCTGCGCGGTTTCTTCGATATCTCCTAAACCAGTTGACCTAGGGCAATAAAGTTAAGTTGCCTGAATTCTAGATTAAATTATCTAACAACGTGCATTTATAGATTTTGTATCTAGATACAAACAAAAAAGTTCAACTTTTTGAATTTTAGCTCCCAGATGCTGCACGGTTTCTTCGATATCTCCTAAACCAGTTGACCTAGAGCAATAAAGTTAAGTTGCCTGAATTCTAGATTAAATTATCTAACAACGTGCATTTATAGATTTTGTATCTAGATGCAAACAAAAAAGTTCAACTTTTTGAATTTTAGCTCCCAGATGCTGCACGGTTTCTTCGATATCTCCTAAACCAGTTGACCTAGAGCAATAAAGTTAAGTTGCCTGAATTCTAGATTAAATTATCTAACAACGTGCATTTATAGATTTTGTATCTAGATACAAACAAAAAAGTTCAACTTTTTGAATTTTACCTCCCAGATGCTGCACGGTTTCTTCGATATCTCCTAAACCAGTTGACCTAGAGCAATAAAGTTAAGTTGCCTGAATTCTAGATTAAATTATCTAACAACGTGCATTTATAGATTTTGTATCTAGATACAAACAAAAAAGTTCAACTTTTTGAATTTTAGCTCCCAGATGCTGCACGGTTTCTTCGATATCTCCTAAACCAGTTGACCTAGAGCAATAAAGTTAAGTTGCCTGAATTCTAGATTAAATTTTCTAACAACGTGCATTTATAGATTTTGTATCTAGATACAAACAAAAAAGTTCAACTTTATGAATTTTTGCTCCCAGATGCTGCACGGTTTCTTAGATATCTCCTAAACCAGTTGACCTAGAGCAATAAAGTGAAGTTGCCTGAATTTTAGATTAAATTATCTAACAACGTGCATTTATAGATTTTGTATCTAGATACAAACAAAAAAGTTCAACTTTTTGAATTTTTGCTCCCAGATGCTGCACGGTTTCTTCGATATCTCCTAAACCAGTTGACCTAGAGCAATAAAGTTAAGTTGCCTGAATTCTAGATTAAATTTTCTAACAACGTGCATTTATAGATTTTGTATCTAGATACAAACAAAAAAGTTCAACTTTTTGAATTTTTGCTCCCAGATGCTGCACGGTTTCTTAGATATCTCCTAAACCAGTTGACCTAGAGCAATAAAGTTAAGTTGCCTGAATTCTAGATTAAATTATCTAACAACGTGCATTTATAGATTTTGTATCTAGATACAAACAAAAAAGTTCAACTTTTTGAATTTTTGCTCCCAGATGCTGCACGGTTTCTTAGATATCTCCTAAACCAGTTGACCTAGATCAATAAAGTTAAGTTGCCAGATTAAATTATCTAACAACGTGCATTTATAAATTTTGTATCTAGATACAAACAAAAAAGTTCAACTTTTTGAATTTTAGCTCCCAGATGCTGCGCGGTTTCTTCGATATCTCCTAAACCAGTTGACCTAGAGCAATAAAGTTAAGTTGCCTGAATTCTAGATTAAATTATCTAACAACGTGCATTTATAGATTTTGTATCTAGATACAAACAAAAAAGTTCAACTTTTTGAATTTTAGCTCCCAGATGCTGCACGGTTTCTTCGATATCTCCTAAACCAGTTGACCTAGAGCAATAAAGTTAAGTTGCCTGAATTCTAGATTAAATTATCTAACAACGTGCATTTATAGATTTTGTATCTAGAGACAAACAAAAAAGTTCAACTTTTTGAATTTTAGCTCCCAGATGCTGCACGGTTTCTTCGATATCTCCTAAACCAGTTGACCTAGAGCAATAAAGTTAAGTTGCTGAATTCTAGATTAAATTATCTAACAACGTGCATTTATAGATTTTGTATCTAGATACAAACAAAAAAGTTCAACTTTTTGAATTTTAGCTCCCAGATGCTGCACGGTTTCTTCGATATCTCCTAAACCAGTTGACCTAGAGCAATAAAGTTAAGTTGCCTGAATTCTAGATTAAATTATCTAACAACGTGCATTTATAGATTTTGTATCTAGATACAAACAAAAAAGTTCAACTTTTTGAATTTTAGCTCCCAGATGCTGCGCGGTTTCTTCGATATCTCCTAAACCAGTTGACCTAGGGCAATAAAGTTAAGTTGCCTGAATTCTAGATTAAATTATCTAACAACGTGCATTTATAGATTTTGTATCTAGATACAAACAAAAAAGTTCAACTTTTTGAATTTTAGCTCCCAGATGCTGCACGGTTTCTTCGATATCTCCTAAACCAGTTGACCTAGAGCAATAAAGTTAAGTTGCCTGAATTCTAGATTAAATTATCTAACAACGTGCATTTATAGATTTTGTATCTAGATACAAACAAAAAAGTTCAACTTTTTGAATTTTAGCTCCCAGATGCTGCGCGGTTTCTTCGATATCTCCTAAACCAGTTGACCTAGAGCAATAAAGTTAAGTTGCCTGAATTCTAGATTAAATTATCTAACAACGTGCATTTATAGATTTTGTATCTAGATACAAACAAAAAAGTTCAACTTTTTGAATTTTAGCTCCCAGATGCTGCGCGGTTTCTTCGATATATCCTAAACCAGTTGACCTAGAGCAATAAAGTTAAGTTGCCTGAATTCTAGATTAAATTATCTAACAACGTGCATTTATAGATTTTGTATCTAGATACAAACAAAAAAGTTCAACTTTTTGAATTTTAGCTCCCAGATGCTGCGCGGTTTCTTCGATATCTCCTAAACCAGTTGACCTAGAGCAATAAAGTTAAGTTGCCTGAATTCTAGATTAAATTATCTAACAACGTGCATTTATAGATTTTGTATCTAGATACAAACAAAAAAGTTCAACTTTTTGAATTTTAGCTCCCAGATGCTGCACGGTTTCTTCGATATCTCCTAAACCAGTTGACCTAGAGCAATAAAGTTAACTTGCCTGAATTCTAGATTAAATTATCTAACAACGTGCATTTATAGATTTTGTATCTAGAGACAAACAAAAAAGTTCAACTTTTTGAATTTTAGCTCCCAGATGCTGCACGGTTTCTTCGATATCTCCTAAACCAGTTGACCTAGAGCAATAAAGTTAAGTTGCTGAATTCTAGATTAAATTATCTAACAACGTGCATTTATAGATTTTGTATCTAGATACAAACAAAAAAGTTCAACTTTTTGAATTTTAGCTCCCAGATGCTGCACGGTTTCTTCGATATCTAATAAACCAGTTGACCTAGAGCAATAAAGTTAAGTTGCCTGAATTCTAGATTAAATTATCTAACAACGTGCATTTATAGATTTTGTATCTAGATACAAACAAAAAAGTTCAACTTTTTGAATTTTAGCTCCCAGATGCTGCGCGGTTTCTTCGATATCTCCTAAACCAGTTGACCTAGGGCAATAAAGTTAAGTTGCCTGAATTCTAGATTAAATTATCTAACAACGTGCATTTATAGATTTTGTATCTAGATACAAACAAAAAAGTTCAACTTTTTTAATTTTAGCTCCCAGATGCTGCACGGTTTCTTCGATATCTCCTAAACCAGTTGACCTAGAGCAATAAAGTTAAGTTGCATGAATTCGAGATTAAATTATCTAACAACGTGCATTTATAGATTTTGTATCTAGATGCAAACAAAAAAGTTCAACTTTTTGAATTTTAGCTCCCAGATGCTGCACGATTTCTTCGATATCTCCTAAACCAGTTGACCTAGAGCAATAAAGTTAAGTTGCCTCAATTCTAGATTAAATTATCTAACAACGTGCATTTATAGATTTTGTATCTAGATACAAACAAAAAAGTTCAACTTTTTGAATTTTACCTCCCAGATGCTGCACGGTTTCTTCGATATCTCCTAAACCAGTTGACCTAGAGCAATAAAGTTAAGTTGCCTGAATTCTAGATTAAATTATCTAACAACGTGCATTTATAGATTTTGTATCTAGATACAAACAAAAAAGTTCAACTTTTTGAATTTTAGCTCCCAGATGCTGCACGGTTTCTTCGATATCTCCTAAACCAGTTGACCTAGAGCAATAAAGTTAAGTTGCCTGAATTCTAGATTAAATTTTCTAACAACGTGCATTTATAGATTTTGTATCTAGATACAAACAAAAAAGTTCAACTTTATGAATTTTTGCTCCCAGATGCTGCACGGTTTCTTAGATATCTCCTAAACCAGTTGACCTAGAGCAATAAAGTGAAGTTGCCTGAATTCTAGATTAAATTATCTAACAACGTGCATTTATAGATTTTGTATCTAGATACAAACAAAAAAGTTCAACTTTTTGAATTTTTGCTCCCAGATGCTGCACGGTTTCTTCGATATCTCCTAAACCAGTTGACCTAGAGCAATAAAGTTAAGTTGCCTGAATTCTAGATTAAATTATCTAACAACGTGCATTTATAGATTTTGTATCTAGATACAAACAAAAAAGTTCAACTTTTTGAATTTTAGCTCCCAGATGCTGCACGGTTTCTTCGATATCTCCTAAGCCAGTTGACCTAGAGCAATAAAGTTAAGTTGCCTGAATTCTAGATTAAATTATCTAACAACGTGCATTTATAGATTTTGTATCTAGATACAAACAAAAAAGTTCAACTTTTTGAATTTTAGCTCCCAGATGCTGCACGGTTTCTTCGATATCTAATAAACCAGTTGACCTAGAGCAATAAAGTTAAGTTGCCTGAATTCTAGATTAAATTATCTAACAACGTGCATTTATAGATTTGGTATCTAGATACAAACAAAAAAGTTCAACTTTTTGAATTTTTGCTCCCAGATGCTGCACGGTTTCTTAGATATCTCCTAAACCAGTTGACCTAGAGCAATAAAGTTAAGTTGCCTGAATTCTAGATTAAATTATCTAACAACGTGCATTTATAGATTTTGTATCTAGATACAAACAAAAAAGTTCAACTTTTTGAATTTTTGCTCCCAGATGCTGCACGGTTTCTTAGATATCTCCTAAACCAGTTGACCTAGATCAATAAAGTTAAGTTGCCTGAATTCTAGATTAAATTATCTAACAACGTGCATTTATAGATTTTGTATCTAGATACAAACAAAAAAGTTCAACTTTTTGAATTTTAGCTCCCAGATGCTGCGCGGTTTCTACGATATCTCCTAAACCAGTTGACCTAGAGCAATAAAGTTAAGTTGCCTGAATTCTAGATTAAATTATCTAACAACGTGCATTTATAGATTTTGTATCTAGATACAAACAAAAAAGTTCAACTTTTTGAATTTTAGCTCCCAGATGCTGCGCGGTTTCTTCGATATATCCTAAACCAGTTGACCTAGAGCAATAAAGTTAAGTTGCCTGAATTCTAGATTAAATTATCTAACAACGTGCATTTATAGATTTTGTATCTAGATACAAACAAAAAAGTTCAACTTTTTGAATTTTAGCTCCCAGATGCTGCGCGGTTTCTTCGATATCTCCTAAACCAGTTGACCTAGAGCAATAAAGTTAAGTTGCCTGAATTCTAGATTAAATTATCTAACAACGTGCATTTATAGATTTTGTATCTAGATACAAACAAAAAAGTTCAACTTTTTGAATTTTAGCTCCCAGATGCTGCACGGTTTCTTCGATATCTCCTAAACCAGTTGACCTAGAGCAATAAAGTTAAGTTGCCTGAATTCTAGATTAAATTATCTAACAACGTGCATTTATAGATTTTGTATCTAGATACAAACAAAAAAGTTCAACTTTTTGAATTTTAGCTCCCAGATGCTGCACGGTTTCTTCGATATCTCCTAAACCAGTTGACCTAGAGCAATAAAGTTAATTTGCCTGAATTCTAGATTAAATTATCTAACAACGTGCATTTATAGATTTTGTATCTAGATGCAAACAAAAAAGTTCAACTTTTTGAATTTTAGCTCCCAGATGCTGCACGGTTTCTTCGATATCTCCTAAACCAGTTGAACTAGAGCAATAAAGTTAAGTTGCCTGAATTCTAGATTAAATTATCTAACAACGTGCATTTATAGATTTTGTATCTAGATACAAACAAAAAAGTTCAACTTTTTGAATTTTAGCTCCCAGATGCTGCACGGTTTCTTCGATATCTCCTAAGCCAGTTGACCTAGAGCAATAAAGTTAAGTTGCCTGAATTCTAGATTAAATTATCTAACAACGTGCATTTATAGATTTTGTATCTAGATACAAACAAAAAAGTTCAACTTTTTGAATTTTAGCTCCCAGATGCTGCACGGTTTCTTCGATATCTAATAAACCAGTTGACCTAGAGCAATAAAGTTAAGTTGCCTGAATTCTAGATTAAATTATCTAACAACGTGCATTTATAGATTTTGTATCTAGATACAAACAAAAAAGTTCAACTTTTTGAATTTTTGCTCCCAGATGCTGCACGGTTTCTTAGATATCTCCTAAACCAGTTGACCTAGAGCAATAAAGTTAAGTTGCCTGAATTCTAGATTAAATTATCTAACAACGTGCATTTATAGATTTTGTATCTAGATACAAACAAAAAAGTTCAACTTTTTGAATTTTTGCTCCCAGATTCTGCACGGTTTCTTAGATATCTCCTAAACCAGTTGACCTAGATCAATAAAGTTAAGTTGCCTGAATTCTAGATTAAATTATCTAACAACGTGCATTTATAGATTTTGTATCTAGATACAAACAAAAAAGTTCAACTTTTTGAATTTTAGCTCCCAGATGCTGCGCGGTTTCTTCGATATCTCCTAAACCAGTTGACCTAGAGCAATAAAGTTAAGTTGCCTGAATTCTAGATTAAATTATCTAACAACGTGCATTTATAGATTTTGTATCTAGATACAAACAAAAAAGTTCAACTTTTTGAATTTTAGCTCCCAGATGCTGCACGGTTTCTTCGATATCTCCTAAACCAGTTGACCTAGAGCAATAAAGTTAAGTTGCCTGAATTCTAGATTAAATTATCTAACAACGTGCATTTATAGATTTTGTATCTAGATACAAACAAAAAAGTTCAACTTTTTGAATTTTACCTCCCAGATGCTGCACGGTTTCTTCGATATCTCCTAAACCAGTTGACCTAGAGCAATAAAGTTAAGTTGCCTGAATTCTAGATTAAATTATCTAACAACGTGCATTTATAGATTTTGTATCTAGATACAAACAAAAAAGTTCAACTTTTTGAATTTTTGCTCCCAGATGCTGCGCGGTTTCTTCGATATCTCCTAAACCAGTTGACCTAGAGCAATAAAGTTAAGTTGCCTGAATTCTAGATTAAATTATCTAACAACGTGCATTTATAGATTTTGTATCTAGATACAAACAAAAAAGTTCAACTTTTTGAATTTTAGCTCCCAGATGCTGCGCGGTTTCTTCGATATCTCCTAAACCAGTTGACCTAGAGCAATAAAGTTAAGTTGCCTGAATTCTAGATTAAATTATCTAACAACGTGCATTTATAGATTTTGTATCTAGATACAAACAAAAAAGTTCAACTTTTTGAATTTTAGCTCCCAGATGCTGCGCGGTTTCTTCGATATCTCCTAAACCAGTTGACCTAGAGCAATAAAGTTAAGTTGCCTGAATTCTAGATTAAATTATCTAACAACGTGCATTTATAGATTTTGTATCTAGATACAAACAAAAAAGTTCAACTTTTTGAATTTTAGCTCCCAGATGCTGCGCGGTTTCTTCGATATCTCCTAAACCAGTTGACCTAGAGCAATAAAGTTAAGTTGCCTGAATTCTAGATTAAATTATCTAACAACGTGCATTTATAGATTTTGTATCTAGATACAAACAAAAAAGTTCAACTTTTTGAATTTTAGCACCCAGATGCTGCACGGTTTCTTCGATATCTCCTAAACCAGTTGACCTAGAGCAATAAAGTTAAGTTGCCTGAATTCTAGATTAAATTATCTAACAACGTGCATTTATAGATTTTGTATCTAGATACAAACAAAAAAGTTCAACTTTTTGAATTTTAGCTCCCAGATGCTGCACGGTTTCTTCGATATCTCCTAAACCAGTTGACCTAGAGCAATAAAGTTAAGTTGCCTGAATTCTAGATTAAATTATCTAACAACGTGCATTTATAGATTTTGTATCTAGATGCAAACAAAAAAGTTCAACTTTTTGAATTTTAGCTCCCAGATGCTGCACGGTTTCTTCGATATCTCCTAAACCAGTTGACCTAGAGCAATAAAGTTAAGTTGCCTGAATTCTAGATTAAATTATCTAACAACGTGCATTTATAGATTTTGTATCTAGATACAAACAAAAAAGTTCAACTTTTTGAATTTTACCTCCCAGATGCTGCACGGTTTCTTCGATATCTCCTAAACCAGTTGACCTAGAGCAATAAAGTTAAGTTGCCTGAATTCTAGATTAAATTATCTAACAACGTGCATTTATAGATTTTGTATCTAGATACAAACAAAAAAGTTCAACTTTTTGAATTTTAGCTCCCAGATGCTGCACGGTTTCTTCGATATCTCCTAAACCAGTTGACCTAGAGCAATAAAGTTAAGTTGCCTGAATTCTAGATTAAATTTTCTAACAACGTGCATTTATAGATTTTGTATCTAGATACAAACAAAAAAGTTCAACTTTATGAATTTTTGCTCCCAGATGCTGCACGGCTTCTTAGATATCTCCTAAACCAGTTGACCTAGAGCAATAAAGTGAAGTTGCCTGAAGTCTAGATTAAATTATCTAACAACGTGCATTTATAGATTTTGTATCTAGATACAAACAAAAAAGTTCAACTTTTTGAATTTTTGCTCCCAGATGCTGCACGGTTTCTTCGATATCTCCTAAACCAGTTGACCTAGAGCAATAAAGTTAAGTTGCCTGAATTCTAGATTAAATTATCTAACAACGTGCATTTATAGATTTTGTATCTAGATACAAACAAAAAAGTTCAACTTTTTGAATTTTAGCTCCCAGATGCTGCACGGTTTCTTCGATATCTCCTAAGCCAGTTGACCTAGAGCAATAAAGTTAAGTTGCCTGAATTCTAGATTAAATTATCTAACAACGTGCATTTATAGATTTTGTATCTAGATACAAACAAAAAAGTTCAACTTTTTGAATTTTAGCTCCCAGATGCTGCACGGTTTCTTCGATATCTCCTAAACCAGTTGACCTAGAGCAATAAAGTTAAGTTGCCTGAATTCTAGATTAAATTATCTAACAACGTGCATTTATAGATTTTGTATCTAGATACAAACAAAAAAGTTCAACTTTTTGAATTTTACCTCCCAGATGCTGCACGGTTTCTTCGATATCTCCTAAACCAGTTGACCTAGAGCAATAAAGTTAAGTTGCCTGAATTCTAGATTAAATTATCTAACAACGTGCATTTATAGATTTTGTATCTAGATACAAACAAAAAAGTTCAACTTTTTGAATTTTTGCTCCCAGATGCTGCGCGGTTTCTTCGATATCTCCTAAACCAGTTGACCTAGAGCAATAAAGTTAAGTTGCCTGAATTCTAGATTAAATTATCTAACAACGTGCATTTATAGATTTTGTATCTAGATACAAACAAAAAAGTTCAACTTTTTGAATTTTAGCTCCCAGATGCTGCGCGGTTTCTTCGATATCTCCTAAACCAGTTGACCTAGAGCAATAAAGTTAAGTTGCCTGAATTCTAGATTAAATTATCTAACAACGTGCATTTATAGATTTTGTATCTAGATACAAACAAAAAAGTTCAACTTTTTGAATTTTAGCTCCCAGATGCTGCGTGGTTTCTTCGATATCTCCTAAACCAGTTGACCTAGAGCAATAAAGTTAAGTTGCCTGAATTCTAGATTAAATTATCTAACAACGTGCATTTATAGATTTTGTATCTAGATACAAACAAAAAAGTTCAACTTTTTGAATTTTAGCTCCCAGATGCTGCGCGGTTTCTTCGATATCTCCTAAACCAGTTGACCTAGAGCAATAAAGTTAAGTTGCCTGAATTCTAGATTAAATTATCTAACAACGTGCATTTATAGATTTTGTATCTAGATACAAACAAAAAAGTTCAACTTTTTGAATTTTAGCACCCAGATGCTGCACGGTTTCTTCGATATCTCCTAAACCAGTTGACCTAGAGCAATAAAGTTAAGTTGCCTGAATTCTAGATTAAATTATCTAACAACGTGCATTTATAGATTTTGTATCTAGATACAAACAAAAAAGTTCAACTTTTTGAATTTTAGCTCCCAGATGCTGCACGGTTTCTTCGATATCTCCTAAACCAGTTGACCTAGAGCAATAAAGTTAAGTTGCCTGAATTCTAGATTAAATTATCTAACAACGTGCATTTATAGATTTTGTATCTAGATGCAAACAAAAAAGTTCAACTTTTTGAATTTTAGCTCCCAGATGCTGCACGGTTTCTTCGATATCTCCTAAACCAGTTGACCTAGAGCAATAAAGTTAAGTTGCCTGAATTCTAGATTAAATTATCTAACAACGTGCATTTATAGATTTTGTATCTAGATACAAACAAAAAAGTTCAACTTTTTGAATTTTACCTCCCAGATGCTGCACGGTTTCTTCGATATCTCCTAAACCAGTTGACCTAGAGCAATAAAGTTAAGTTGCCTGAATTCTAGATTAAATTATCTAACAACGTGCATTTATAGATTTTGTATCTAGATACAAACAAAAAAGTTCAACTTTTTGAATTTTAGCTCCCAGATGCTGCACGGTTTCTTCGATATCTCCTAAACCAGTTGACCTAGAGCAATAAAGTTAAGTTGCCTGAATTCTAGATTAAATTTTCTAACAACGTGCATTTATAGATTTTGTATCTAGATACAAACAAAAAAGTTCAACTTTATGAATTTTTGCTCCCAGATGCTGCACGGCTTCTTAGATATCTCCTAAACCAGTTGACCTAGAGCAATAAAGTGAAGTTGCCTGAAGTCTAGATTAAATTATCTAACAACGTGCATTTATAGATTTTGTATCTAGATACAAACAAAAAAGTTCAACTTTTTGAATTTTTGCTCCCAGATGCTGCACGGTTTCTTCGATATCTCCTAAACCAGTTGACCTAGAGCAATAAAGTTAAGTTGCCTGAATTCTAGATTAAATTATCTAACAACGTGCATTTATAGATTTTGTATCTAGATACAAACAAAAAAGTTCAACTTTTTGAATTTTAGCTCCCAGATGCTGCACGGTTTCTTCGATATCTCCTAAACCAGTTGACCTACAGCAATAAAGTTAAGTTGCCTGAATTCTAGATTAAATTATCTAACAACGTGCATTTATAGATTTTGTATCTAGATACAAACAAAAAAGTTCAACTTTTTGAATTTTAGCTCCTAGATGCTGCACGGTTTCTTCGATATCTCCTAAACCAGTTGACCTACAGCAATAAAGTTAAGTTGCCTGAATTCTAGATTAAATTATCTAACAACGTGCATTTATAGATTTTGTATCTAGATACAAACAAAAAAGTTCAACTTTTTGAATTTTTGCTCCCAGATGCTGCACGGTTTCTTAGATATCTCCTAAACCAGTTGACCTAGAGCAATAAAGTTAAGTTGCCTGAATTCTAGATTAAATTATCTAACAACGTGCATTTATAGATTTTGTATCTAGATACAAACAAAAAAGTTCAACTTTTTGAATTTTTGCTCCCAGATGCTGCACGGTTTCTTAGATATCTCCTAAACCAGTTGACCTAGATCAATAAAGTTAAGTTGCCTGAATTCTAGATTAAATTATCTAACAACGTGCATTTATAGATTTTGTATCTAGATACAAACAAAAAAGTTCAACTTTTTGAATTTTAGCTCCCAGATGCTGCGCGGTTTCTTCGATATCTCCTAAACCAGTTGACCTAGACCAATAAAGTTAAGTTGCCTGAATTCTAGATTAAATTATCTAACAACGTGCATTTATAGATTTTGTATCTAGATACAAACAAAAAAGTTCAACTTTTTGAATTTTAGCTCCCAGATGCTGCACGGTTTCTTCGATATCTCCTAAACCAGTTGACCTACAGCAATAAAGTTAAGTTGCCTGAATTCTAGATTAAATTATCTAACAACGTGCATTTATAGATTTTGTATCTAGATACAAACAAAAAAGTTCAACTTTTTGAATTTTAGCTCCCAGATGCTGCACGGTTTCTTCGATATCTAATAAACCAGTTGACCTAGAGCAATAAAGTTAAGTTGCCTGAATTCTAGATTAAATTATCTAACAACGTGCATTTATAGATTTTGTATCTAGATACAAACAAAAAAGTTCAACTTTTTGAATTTTTGCTCCCAGATGCTGCACGGTTTCTTAGATATCTCCTAAACCAGTTGACCTAGAGCAATAAAGTTAAGTTGCCTGAATTCTAGATTAAATTATCTAACAACGTGCATTTATAGATTTTGTATCTAGATACAAACAAAAAAGTTCAACTTTTTGAATTTTAGCTCCCAGATGCTGCACGGTTTCTTCGATATCTCCTAAACTAGTTGACCTAGAGCAATAAAGTTAAGTTGCCTGAATTCTAGATTAAATTATCTAACAACGTGCATTTATAGATTTTGTATCTAGATACAAACAAAAAAGTTCAACTTTTTGAATTTTACCTCCCAGATGCTGCACGGTTTCTTCGATATCTCCTAAACCAGTTGACCTAGAGCAATAAAGTTAAGTTGCCTGAATTCTAGATTAAATTATCTAACAACGTGCATTTATAGATTTTGTATCTAGATACAAACAAAAAAGTTCAACTTTTTGAATTTTTGCTCCCAGATGCTGCACGGTTTCTTCGATATCTCCTAAACCAGTTGACCTAGAGCAATAAAGTTAAGTTGCCTGAATTCTAGATTAAATTATCTAACAACGTGCATTTATAGATTTTGTATCTAGATACAAACAAAAAAGTTCAACTTTTTGAATTTTAGCTCCCAGATGCTGCACGGTTTCTTCGATATCTCCTAAACCAGTTGACCTAGAGCAATAAAGTTAAGTTGCCTGAATTCTAGATTAAATTATCTAACAACGTGCATTTATAGATTTTGTATCTAGATACAAACAAAAAAGTTCAACTTTTTGAATTTTAGCTCCCAGATGCTGCACGGTTTCTTCGATATCTCCTAAACCAGTTGACCTAGAGCAATAAAGTTAAGTTGCCTGAATTCTAGATTAAATTATCTAACAACGTGCATTTATAGATTTTGTATCTAGAGACAAACAAAAAAGTTCAACTTTTTGAATTTTAGCTCCCAGATGCTGCACGGTTTCTTCGATATCTCCTAAACCAGTTGACCTAGAGCAATAAAGTTAAGTTGCTGAATTCTAGATTAAATTATCTAACAACGTGCATTTATAGATTTTGTATCTAGATACAAACAAAAAAGTTCAACTTTTTGAATTTTAGCTCCCAGATGCTGCGAGGTTTCTTCGATATCTCCTAAACCAGTTGACCTAGAGCAATAAAGTTAAGTTGCCTGAATTCTAGATTAAATTATCTAACAACGTGCATTTATAGATTTTGTATCTAGATACAAACAAAAAAGTTCAACTTTTTGAATTTTAGCTCCCAGATGCTGCACGGTTTCTTCGATATCTCCTAAACCAGTTGACCTAGAGCAATAAAGTTAAGTTGCCTGAATTCTATATTAAATTATCTAACAACGTGCATTTATAGATTTTGTATCTAGATACAAACAAAAAAGTTCAACTTTTTGAATTTTAGCTCCCAGATGCTGCGCGGTTTCTTCGATATCTCCTAAACCAGTTGACCTAGAGCAATAAAGTTAAGTTGCCTGAATTCTAGATTAAATTATCTAACAACGTGCATTTATAGATTTTGTATCTAGATACAAACAAAAAAGTTCAACTTTTTGAATTTTTGCTCCCAGATGCTGCACGGTTTCTTCGATATCTCCTAAACCAGTTGACCTAGAGCAATAAAGTTAAGTTGCCTGAATTCTAGATTAAATTATCTAACAACGTGCATTTATAGATTTTGTATCTAGATACAAACAAAAAAGTTCAACTTTTTGAATTTTAGCTCCCAGATGCTGCACGGTTTCTTCGATATCTCCTAAACCAGTTGACCCAGAGCAATAAAGTTAAGTTGCCTGAATTCTAGATTAAATTATCTAACAACGTGCATTTATAGATTTTGTATCTAGAGACAAACAAAAAAGTTCAACTTTTTGAATTTTAGCTCCCAGATGCTGCACGGTTTCTTCGATATCTCCGAAACCAGTTGACCTAGAGCAATAAAGTTAAGTTGCTGAATTCTAGATTAAATTATCTAACAACGTGCATTTATAGATTTTGTATCTAGATACAAACAAAAAAGTTCAACTTTTTGAATTTTAGCTCCCAGATGCTGCACGGTTTCTTCGATATCTCCTAAACCAGTTGACCTAGAGCAATAAAGTTAAGTTGCCTGAATTCTACATTAAATTATCTACCAACGTGCATTTATAGATTTTGTATCTAGATACAAACAAAAAAGTTCAACTTTTTGAATTTTAGCTCCCAGATGCTGCACGGTTTCTTCGATATCTCCTAAACCAGTTGACCTAGAGCAATAAAGTTAAGTTGCCTGAATTCTAGATTAAATTATCTAACAACGTGCATTTATAGATTTTGTATCTAGATACAAACAAAAAAGTTCAACTTTTTGAATTTTAGCTCCCAGATGCTGCACGGTTTCTTCGATATCTCCTAAACCAGTTGACCTAGAGCAATAAAGTTAAGTTGCCTGAATTCTAGATTAAATTATCTAACAACGTGCATTTATAGATTTTGTATCTAGATACAAACAAAAAAGTTCAACTTTTTGAATTTTTGCTCCCAGATGCTGCACGGTTTCTTCGATATCTCCTAAACCAGTTGACCTAGAGCAATAAAGTTAAGTTGCCTGTATTCTAGATTAAATTATCTAACAACGTGCATTTATAGATTTTGTATCTAGATACAAACAAAAAAGTTCAACTTTTTGAATTTTAGCTCCCAGGTGCTGCACGGTTTCTTCGATATCTCCTAAACCAGTTGACCCAGAGCAATAAAGTTAAGTTGCCTGAATTCTAGATTAAATTATCTAACAACGTGCATTTATAGATTTTGTATCTAGAGACAAACAAAAAAGTTCAACTTTTTGAATTTTAGCTCCCAGATGCTGCACGGTTTCTTCGATATCTCCTAAACCAGTTGACCTAGAGCAATAAAGTTAAGTTGCTGAATTCTAGATTAAATTATCTAACAACGTGCATTTATAGATTTTGTATCTAGATACAAACAAAAAAGTTCAACTTTTTGAATTTTAGCTCCCAGATGCTGCACGGTTTCTTCGATATCTCCTAAACCAGTTGACCTAGAGCAATAAAGTTAAGTTGCCTGAATTCTACATTAAATTATCTAACAACGTGCATTTATAGATTTTGTATCTAGATACAAACAAAAAAGTTCAACTTTTTGAATTTTAGCTCCCAGATGCTGCACGGTTTCTTCGATATCTCCTAAACCAGTTGACCTAGAGCAATAAAGTTAAGTTGCCTGAATTCTAGATTAAATTATCTAACAACGTGCATTTATAGATTTTGTATCTAGATACAAACAAAAAAGTTCAACTTTTTGAATTTTTGCTCCCAGATGCTGCACGGTTTCTTAGATATCTCCTAAACCAGTTGACCTAGATCAATAAAGTTAAGTTGCCTGAATTCTAGATTAAATTATCTAACAACGTGCATTTATAGATTTTGTATCTAGATACAAACAAAAAAGTTCAACTTTTTGAATTTTAGCTCCCAGATGCTGCGCGGTTTCTTCGATATCTCCTAAACCAGTTGACCTAGAGCAATAAAGTTAAGTTGCCTGAATTGTAGATTAAATTATCTAACAACGTGCATTTATAGATTTTGTATCTAGATACAAACAAAAAAGTTCAACTTTTTGAATTTTAGCTCCCAGATGCTGCACGGTTTCTTCGATATCTCCTAAACCAGTTGACCTAGAGCAATAAAGTTAAGTTGCCTGAATTCTATATTAAATTATCTAACAACGTGCATTTATAGATTTTGTATCTAGATACAAACAAAAAAGTTCAACTTTTTGAATTTTAGCTCCCAGATGCTGCGCGGTTTCTTCGATATCTCCTAAACCAGTTGACCTAGAGCAATAAAGTTAAGTTGCCTGACTTCTAGATTAAATTATCTAACAACGTGCATTTATAGATTTTGTATCTAGATACAAACAAAAAAGTTCAACTTTTTGAATTTTAGCTCCCAGATGCTGCGCGGTTTCTTCGATATCTCCTAAACCAGTTGACCTAGAGCAATAAAGTTAAGTTGCCTGAATTCTAGATTAAATTATCTAACAACGTGCATTTATAGATTTTGTATCTAGATACAAACAAAAAAGTTCAACTTTTTGAATTTTAGCTCCCAGATGCTGCACGGTTTCTTCGATATCTCCTAAACCAGTTGACCTACAGCAATAAAGTTAAGTTGCCTGAATTCTATATTAAATTATCTAACAACGTGCATTTATAGATTTTGTATCTAGATACAAACAAAAAAGTTCAACTTTTTGAATTTTAGCTCCCAGATGCTGCGCGGTTTCTTCGATATCTCCTAAACCAGTTGACCTAGAGCAATAAAGTTAAGTTGCCTGAATTCTAGATTAAATTATCTAACAACGTGCATTTATAGATTTTGTATCTAGATACAAACAAAAAAGTTCAACTTTTTGAATTTTAGCTCCCAGATGCTGCGCGGTTTCTTCGATATCTCCTAAACCAGTTGACCTAGAGCAATAAAGTTAAGTTGCCTGAATTCTAGATTAAATTATCTAACAACGTGCATTTATAGATTTTGTATCTAGATACAAACAAAAAAGTTCAACTTTTTGAATTTTAGCTCCCAGATGCTGCACGGTTTCTTCGATATCTCCTAAACCAGTTGACCTAGAGCAATAAAGTTAAGTTGCCTGAATTCTAGATTAAATTATCTAACAACGTGCATTTATAGATTTTGTATCTAGATACAAACAAAAAAGTTCAACTTTTTGAATTTTTGCTCCCAGATGCTGCACGGTTTCTTAGATATCTCCTAAACCAGTTGACCTAGATCAATAAAGTTAAGTTGCCTGAATTCTAGATTAAATTATCTAACAACGTGCATTTATAGATTTTGTATCTAGATACAAACAAAAAAGTTCAACTTTTTGAATTTTAGCTCCCAGATGCTGCGCGGTTTCTTCGATATCTCCTAAACCAGTTGACCTAGAGCAATAAAGTTAAGTTGCCTGAATTCTAGATTAAATTATCTAACAACGTGCATTTATAGATTTTGTATCTAGATACAAACAAAAAAGTTCAACTTTTTGAATTTTAGCTCCCAGATGCTGCGCGGTTTCTTCGATATCTCCTAAACCAGTTGACCTAGAGCAATAAAGTTAAGTTGCCTGAATTCTAGATTAAATTATCTAACAACGTGCATTTATAGATTTTGTATCTAGATACAAACAAAAAAGTTCAACTTTTTGAATTTTAGCTCCCAGATGCTGCGCGGTTTCTTCGATATCTCCTAAACCAGTTGACCTAGAGCAATAAAGTTAAGTTGCCTGAATTCTAGATTAAATTATCTAACAACGTGCATTTATAGATTTTGTATCTAGATACAAACAAAAAAGTTCAACTTTTTGAATTTTAGCTCCCAGATGCTGCGCGGTTTCTTCGATATCTCCTAAACCAGTTGACCTAGAGCAATAAAGTTAAGTTGCCTGAATTCTAGATTAAATTATCTAACAACGTGCATTTATAGATTTTGTATCTAGATACAAACAAAAAAGTTCAACTTTTTGAATTTTAGCTCCCAGATGCTGCGCGGTTTCTTCGATATCTCCTATACCAGTTGACCTAGAGCAATAAAGTTAAGTTGCCTGAATTCTAGATTAAATTATCTAACAACGTGCATTTATAGATTTTGTATCTAGATACAAACAAAAAAGTTCAACTTTTTGAATTTTAGCTCCCAGATGCTGCACGGTTTCTTCGATATCTCCTAAACCAGTTGACCTAGAGCAATAAAGTTAAGTTGCCTGAATTCTAGATTAAATTATCTAACAACGTGCATTTATAGATTTTGTATCTAGATACAAACAAAAAAGTTCAACTTTTTGAATTTTTGCTCCCAGATGCTGCACGGTTTCTTAGATATCTCCTAAACCAGTTGACCTAGATCAATAAAGTTAAGTTGCCTGAATTCTAGATTAAATTATCTAACAACGTGCATTTATAGATTTTGTATCTAGATACAAACAAAAAAGTTCAACTTTTTGAATTTTAGCTCCCAGATGCTGCGCGGTTTCTTCGATATCTCCTAAACCAGTTGACCTAGAGCAATAAAGTTAAGTTGCCTGAATTGTAGATTAAATTATCTAACAACGTGCATTTATAGATTTTGTATCTAGATACAAACAAAAAAGTTCAACTTTTTGAATTTTAGCTCCCAGATGCTGCACGGTTTCTTCGATATCTCCTAAACCAGTTGACCTAGAGCAATAAAGTTAAGTTGCCTGAATTCTATATTAAATTATCTAACAACGTGCATTTATAGATTTTGTATCTAGATACAAACAAAAAAGTTCAACTTTTTGAATTTTAGCTCCCAGATGCTGCGCGGTTTCTTCGATATCTCCTAAACCAGTTGACCTAGAGCAATAAAGTTAAGTTGCCTGAATTCTAGATTAAATTATCTATCAACGTGCATTTATAGATTTTGTATCTAGATACAAACAAAAAAGTTCAACTTTTTGAATTTTAGCTCCCAGATGCTGCGCGGTTTCTTCGATATCTCCTAAACCAGTTGACCTAGAGCAATAAAGTTAAGTTGCCTGAATTCTAGATTAAATTATCTAACAACGTGCATTTATAGATTTTGTATCTAGATACAAACAAAAAAGTTCAACTTTTTGAATTTTAGCTCCCAGATGCTGCGCGGTTTCTTCGATATCTCCTAAACCAGTTGACCTAGAGCAATAAAGTTAAGTTGCCTGAATTCTAGATTAAATTATCTAACAACGTGCATTTATAGATTTTGTATCTAGATACAAACAAAAAAGTTCAACTTTTTGAATTTTAGCTCCCAGATGCTGCGCGGTTTCTTCGATATCTCCTAAACCAGTTGACCTAGAGCAATAAAGTTAAGTTGCCTGAATTCTAGATTAAATTATCTAACAACGTGCATTTATAGATTTTGTATCTAGATACAAACAAAAAAGTTCAACTTTTTGAATTTTAGCTCCCAGATGCTGCGCGGTTTCTTCGATATCTCCTAAACCAGTTGACCTAGAGCAATAAAGTTAAGTTGCCTGAATTCTAGATTAAATTATCTAACAACGTGCATTTATAGATTTTGTATCTAGATACAAACAAAAAAGTTCAACTTTTTGAATTTTAGCTCCCAGATGCTGCGCGGTTTCTTCGATATCTCCTAAACCAGTTGACCTAGAGCAATAAAGTTAAGTTGCCTGAATTCTAGATTAAATTATCTAACAACGTGCATTTATAGATTTTGTATCTAGATACAAACAAAAAAGTTCAACTTTTTGAATTTTAGCTCCCAGATGCTGCGCGGTTTCTTCGATATCTCCTAAACCAGTTGACCTAGAGCAATAAAGTTAAGTTGCCTGAATTCTAGATTAAATTATCTAACAACGTGCATTTATAGATTTTGTATCTAGATACAAACAAAAAAGTTCAACTTTTTGAATTTTAGCTCCCAAATGCTGCGCGGTTTCTTCGATATCTCCTAAGCCAGTTGACCTAGAGCAATAAAGTTAAGTTGCCTGAATTCTAGATTAAATTATCTAACAACGTGCATTTATAGATTTTGTATCTAGATACAAACAAAAAAGTTCAACTTTTTGAATTTTAGCTCCCAGATGCTGCGCGGTTTCTTCGATATCTCCTAAACCAGTTGACCTAGAGCAATAAAGTTAAGTTGAATGAATTCTAGCTTAAATTATCTAACAACGTGCATTTATAGATTTTGTATCTAGATACAAACAAAAAAGTTCAACTTTTTGAATTTTAGCTCCCAGATGCTGCACGGTTTCTTCGATATCTCCTAAACCAGTTGACCTAGAGCAATAAAGTTAAGTTGCCTGAATTCTAGATTAAATTATCTAACAACGTGCATTTATAGATTTTGTATCTAGATACAAACAAAAAAGTTCAACTTTTTGAATTTTAGCTCCCAGATGCTGCACGGTTTCTTCGATATCTCCTAAACCAGTTGACCTACAGCGATATAATTAATTTTCCTGAATTCTAGATTAAATTATCTAACAACGTGCATTTATAGATTTTGTATCTAGATACAAACAAAAAAGTTCAACTTTTTGAATTTTAGCTCCCAGATGCTGCGCGGTTTCTTC
The DNA here is from genome assembly GCA_949715645.1 of Portevinia maculata. Classification (NCBI taxonomy): domain Eukaryota; kingdom Metazoa; phylum Arthropoda; class Insecta; order Diptera; family Syrphidae; genus Portevinia; species Portevinia maculata. The sequence goes on along the minus strand of OX454527.1, from coordinate 83,384,084 downwards.
GATATCTCCTATACCAGTTGACCTAGAGCAATAAAGTTAAGTTGCCTGAATTCTAGATTAAATTATCTAACAACGTGCATTTATAGATTTTGTATCTAGATACAAACAAAAAAGTTCAACTTTTTGAATTTTAGCTCCCAGATGCTGCACGGTTTCTTCGATATCTCCTAAACCAGTTGACCTAGAGCAATAAAGTTAAGTTGCCTGAATTCTAGATTAAATTATCTAACAACGTGCATTTATAGATTTTGTATCTAGATACAAACAAAAAAGTTCAACTTTTTGAATTTTTGCTCCCAGATGCTGCACGGTTTCTTAGATATCTCCTAAACCAGTTGACCTAGATCAATAAAGTTAAGTTGCCTGAATTCTAGATTAAATTATCTAACAACGTGCATTTATAGATTTTGTATCTAGATACAAACAAAAAAGTTCAACTTTTTGAATTTTAGCTCCCAGATGCTGCGCGGTTTCTTCGATATCTCCTAAACCAGTTGACCTAGAGCAATAAAGTTAAGTTGCCTGAATTGTAGATTAAATTATCTAACAACGTGCATTTATAGATTTTGTATCTAGATACAAACAAAAAAGTTCAACTTTTTGAATTTTAGCTCCCAGATGCTGCACGGTTTCTTCGATATCTCCTAAACCAGTTGACCTAGAGCAATAAAGTTAAGTTGCCTGAATTCTATATTAAATTATCTAACAACGTGCATTTATAGATTTTGTATCTAGATACAAACAAAAAAGTTCAACTTTTTGAATTTTAGCTCCCAGATGCTGCGCGGTTTCTTCGATATCTCCTAAACCAGTTGACCTAGAGCAATAAAGTTAAGTTGCCTGAATTCTAGATTAAATTATCTATCAACGTGCATTTATAGATTTTGTATCTAGATACAAACAAAAAAGTTCAACTTTTTGAATTTTAGCTCCCAGATGCTGCGCGGTTTCTTCGATATCTCCTAAACCAGTTGACCTAGAGCAATAAAGTTAAGTTGCCTGAATTCTAGATTAAATTATCTAACAACGTGCATTTATAGATTTTGTATCTAGATACAAACAAAAAAGTTCAACTTTTTGAATTTTAGCTCCCAGATGCTGCGCGGTTTCTTCGATATCTCCTAAACCAGTTGACCTAGAGCAATAAAGTTAAGTTGCCTGAATTCTAGATTAAATTATCTAACAACGTGCATTTATAGATTTTGTATCTAGATACAAACAAAAAAGTTCAACTTTTTGAATTTTAGCTCCCAGATGCTGCGCGGTTTCTTCGATATCTCCTAAACCAGTTGACCTAGAGCAATAAAGTTAAGTTGCCTGAATTCTAGATTAAATTATCTAACAACGTGCATTTATAGATTTTGTATCTAGATACAAACAAAAAAGTTCAACTTTTTGAATTTTAGCTCCCAGATGCTGCGCGGTTTCTTCGATATCTCCTAAACCAGTTGACCTAGAGCAATAAAGTTAAGTTGCCTGAATTCTAGATTAAATTATCTAACAACGTGCATTTATAGATTTTGTATCTAGATACAAACAAAAAAGTTCAACTTTTTGAATTTTAGCTCCCAGATGCTGCGCGGTTTCTTCGATATCTCCTAAACCAGTTGACCTAGAGCAATAAAGTTAAGTTGCCTGAATTCTAGATTAAATTATCTAACAACGTGCATTTATAGATTTTGTATCTAGATACAAACAAAAAAGTTCAACTTTTTGAATTTTAGCTCCCAAATGCTGCGCGGTTTCTTCGATATCTCCTAAGCCAGTTGACCTAGAGCAATAAAGTTAAGTTGCCTGAATTCTAGATTAAATTATCTAACAACGTGCATTTATAGATTTTGTATCTAGATACAAACAAAAAAGTTCAACTTTTTGAATTTTAGCTCCCAGATGCTGCGCGGTTTCTTCGATATCTCCTAAACCAGTTGACCTAGAGCAATAAAGTTAAGTTGCCTGAATTCTAGATTAAATTATCTAACAACGTGCATTTATAGATTTTGTATCTAGATACAAACAAAAAAGTTCAACTTTTTGAATTTTAGCTCCCAGATGCTGCACGGTTTCTTCGATATCTCCTAAACCAGTTGACCTAGAGCAATAAAGTTAAGTTGCCTGAATTCTAGATTAAATTATCTAACAACGTGCATTTATAGATTTTGTATCTAGATACAAACAAAAAAGTTCAACTTTTTGAATTTTAGCCCCCAGATGCTGCACGGTTTCTTCGATATCTCCTAAACCAGTTGACCTACAGCGATATAATTAATTTTCCTGAATTCTAGATTAAATTATCTAACAACGTGCATTTATAGATTTTGTATCTAGATACAAACAAAAAAGTTCAACTTTTTGAATTTTAGCTCCCAGATGCTGCACTGTTTCTTCGATATCTCCTAAACCAGTTGACCTAGAGCAATAAAGTTAAGTTGCCTGAATTCTAGATTAAATTATCTAACAACGTGCATTTATAGATTTTGTATCTAGCTACAAACAAAAAAGTTCAACTTTTTGAATTTTAGCTCCCAGATGCTGCACGGTTTCTTCGATATCTCCTAAACCAGTTGACCTAGAGCAATAAAGTTAAGTTGCCTGAATTCTAGAATAAATTATCTAACAACGTGCATTTATAGATTTTGTATCTAGATACAAACAAAAAAGTTCAACTTTTTGAATTTTAGCTCCCAGATGCTGCACGGTTTCTTCGATATCTCCTAAACCAGTTGACCTAGAGCAATAAAGTGAAGTTGCCTGAATTCTAGATTAAATTATCTAACAACGTGCATTTATAGATTTTGTATCTAGATACAAACAAAAAATTCAACTTTTTGAATTTTAGCTCCCAGATGCTGCACGGTTTCTTCGATATCTCCTAAACCAGTTGACCTAGAGCAATAAAGTTAAGTTGCCTGAATTCTAGATTAAATTATCTAACAACGTGCATTTATAGATTTTGTATCTAGATACAAACAAAAAAGTTCAACTTTTTGAATTTTAGCTCCCAGATGCTGCGCGGTTTCTTCGATATCTCCTAAACCAGTTGACCTAGAGCAATAAAGTTAAGTTGCCTGAATTGTAGATTAAATTATCTAACAACGTGCATTTATAGATTTTGTATCTAGATACAAACAAAAAAGTTCAACTTTTTGAATTTTAGCTCCCAGATGCTGCACGGTTTCTTCGATATCTCCTAAACCAGTTGACCTAGAGCAATAAAGTTAAGTTGCCTGAATTCTATATTAAATTATCTAACAACGTGCATTTATAGATTTTGTATCTAGATACAAACAAAAAAGTTCAACTTTTTGAATTTTAGCTCCCAGATGCTGCGCGGTTTCTTCGATATCTCCTAAACCAGTTGACCTAGAGCAATAAAGTTAAGTTGCCTGAATTCTAGATTAAATTATCTAACAACGTGCATTTATAGATTGTGTATCTAGATACAAACAAAAAAGTTCAACTTTTTGAATTTTAGCTCCCAGATGCTGCGCGGTTTCTTCGATATCTCCTAAACCAGTTGACCTAGAGCAATAAAGTTAAGTTGCCTGAATTCTAGATTAAATTATCTAACAACGTGCATTTATAGATTTTGTATCTAGATACAAACAAAAAAGTTCAACTTTTTGAATTTTAGCTCCCAGATGCTGCACGGTTTCTTCGATATCTCCTAAACCAGTTGACCTAGAGCAATAAAGTTAAGTTGTCTGAATTCTAGATTAAATTATCTAACAACGTGCATTTATAGATTTTGTATCTAGATACAAACAAAAAAGTTCAACTTTTTGAATTTTAGCTCCCAGATGCTGCACGGTTTCTTCGATATCTCCTAAACCAGTTGACCTACAGCGATATAATTAATTTTCCTGAATTCTAGATTAAATTATCTAACAACGTGCATTTATAGATTTTGTATCTAGATACAAACAAAAAAGTTCAACTTTTTGAATTTTAGCTCCCAGATGCTGCACTGTTTCTTCGATATCTCCTAAACCAGTTGACCTAGAGCAATAAAGTTAAGTTGCCTGAATTCTAGATTAAATTATCTAACAACGTGCATTTATAGATTTTGTATCTAGCTACAAACAAAAAAGTTCAACTTTTTGAATTTTAGCTCCCAGATGCTGCACGGTTTCTTCGATATCTCCTAAACCAGTTGACCTAGAGCAATAAAGTTAAGTTGCCTGAATTCTAGAATAAATTATCTAACAACGTGCATTTATAGATTTTGTATCTAGATACAAACAAAAAAGTTCAACTTTTTGAATTTTAGCTCCCAGATGCTGCACGGTTTCTTCGATATCTCCTAAACCAGTTGACCTAGAGCAATAAAGTGAAGTTGCCTGAATTCTAGATTAAATTATCTAACAACGTGCATTTATAGATTTTGTATCTAGATACAAACAAAAAAGTTCAACTTTTTGAATTTTAGCTCCCAGATGCTGCACGGTTTCTTCGATATCTCCTAAACCAGTTGACCTAGAGCAATATAATTAATTTTCCTGAATTCTAGATTAAATTATCTAACAACGTGCATTTATAGATTTTGTATCTAGATACAAACAAAAAAGTTCAACTTTTTGAATTTTAGCTCCCAGATGCTGCACGGTTTCTTCGATGTCTCCTAAACCAGTTGACCTAGAGCAATAAAGTTAAGTTGCCTGAATTCTAGATTAAATTATCTAACAACGTGCATTTATAGATTTTGTATCTAGATACAAACAAAAAATTCAACTTTTTGAATTTTAGCTCCCAGATGCTGCACGGTTTCTTCGATATCTCCTAAACCAGTTGACCTAGAGCAATAAAGTTAAGTTGCCTGAATTCTAGATTAAATTATCTAACAACGTGCATTTATAGATTTCGTATCTAGATACAAACAAAAAAGTTCAACTTTTTGAATTTTAGCTCCCAGATGCTGCACGGTTTCTTCGATATCTCCTAAACCAGTTGACCTAGAGCAATAAAGTTAAGTTGCCTGAATTCTAGATTAAATTATCTAACAACGTGCATTTATAGATTTTGTATCTAGATACAAACAAAAAAGTTCAACTTTTTGAATTTTAGCTCCCAGATGCTGCACGGTTTCTTCGATATCTCCTAAACCAGTTGACCTAGAGCAATAAAGTTAAGTTGCCTGAATTCTAGATTAAATTATCTAACAACGTGCATTTATAGATTTTGTATCTAGATACAAACAAAAAAGTTCAACTTTTGAAATTGTGTGAAATGCGCCGGAAATCACTTTTCCCAAGACTGTAGAGGAAATAAACAATCCTCCGCTACCTGTGCTAATTGTAAGGGAAAGCACCCGGCAAATTATAGAGGTTGTGAAGTAGCTAAGGAGTTGCAAAAACGGAGAGATGCGTTCCTCAAGCCTCAAAATAGGAATACAAAACCGTTAGCCAAGCCGAAGTCTAAGACTGCCCCGGAGGTAGTAGGCAATACAAAACCTCCGGTTCAAGAGCACAAAAATGTCAGAGAAAGAGAGACAACAGAAAAGCCCTCAACCTCTGTTGTCAAAAGAAACGCTATTGAAAAGTTACCATCAGGAGAGCCATCGAATAGTGGCCCTCGGACAGCCAGAGTGCAGACCTACGCTCAGGCCGCGGCATTCGAAGGAGCAAAAAACGTTGAAACTTCGCCGGACCCTGTTTCTCTCGTTTTCTCAGTTATTCTCGAGAAACTTGAAGAACAAAGTAAAATAAATATAATTATTATCGATCGGCTGGTTAAGCTCGAAAATAATTCATTTAAAACGCGCACTTCAAATACAACATGAATGAAAAACCAATGTTAAAAATATGCACTTGGAATGCAAACGGACTTTTGCAAAAACTTGACGTATTGGAAATATTTATACGTGAGAAAGATCTTGACATTTGCTTGATATCTGAAACTCACGCAAAAAAGGGATCGAATCTAAAAATAAAAGGATATAATGATTTCCACGCTTGTCACCCTTCGGGAAACGCGAGAGGTGGATCATCATTGTTTATTAAAGACTGCATTGAGCAATACGAAGACCTGAAGATAGAGCTTGAAACTATGCAACTGTGCACGATTCGAGTAAAAAATAGTCAGCGTACTCTTAGAATTTCATCTATCTACTGTCCACCGCGTTCCGCGCTTGAAAAAAGTGATTACACGAACTTGCTTAAATCGCTCAAACCAAATTTCATTATTGGCGGCGATTTTAATGCGAAACACACGTTCTGGGGTTCTAGATACATCTCGCGAAAAGGTAGAATGCTCTATGGGGCAGGTATGGAGTACAGTTGCGATTTCCACTCGACGGGCAAACCGACCTACTGGCCAACTGATACTTCAAAAATACCTGATCTGATAGATTTTTTCGTCGTGAAAGGAATAACTACCAACCGCATTAAAATTGAAGAGAGCTTTGATCTGTCATCTGATCATTCACCGGTTATTTTAACATTGAGCGTAAAACTAGCCAAAAACCTAGAGCCAGCGAGATTAACTGGTAGATCAACTAACTGGGAAGGCCTTAGGAACGAAATTGAAGAGAATGTTGAACTGAGCGTTCCACTTACGACACCCTATGAACTTGAGGTTGAAGTTGATCGCTTCGTTGAGATCGTACAGCTCGCCTCCTGGAATAATACGCCTAATTGAAGAAAAACGCCGGCTAAATACGGCTTACGATATCCTCAAGAAATAAAAGAATCGGTCAACGAAAAAAGGAAGGCGCGTAAAAAATGGCAACAGAGTCGCGCTCCGCAACATAAAGCACATTTGAATTATTTGTGCAATTTGTTGAAGACAGCTATTAAGGATTTTAAAAATCGGGCGATAGGTTCCTACCTTGAAAATTTAACAGCGAAAAAAGATTCCAATTATTCACTTTGGAAAGCTATAAAAGGCACCAAAAGGCCTAAAATCCCAGCGCCGCCAATTAAAATAAATCAAAATGAATGGGCAAGGGAAGATAAGGAAAAAGCGGTCCACGACAATATTAATAGGACGGAATTACTACCTGACAATTTAACACTCACAAGTGCAACGCTAAGGGAACTAAAACTTGAAATCGAATCTCTAAAACCTAAGAAAGCTCCTGGTTATGATTTGATCACTGGAGAAGTTCTCAAAGCCCTACCAAGAAAAGCATTAATTAACTTCTTCAGATTATAAATGCGGCACTCAGACTAAAACACGTGCCGAGCCAATGGAAAGTTGCGGAGGTCATAATGGTTTTAAAACCAGGAAAACCGCCAAATGAAGTAAAATCATATAGACCAATTTCCCTCCTTCCAGTGATATCCAAAGTTTTCGAGAGAATACTATCAAGACGAATACAACCGGTTATAGAAGAAAATAATCTTATCCCTGACCACCAGTTTGGGTTCAGAACCAAGCATTCGACGATTGACCAAGTGCATAGAATTACTGACGTAATCGAGAAAGCATTTGAAGAAAAAAAGATATGCTCAAGCGTATTCCTTGACGTCTCACAAGCCTTTGATAAGGTGTGGCACGACGGCTTAAAATTTAAATTACGACAAGTTCTTCCCGTATGCCTATATGATATTCTAGAATCATATCTCGGGAATAGACTCTTCCGTGTTAGAAATGGGAACGAATATTCGGAGCTTAAAGAAATTTCGGCCGGCGTACCGCAAGGTAGCGTCCTCGGGCCGCTTCTCTATCTCTTATATACACGCGATATACCAAGAGAAGATGAAACTACCCTTGCTACGTTCGCCGACGACACCGCTATCCTTGCAGTAGGTAATACAATTGAAGAAACGACTGCAAAACTACAAATCGCACTGAATAAGGTAAATGAATGGACGAGGGACTGGCGGATCGCCCTCAACGAAACTAAATCTGTTCACGTGAATTTCACGTATAAGAAAACTAATGACTTGCCAATTTTCCTAAACATGTCCCGAATACCCTTTGCAAACGAGGCCAAATACCTGGGAATGACTCTCGACGCAAAGCTAAAATGGAGTTCGCACGTGAAAATGAAACGTAAAGAACTCGATATCAAATATAGAGAAATGTACTGGTTACTCGGAAAACATTCCCAGCTCAGTACCGAGAACAAACTGCTTTTATACAAGCAAGTGCTAAAGCCGGTGTGGACCTACGGTATACAACTTTGGGGTTGTACCAAGAAAACAAATGCCAATATTTTACAAACTTTTCAAAATAAAGTGCTTAGAGAAATTGTACAAGCACCATGGTATATTAGAAACGACGATATCCACAGGGATCTCGGAATTCCAACAATCGAAGCTGAAACTAGAAGCTTCGCGAGAAAGCATAGAAACCGACTAATCGGACATACCAACAATACAGTCCGACAAATCTTGGATGAGAGCAATTTATTGCGCCGACTACAAAGAACGAAACCGTTCGACTTGGCAAGATAAGATTAACCACGCCTAAATTGCGGAACATGCAGGATCTTTCATTGGAAAGTAACCTGTCAAAAGTTATTATTTCGTGATAGAAAAATTGCTTGATAAGTTATATCTTAGTTGCAGTATCCATCAATCTATCGAAGGGAGGTGTTTTTAGTCAGTAAAAATCTGACACTACTATGAGCACGCGCTTGCTATTCTCATAGTGTCTTTGGAAGATCTTCACCTACCCTCTTACAAAAAAAAAAAAAAAAAAAAAAAAAAACTTTTTGAATTTTAGCTCCCAGATGCTGCACGGTTTCTTCGATATCTCCTAAACCAGTTGACCTACAGCGATATAATTAATTTTCCTGAATTCTAGATTAAATTATCTAACAACGTGCATTTATAGATTTTGTATCTAGATACAAACAAAAAAGTTCAACTTTTTGAATTTTAGCTCCCAGATGCTGCACGGTTTCTTCGATGTCTCCTAAACCAGTTGACCTAGAGCAATAAAGTTAAGTTGCCTGAATTCTAGATTAAATTATCTAACAACGTGCATTTATAGATTTTGTATCTAGATACAAACAAAAAAGTTCAACTTTTTGAATTTTAGCTCCCAGATGCTGCACGGTTTCTTCGATATCTCCTAAACCAGTTGACCTAGAGCAATAAAGTTAAGTTGCCTGAATTCTAGATTAAATTATCTAACAACGTGCATTTATAGATTTTGTATCTAGATACAAACAAAAAAGTTCAACTTTTTGAATTTTAGCCCCCAGATGCTGCACGGTTTCTTCGATATCTCCTAAACCAGTTGACCTACAGCGATATAATTAATTTTCCTGAATTCTAGATTAAATTATCTAACAACGTGCATTTATAGATTTTGTATCTAGATACAAACAAAAAAGTTCAACTTTTTGAATTTTAGCTCCCAGATGCTGCACTGTTTCTTCGATATCTCCTAAACCAGTTGACCTAGAGCAATAAAGTTAAGTTGCCTGAATTCTAGATTAAATTATCTAACAACGTGCATTTATAGATTTTGTATCTAGATACAAACAAAAAAGTTCAACTTTTTGAATTTTAGCCCCCAGATGCTGCACGGTTTCTTCGATATCTCCTAAACCAGTTGACCTACAGCGATATAATTAATTTTCCTGAATTCTAGATTAAATTATCTAACAACGTGCATTTATAGATTTTGTATCTAGATACAAACAAAAAAGTTCAACTTTTTGAATTTTAGCTCCCAGATGCTGCACGGTTTCTTCGATATCTCCTAAACCAGTTGACCTAGAGCAATAAAGTTAAGTTGCCTGAATTCTAGAATAAATTATCTAACAACGTGCATTTATAGATTTTGTATCTAGATACAAACAAAAAAGTTCAACTTTTTGAATTTTAGCTCCCAGATGCTGCACGGTTTCTTCGATATCTCCTAAACCAGTTGACCTAGAGCAATAAAGTGAAGTTGCCTGAATTCTAGATTAAATTATCTAACAACGTGCATTTATAGATTTTGTATCTAGATACAAACAAAAAATTCAACTTTTTGAATTTTAGCTCCCAGATGCTGCACGGTTTCTTCGATATCTCCTAAACCAGTTGACCTAGAGCAATAAAGTTAAGTTGCCTGAATTCTAGATTAAATTATCTAACAACGTGCATTTATAGATTTTGTATCTAGATACAAACAAAAAAGTTCAACTTTTTGAATTTTAGCTCCCAGATGCTGCGCGGTTTCTTCGATATCTCCTAAACCAGTTGACCTAGAGCAATAAAGTTAAGTTGCCTGAATTGTAGATTAAATTATCTAACAACGTGCATTTATAGATTTTGTATCTAGATACAAACAAAAAAGTTCAACTTTTTGAATTTTAGCTCCCAGATGCTGCACGGTTTCTTCGATATCTCCTAAACCAGTTGACCTAGAGCAATAAAGTTAAGTTGCCTGAATTCTATATTAAATTATCTAACAACGTGCATTTATAGATTTTGTATCTAGATACAAACAAAAAAGTTCAACTTTTTGAATTTTAGCTCCCAGATGCTGCGCGGTTTCTTCGATATCTCCTAAACCAGTTGACCTAGAGCAATAAAGTTAAGTTGCCTGAATTCTAGATTAAATTATCTAACAACGTGCATTTATAGATTGTGTATCTAGATACAAACAAAAAAGTTCAACTTTTTGAATTTTAGCTCCCAGATGCTGCGCGGTTTCTTCGATATCTCCTAAACCAGTTGACCTAGAGCAATAAAGTTAAGTTGCCTGAATTCTAGATTAAATTATCTAACAACGTGCATTTATAGATTTTGTATCTAGATACAAACAAAAAAGTTCAACTTTTTGAATTTTAGCTCCCAGATGCTGCACGGTTTCTTCGATATCTCCTAAACCAGTTGACCTAGAGCAATAAAGTTAAGTTGTCTGAATTCTAGATTAAATTATCTAACAACGTGCATTTATAGATTTTGTATCTAGATACAAACAAAAAAGTTCAACTTTTTGAATTTTAGCTCCCAGATGCTGCACGGTTTCTTCGATATCTCCTAAACCAGTTGACCTACAGCGATATAATTAATTTTCCTGAATTCTAGATTAAATTATCTAACAACGTGCATTTATAGATTTTGTATCTAGATACAAACAAAAAAGTTCAACTTTTTGAATTTTAGCTCCCAGATGCTGCACTGTTTCTTCGATATCTCCTAAACCAGTTGACCTAGAGCAATAAAGTTAAGTTGCCTGAATTCTAGATTAAATTATCTAACAACGTGCATTTATAGATTTTGTATCTAGCTACAAACAAAAAAGTTCAACTTTTTGAATTTTAGCTCCCAGATGCTGCACGGTTTCTTCGATATCTCCTAAACCAGTTGACCTAGAGCAATAAAGTTAAGTTGCCTGAATTCTAGAATAAATTATCTAACAACGTGCATTTATAGATTTTGTATCTAGATACAAACAAAAAAGTTCAACTTTTTGAATTTTAGCTCCCAGATGCTGCACGGTTTCTTCGATATCTCCTAAACCAGTTGACCTAGAGCAATAAAGTGAAGTTGCCTGAATTCTAGATTAAATTATCTAACAACGTGCATTTATAGATTTTGTATCTAGATACAAACAAAAAAGTTCAACTTTTTGAATTTTAGCTCCCAGATGCTGCACGGTTTCTTCGATATCTCCTAAACCAGTTGACCTAGAGCAATATAATTAATTTTCCTGAATTCTAGATTAAATTATCTAACAACGTGCATTTATAGATTTTGTATCTAGATACAAACAAAAAAGTTCAACTTTTTGAATTTTAGCTCCCAGATGCTGCACGGTTTCTTCGATGTCTCCTAAACCAGTTGACCTAGAGCAATAAAGTTAAGTTGCCTGAATTCTAGATTAAATTATCTAACAACGTGCATTTATAGATTTTGTATCTAGATACAAACAAAAAGTTCAACTTTTTGAATTTTAGCTCCCAGATGCTGCACGGTTTCTTCGATATCTCCTAAACCAGTTGACCTAGAGCAATAAAGTTAAGTTGCCTGAATTCTATATTAAATTATCTAACAACGTGCATTTATAGATTTTGTATCTAGATACAAACAAAAAATTCAACTTTTTGAATTTTAGCTCCCAGATGCTGCACGGTTTCTTCGATATCTCCTAAACCAGTTGACCTAGAGCAATAAAGTTAAGTTGCCTGAATTCTAGATTAAATTATCTAACAACGTGCATTTATAGATTTCGTATCTAGATACAAACAAAAAAGTTCAACTTTTTGAATTTTAGCTCCCAGATGCTGCACGGTTTCTTCGATATCTCCTAAACCAGTTGACCTAGAGCAATAAAGTTAAGTTGCCTGAATTCTAGATTAAATTATCTAACAACGTGCATTTATAGATTTTGTATCTAGATACAAACAAAAAAGTTCAACTTTTTGAATTTTAGCTCCCAGATGCTGCACGGTTTCTTCGATATCTCCTAAACCAGTTGACCTAGAGCAATAAAGTTAAGTTGCCTGAATTCTAGATTAAATTATCTAACAACGTGCATTTATAGATTTTGTATCTAGATACAAACAAAAAAGTTCAACTTTTGAAATTGTGTGAAATGCGCCGGAAATCACTTTTCCCAAGACTGTAGAGGAAATAAACAATCCTCCGCTACCTGTGCTAATTGTAAGGGAAAGCACCCGGCAAATTATAGAGGTTGTGAAGTAGCTAAGGAGTTGCAAAAACGGAGAGATGCGTTCCTCAAGCCTCAAAATAGGAATACAAAACCGTTAGCCAAGCCGAAGTCTAAGACTGCCCCGGAGGTAGTAGGCAATACAAAACCTCCGGTTCAAGAGCACAAAAATGTCAGAGAAAGAGAGACAACAGAAAAGCCCTCAACCTCTGTTGTCAAAAGAAACGCTATTGAAAAGTTACCATCAGGAGAGCCATCGAATAGTGGCCCTCGGACAGCCAGAGTGCAGACCTACGCTCAGGCCGCGGCATTCGAAGGAGCAAAAAACGTTGAAACTTCGCCGGACCCTGTTTCTCTCGTTTTCTCAGTTATTCTCGAGAAACTTGAAGAACAAAGTAAAATAAATATAATTATTATCGATCGGCTGGTTAAGCTCGAAAATAATTCATTTAAAACGCGCACTTCAAATACAACATGAATGAAAAACCAATGTTAAAAATATGCACTTGGAATGCAAACGGACTTTTGCAAAAACTTGACGTATTGGAAATATTTATACGTGAGAAAGATCTTGACATTTGCTTGATATCTGAAACTCACGCAAAAAAGGGATCGAATCTAAAAATAAAAGGATATAATGATTTCCACGCTTGTCACCCTTCGGGAAACGCGAGAGGTGGATCATCATTGTTTATTAAAGACTGCATTGAGCAATACGAAGACCTGAAGATAGAGCTTGAAACTATGCAACTGTGCACGATTCGAGTAAAAAATAGTCAGCGTACTCTTAGAATTTCATCTATCTACTGTCCACCGCGTTCCGCGCTTGAAAAAAGTGATTACACGAACTTGCTTAAATCGCTCAAACCAAATTTCATTATTGGCGGCGATTTTAATGCGAAACACACGTTCTGGGGTTCTAGATACATCTCGCGAAAAGGTAGAATGCTCTATGGGGCAGGTATGGAGTACAGTTGCGATTTCCACTCGACGGGCAAACCGACCTACTGGCCAACTGATACTTCAAAAATACCTGATCTGATAGATTTTTTCGTCGTGAAAGGAATAACTACCAACCGCATTAAAATTGAAGAGAGCTTTGATCTGTCATCTGATCATTCACCGGTTATTTTAACATTGAGCGTAAAACTAGCCAAAAACCTAGAGCCAGCGAGATTAACTGGTAGATCAACTAACTGGGAAGGCCTTAGGAACGAAATTGAAGAGAATGTTGAACTGAGCGTTCCACTTACGACACCCTATGAACTTGAGGTTGAAGTTGATCGCTTCGTTGAGATCGTACAGCTCGCCTCCTGGAATAATACGCCTAATTGAAGAAAAACGCCGGCTAAATACGGCTTACGATATCCTCAAGAAATAAAAGAATCGGTCAACGAAAAAAGGAAGGCGCGTAAAAAATGGCAACAGAGTCGCGCTCCGCAACATAAAGCACATTTGAATTATTTGTGCAATTTGTTGAAGACAGCTATTAAGGATTTTAAAAATCGGGCGATAGGTTCCTACCTTGAAAATTTAACAGCGAAAAAAGATTCCAATTATTCACTTTGGAAAGCTATAAAAGGCACCAAAAGGCCTAAAATCCCAGCGCCGCCAATTAAAATAAATCAAAATGAATGGGCAAGGGAAGATAAGGAAAAAGCGGTCCACGACAATATTAATAGGACGGAATTACTACCTGACAATTTAACACTCACAAGTGCAACGCTAAGGGAACTAAAACTTGAAATCGAATCTCTAAAACCTAAGAAAGCTCCTGGTTATGATTTGATCACTGGAGAAGTTCTCAAAGCCCTACCAAGAAAAGCATTAATTAACTTCTTCAGATTATAAATGCGGCACTCAGACTAAAACACGTGCCGAGCCAATGGAAAGTTGCGGAGGTCATAATGGTTTTAAAACCAGGAAAACCGCCAAATGAAGTAAAATCATATAGACCAATTTCCCTCCTTCCAGTGATATCCAAAGTTTTCGAGAGAATACTATCAAGACGAATACAACCGGTTATAGAAGAAAATAATCTTATCCCTGACCACCAGTTTGGGTTCAGAACCAAGCATTCGACGATTGACCAAGTGCATAGAATTACTGACGTAATCGAGAAAGCATTTGAAGAAAAAAAGATATGCTCAAGCGTATTCCTTGACGTCTCACAAGCCTTTGATAAGGTGTGGCACGACGGCTTAAAATTTAAATTACGACAAGTTCTTCCCGTATGCCTATATGATATTCTAGAATCATATCTCGGGAATAGACTCTTCCGTGTTAGAAATGGGAACGAATATTCGGAGCTTAAAGAAATTTCGGCCGGCGTACCGCAAGGTAGCGTCCTCGGGCCGCTTCTCTATCTCTTATATACACGCGATATACCAAGAGAAGATGAAACTACCCTTGCTACGTTCGCCGACGACACCGCTATCCTTGCAGTAGGTAATACAATTGAAGAAACGACTGCAAAACTACAAATCGCACTGAATAAGGTAAATGAATGGACGAGGGACTGGCGGATCGCCCTCAACGAAACTAAATCTGTTCACGTGAATTTCACGTATAAGAAAACTAATGACTTGCCAATTTTCCTAAACATGTCCCGAATACCCTTTGCAAACGAGGCCAAATACCTGGGAATGACTCTCGACGCAAAGCTAAAATGGAGTTCGCACGTGAAAATGAAACGTAAAGAACTCGATATCAAATATAGAGAAATGTACTGGTTACTCGGAAAACATTCCCAGCTCAGTACCGAGAACAAACTGCTTTTATACAAGCAAGTGCTAAAGCCGGTGTGGACCTACGGTATACAACTTTGGGGTTGTACCAAGAAAACAAATGCCAATATTTTACAAACTTTTCAAAATAAAGTGCTTAGAGAAATTGTACAAGCACCATGGTATATTAGAAACGACGATATCCACAGGGATCTCGGAATTCCAACAATCGAAGCTGAAACTAGAAGCTTCGCGAGAAAGCATAGAAACCGACTAATCGGACATACCAACAATACAGTCCGACAAATCTTGGATGAGAGCAATTTATTGCGCCGACTACAAAGAACGAAACCGTTCGACTTGGCAAGATAAGATTAACCACGCCTAAATTGCGGAACATGCAGGATCTTTCATTGGAAAGTAACCTGTCAAAAGTTATTATTTCGTGATAGAAAAATTGCTTGATAAGTTATATCTTAGTTGCAGTATCCATCAATCTATCGAAGGGAGGTGTTTTTAGTCAGTAAAAATCTGACACTACTATGAGCACGCGCTTGCTATTCTCATAGTGTCTTTGGAAGATCTTCACCTACCCTCTTACAAAAAAAAAAAAAAAAAAAAAAAAAACTTTTTGAATTTTAGCTCCCAGATGCTGCACGGTTTCTTCGATATCTCCTAAACCAGTTGACCTACAGCGATATAATTAATTTTCCTGAATTCTAGATTAAATTATCTAACAACGTGCATTTATAGATTTTGTATCTAGATACAAACAAAAAAGTTCAACTTTTTGAATTTTAGCTCCCAGATGCTGCACGGTTTCTTCGATGTCTCCTAAACCAGTTGACCTAGAGCAATAAAGTTAAGTTGCCTGAATTCTAGATTAAATTATCTAACAACGTGCATTTATAGATTTTGTATCTAGATACAAACAAAAAAGTTCAACTTTTTGAATTTTAGCTCCCAGATGCTGCACGGTTTCTTCGATATCTCCTAAACCAGTTGACCTAGTGCAATAAAGTTAAGTTGCCTGAATTCTAGATTAAATTATCTAACAACGTGCATTTATAGATTTTGTATCTACATACAAACAAAAAAGTTCAACTTTTTGAATTTTAGCTCCCAGATGCTGCACGGTTTCTTCGATATCTCCTAAACCAGTTGACCTAGAGCAGTAAAGTTAAGTTGCCTGAATTCTAGATTAAATTATCTAACAACGTGCATTTATAGATTTTGTATCTAGATACAAACAAAAAAGTTCAACTTTTTGAATTTTAGCTCCCAGATGCTGCACGGTTTCTTCGATATCTCCCAAACCAGTTGACCTACAGCGATATAATTAATTTTCCTAAATTCTAAATTAAATTAACTAACAACGTGCATTTATAGATTTTGTATCTAGATACAAACAAAAAAGTTCAACTTTTTGAATTTTAGCTCCCAGATGCTGCACGGTTTCTTCGATATCTCCTAAACCAGTTGACCTACAGCGATATAATTAATTTTCCTAAATTCTAAATTAAATTAACTAACAACGTGCATTTATAGATTTTGTATCTAGATACAAACAAAAAAGTTCAACTTTTTGAATTTTAGCTCCCAGATGCTGCACGGTTACTTCGATATCTCCTAAACCAGTTGACCTACAGCAATAAAGTTAAGTTGCCTGAATTCTAGAATAAATTATCTAACAACGTGCATTTATAGATTTTGTATCTAGATACAAACAAAAAAGTTCAACTTTTTGAATTTTAGCTCCCAGATGCTGCACGGTTTCTTCGATATCTCCTAAACCAGTTGACCTACAGCAATAAAGTTAAGTTGCCTGAATTCTAGATTAAATTATCTAACAACGTGCATTTATAGATTTTGTATCTAGATACAAACAAAAAAGTTCAACTTTTTGAATTTTAGCTCCCAGATGCTGCACGGTTTCTTCGATATCTCCTAAACCAGTTGACCTACAGCGATATAATTAATTTTCCTGAATTCTAGATTAAATTATCTAACAACGTGCATTTATAGATTTTGTATCTAGATACAAACAAAAAAGTTCAACTTTTTGAATTTTAGCTCCCAGATGCTGCACGGTTTCTTCGATATCTCCTAAACCAGTTGACCTAGAGCAATAAAGTTAAGTTGCCTGAATTCTAGATTAAATTATCTAACAACGTGCATTTATAGATTGTGTATCTAGATACAAACAAAAAAGTTTAACTTTTTGAATTTTAGCTCCCAGATGCTGCACGGTTTCTTCGATATCTCCTAAACCAGTTGACCTAGAGCAATAAAGTTAAGTTGCCTGAATTCTAGATTAAATTATCTAACAACGTGCATTTATAGATTTTGTATCTAGATACAAACAAAAAAGTTCAACTTTTTGAATTTTAGCTCCCAGAGGCTGCACGATTTCTTCGATATCTCCTAAACCAGTTGACCTAGAGCAATAAAGTTAAGTTGCCTGAATTCTAGATTAAATTATCTAACAACGTGCATTTATAGATTTTGTATCTAGATACAAACAAAAAAGTTCAACTTTTTGAATTTTAGCTCCCAGATGCTGCACGGTTTCTTCGATATCTCCTAAACCAGTTGACCTAGAGCAATAAAGTTAAGTTGCCTGAATTCTAGATTAAATTATCTAACAACGTGCATTTATAGATTTTGTATCTAGATACAAACAAAAAAGTTCAACTTTTTGAATTATAGCTCCCAGATGCTGCACGGTTTCTTCGATATCTCCCAAACCAGTTGACCTACAGCGATATAATTAATTTTCCTGAATTCTAGATTAAATTATCTAACAACGTGCATTTATAGATTGTGTATCTAGATACAAACAAAAAAGTTCAACTTTTTGAATTTTAGCTCCCAGATGCTGCACGGTTTCTTCGATATCTCCTAAACCAGTTGACCTAGAGCAATAAAGTTAAGTTGCCTGAATTCTAGATTAAATTATCTAACAACGTGCATTTATAGATTTTGTATCTAGATACAAACAAAAAAGTTCAACTTTTTGAATTTTAGCTCCCAAATGCTGCACGGTTTCTTCGATATCTCCCAAACCAGTTGACCTACAGCGATATAATTAATTTTCCTGAATTCTAGATTCAATTATCTAACAACGTGCATTTATAGATTTTGTATCTAGATACAAACAAAAAAGTTCAACTTTTTGAATTTTAGCTCCCAGATGCTGCACGGATTCTTCGATATCTCCTAAACATAGACGGTCATAGCTTGACGTGTTTTGTTTTGTGTGCGCGTTCTATTTCTTTTATTTACCTTGTTTATTGTGAATTAATTAGTGTTTAGTGTAGTGTTCTAAACGGCTTTTTAATTTTTGATCATTTAGTTCCCTTTAATGATTCTTTTGATCATGCATTTGTTTAATAAAAGTTGTCTCTTTGTTTTTGCTTGGTAAGCGGTTGTTACTGTTCTTTTTTTTTTTGGCTTTGCTTTTCAATTACATGTATGTATGTGAAGTTTATTTCTCTTTGCGTTCTTATTTGTAAAATTTGTTTAATTAATACTGACCCCTTTGGTGCAGCTGGCTAATTTGTCGTGCTTGTAATCCATATTGCGTGAGTTCAATACTGGCAATAACATTACTTTTTTTTATACCCTATTCTAGGGGTATATTAATTTTGACGCATAGTTTGTAACATACCTTAATATTGCCCGTAGACCCCTAAAAGTTACTATATTTATGATCAGCATCGATAGTAATGTCGATCTACCCATGTCCGTCCGTCCGTCCGTCCGTCCGTCGGCAAAAATTAGGCCTTTAAACTGGACCTAGAGAGCTGAAATTTTAACCATATACTCTCTAGGGTCCCGAAATAATCAAGTTTACGAATTTTTGAAATCCGCCCACAGACACGCCCACAAACTCAAAAAAACAAAATTTTGGAAAAAATCGAAGCTGAAATTTTTTATATATGATCTATGACTCCTAAAACTGCTCGGGATATAAAATTTTCAAAATCCGCCCACTGCCACGCCCACAAAAAAATAAAACAATTTTATTGAAAAACCAAAATTTGAGCTAGGGAGCTGAAATTTTTAATATATACTCTCTATGGGCCCTTTAAGCTCATGTATAAATATTTTCAAAATCCGCCCACTGACACGCCCACAAATAAATAAAACAATTTTTTTGAAAATACAAAGTTTGAGCTAGGGAGCTGAATTTATAATATATACTCTCTATGGGCCCTTTATGCTTATGTGTAAATATTTTCAAAATCCGCCCACTGACACGCCCACATTTATTATTATTATTTTTTTTTTGAAAATTCAAAGTGAGCTAGGGAGCTGAAATTTATAATATATACTCTCTAGGGGCGCTTTATGCTCATGTGTTAATTTTTTTAAATCCGCCTACTGACACGCCCACAATTAAATAAAACAATTTTATTGAAACACCCAAGTTTGAGCTAGGGAGCGTTTTTTTTTGATAAAATCCTTTAAATGTTATATAACAAAATATGTAAAGCGTTCTTAACAATTCAACCATACTTAGACTTTTGTCACGCCCACTTATGAGGGATAGGAATAAGAATAGGGTATCCAACAGTTCGCCCAAGCGGACTGTAGCCCGTCCCTATGTTTTTTTTCTCTGTTTCTATTGTTTTCGTTTTTTTTTTTTTTTCTCTCTTTATAATCCCTGTTTTAAAATGGATTGCAGCGCGGATAAATGCTTGGAATCTAAACATTCCTCCAATCCTCTTTTTGCCTGTTATGGCCCTTGTGGCATGATGTTCCATGCTAAATGTGTTGGTTCAACCAATGCATTTATGGATAAAATTAAAGCTTCGGAGATCGCCTTATGGTATTGCTCCCTGTGTCGAAAATTGTCACTGTCCACCCTTGCTTTCAAGATGTCAGTCTTCAAGGCTGACATACTGAAATTATCTAAGGGGTTTAAAGACTTACTCGACAATTTCAATACAACTGTCTCTAACGTATCAACATTGTCTGACCCTCATCATTCGGCAGACGCCTCAAAGTCTACTGACCTTGAGTTGCCGACTAACGTAGTAAAGCTGTGTACCCAACGGGCCATGGATACATTGACTCTGGTTGACACAACAGGTTCAGCAACTGTTGAATCTACCCCTGAGCCCATTTTTAGTTTAGCACCGTCTTCATCTACTCTACCCGCAGGCAAAAGGAAACGTGACATGCCTTCCTCTGCGCTAAATCCAAACGCTAAACGATTTAATCTCAGGAGTCAACGAAAAAACTTAAACGATGCCCCCACCCTTAATTTTGGTCCCACAGGCATCAATCATTCCTTAGGTACCGAATCAGGAACTATTGAATCGATTCCCAGGCCAAAATCTATTTTCATTTCTCGGCTAAAACCAAACACTTCTTCAGACGATGTCTTGAACCACTTGGTCTCGAGAAACTTGATTCCAAAAAATGACTCAATTAAATGCACCAAAATCAGCAAGGCTGATGGGTTTGTTGCGTCATTCAAAATTGTTGCCCCTTCAGAATATTTCGAAATACTGTGCAACAACACTGCATGGCCTCAAAATACGTTAGTTAAAGAATTTATACCCCGTCCGACTAAAAATCGTAGGAAAGACTGTCCATCCGTGTTAAAAAACCCAATAGGCTGTCCCTCTACTATCAAAATGTAAGGGGACTCCGCACAAAAACCGCTGAAATATATTTAAACTCCCAAGCCCTCTCTCATGATATCTTCTCCTTGACTTAATGGCTTAATGCCGGAATTTTAGACACGGAACTCTTCAATCATGAGTTCTCCGTATTCAGAAACGATCGTCATCAAAATGACCTGAAAGCGCTTGGAGGAGGTGTCCTGATTGCTGTTCGTTCCAACCTTGAGTCACGAAAGATTGACTTTCCATTTCCACTAACCGTCGAAATTATCTGTGTAAAAATTACACTTAAGAACAAACATTTATATGTTGTTAATGCGTACATTCCATCGTCTCGTCTATGTTCTTTGTATTCGGAACTTTCTATGGCACTAGACCATATTTTTGACATATCTTGTTGTGACAGCACTGTTTTACTTATAGGCGACTTTAATCTGCCACATATTGGATGGGTACCTTCTGAGGATGATTCTCATCTTATTCCATCCTTTGACTCTGCCCAACAAGAGCTCGCTTTATTAGACAACATTTTGTCTCTTGACTTACAGCAAACAAGCTGTATAAAAAATTTCAAAAATCGAACTCTCGATCTTGTTTTCTCTTCTGACTCTGTTAGTACTGTTATTCTGGAATCCCACTTCAGTATAACTAACATAGATGACAATCATCCACCCTTGGATGTATTTATTGAACTGGGCGCACATCTGTACGAAAACAGTAATTCGTATGACCGTTCGCAATCTTTTGACTTTCGGAAAGCAAATTTTCAAAGGCTTTCTGATAAATTAATACGAGTAGCCTTAATTTTAATCTTACTGCGTTATCTAATATTGAAGATGCAGTCGGTGCTTTTTATTCTTTGATGGATAACTGCATGAAAAAAGTGATTCCTGTCAAATCCTCTAGGAATATGAAAACGTCCCATCCCTGGTATACTAAAGAGCTCAAATCGATACGAAACAGACGTAATAGGGCTTGGAAGAACTATTTAAAAACTCTCTGCCATTCAGATCTTGAACTCTATCTCACATTATTCAATGAGTTCAAATCTTTATCCTGCAACTTATATATTGACTATATAAGTAAAATGGAATGCTCTCTAAAATTGGACCCCAAACTTTTTTGGGGATTTGTTAATTCTAAGAAAAAAACCGATGGTTATCCATCGAAACTTACTTACAATAGCTCTACAACTGCTGATTCGCTAGATGCAAGCAATATGTTTGCAGATTATTTCAGTAAGTCTTTTAGGGTGGCCCCTCTTCACATAGATGAGCAATATTTTAGTTATCTAACTAGCTGTTCCCAAATAAGTTTTAATAGCTTCCCATTTGACTTGGAAACAATTTTAAAATTTATTTCTTCTCTGAAGAATGATTATTCATCAGGTCCTGATGGCATTGCACCGATTGTTCTTAACAAATGTAGTCATGCAATTGCTCCATATCTTAAATATCTGTTTGAATTGTCCATTAGTACTGGTAAATTCCCTTATGTATGGAAAAGTGCTTTTATCACACCTGTATTTAAAAAAGGCGAACGTGGTGATATCACTAATTATAGGCCTATTTCAAAGCTTTCGTGTATCCCTAAGCTTTTTGAACAAATTGTTTGCGAAAAGTTAATATTTCTTTGTCGCAATTTAATTTGTAATGAACAGCATGGATTTGTAAGAAACAGATCCACTGTCACTAATCTGTTAAGTTTCTTGCATGATTGTTCTAATGCCTTAGAGAATAAGGACGAAATGGATTGCATATACACTGACTTCTCTAAAGCTTTCGACCAGCTGTCCCATGAAATAATCGAGTTTAAGCTCAGGGCTTTTGGTTTCCCACGAAGTTTCATAAAATGGGTTAATTCATACCTTAGATCAAGGGTTTATCAAGTCAAATTTAGAGGATCGCTATCTGTATCTTTTACAGCTGAGTCTGGAGTTCCCCAAGGTAGTCACCTCGGACCAATTCTATTTATACTAGCCATTAATGATGTTAAAGCATGTATAAATCACAGTAATATCCTGATCTACGCTGATGATATGAAAATATTTAAATCTATCACTAGTCAGCAAGATAGAATTTTTCTTCAATCTGACATTAATAGCTTCGCCAATTGGTGTGATAAAAACGGTTTATCCCTGAACTCCACTAAATGTCAACATATGACATTCTCTAGAAAGAATATCCCTTCCACCTTTCAATATTCTCTGTCTCAACATATTCTTTGTAATGTTGATAATTTTAAGGATCTTGGGGTTTATTTCGATCCCAAACTGGTTTTTGCCAAGCATATCAATTTTATTGTTAATAAATCTAATTCTATGCTGGGCTTCGTAAAAAGGTGGGCGAAAGAATTTAATGACCCATACGTTACTATGTCATTGTACAATTGTTTTGTCCGTCCGATTCTAGAGTATGCTTCACAAGTTTGGACGCCGTTCTACAACATTCATTCAAATCGAATAGAGGCCATTCAACGTAAATTTATTCGATTTGCACTTAGAGGACTTCCATGGGATGATCCTTTTAACCTTCCTCCTTACAGTCAGCGTATTAAGCTTCTTCAAATGTTACCCCTTTCTCAACGAAGGCTTAATAGCGATATCATTTTTTTACAGCAGCTTATATCCGGTCAAATAGATTCACCTGACTTGGTGTCGTCTATTGTTTTTAATTTTCGTGGTGGTGCCCATAATTTGCGCAGTGCTGAACTATTGTTTAGCCCCCATCATAGAACGAATTATGGGAAGCATGAGCCTATTAGTCGCTTGAGTAGAATCTATAATCTAAATGATCATGTGATTGACTTGCATGTTAGTAAAATTAAGCTAAAAAATATTTTGCGTAATAATGCTTTAATGTCTTAAATTGTTTGCATTATTTTGTGTCTGTGTTAGTATTTTGTAGGTACATAATTATTGTATTTTTAATTGTTTTGTCCTTACTAACACCTGCACTAAATGATGAGCCTGTGAGAGCACTTTTTGTGCCGGCAATTTCTGCTCGTGATAGTTGCTTGCTTTAAGCACTCCACGACACAGAGCTGATAGTGTATAAAAAAAAAAAAAAACCAGTTGACCTAGAGTAATAAAGTTAAGTTGCCTGAATTCTAGATTAAATTATCTAACAACGTGCATTTATAGATTTCGTATCTAGATACAAACAAAAAAGTTCAACTTTTTGAATTTTAGCTCCCAGATGCTGCACGGTTTCTTCGATATCTCCTAAACCAGTTGACCTACAGCGATATAATTAATTTTCCTGAATTCTAGATTAAATTATCTAACAACGTGCATTTATAGATTTTGTATCTAGATACAAACAAAAAAGTTCAACTTTTTGAATTTTAGCTCCCAGATGCTGCACGGCTTCTTCGATATCTCCTAAGCCAGTTGACCTAGAGCAATAAAGTTAAGTTGCCTGAATTCTAGATTAAATTATCTAACAACGTGCATTTATAGATTTTGTATTCTAGATACAAACAAAAAAGTTCAACTTTTTGAATTTTAGCTCCCAGATGCTGCACGGTTTCTTCGATATCTCCTAAACCAGTTGACCTACAGCGATATAAATAATTTTCCTAAATTCTAGATTAAATTATCTAACAACGTGCATTTATAGATTTTGTATCTACGAGTAGATACAAACAAAAAAGTTCAACTTTTTGAATTTTAGCACCCAGATGCTGCACGGTTTCTTCGATATCTCCTAAACCAGTTGACCTAGAGCAATAAAGTTAAGTTGCCTGAATTCTAAATTAAATTATATAACAACGTGCATTTATAGATTTTGTATCTAGATACAAACAAAAAAGTTCAACTTTTTGAATTTTAGCTCCCAGATGCTGCACGGTTTCTTCGATATCTCCTAAACCAGTTGACCTAGAGCAATAAAGTTAAGTTGCCTGAATTCTAGATTAAATTATCTAACAACGTGCATTTATAGATTTGTATCTAGATACAAACAAAAAAGTTCAACTTTTTGAATTTTAGCTCCCAGATGCTGCACGGTTTCTTCGATATCTCCTAAACCAGTTGACCTAGAGCAATAAAGTTAAGTTGCCTGAATTCTAGATTAAATTATCTAACAACGTGCATTTATAGATTTTGTATCTAGATACAAACAAAAAAGTTCAACTTTTTGAATTTTAGCTCCCAGATGCTGCACGGTTTCTTCGATATCTCCTAAACCAGTTGACCTACAGCGATATAATTAATTTTCCTGAATTCTAGATTAAATTATCTAACAACGTGCATTTATAGATTTTGTATCTAGATACAAAAAAAAAAGTTCAACTTTTTGAATTTTAGCTCCCAGATGCTGCACGGTTTCTTCGATATCTCCTAAACCAGTTGACCTAGATCAATAAAGTTAAGTTGCCTGAATTCTAGATTAAATTATCTAACAACGTGCATTTATAGATTTTGTATCTAGATACAAACAAAAAAGTTCAACTTTTTGAATTTTAGCTCCCAGATGCTGCACGGTTTCTTCGATATCTCCTAAACCAGTTGACCTAGAGCAATAAAGTTAAGTTGCCTGAATTCTAGATTAAATTATCTAACAACGTGCATTTATAGATTTCGTATCTAGATACAAACAAAAAAGTTCAACTTTTTGAATTTTAGCTCCCAGATGCTGCACGGTTTCTTCGATATCTCCTAAACCAGTTGACCTACAGCGATATAATTAATTTTCCTGAATTTTAGATTAAATTATCTAACAACGTGCATTTATAGATTTTGTATCTAGATACAAACAAAAAAGTTCAACTTTTTGAATTTTAGCTCCCAGATGCTGCACGGCTTCTTCGATATCTCCTAAACCAGTTGACCTAGAGCAATAAAGTTAAGTTGCCTGAATTCTAGATTAAATTATCTAACAACGTGCATTTATAGATTTGGTATCTAGATACAAACAAAAAAGTTCAACTTTTTGAATTTTAGCTCCCAGATGCTGCACGGTTTCTTCGATATCTCCTAAACCAGTTGACCTAGAGCAATAAAGTTAAGTTGCCTGAATTCTAGATTAAATTATCTAACAACGTGCATTTATAGATTTTGTATTCTAGATACAAACAAAAAAGTTCAACTTTTTGAATTTTAGCTCCCAGATGCTGCACGGTTTCTTCGATATCTCCTAAACCAGTTGACCTACAGCGATATAAATAATTTTCCTAAATTCTAGATTAAATTATCTAACAACGTGCATTTATAGATTTTGTATCTACGAGTAGATACAAACAAAAAAGTTCAACTTTTTGAATTTTAGCTCCCAGATGCTGCACGGTTTCTTCGATATCTCCTAAACCAGTTGACCTAGAGCAATAAAGTTAAGTTGCCTGAATTCTAGATTAAATTATCTAACAACGTGCATTTATAGATTTGTATCTAGATACAAACAAAAAAGTTCAACTTTTTGAATTTTAGCTCCCAGATGCTGCACGGTTTCTTCGATATCTCCTAAACCAGTTGACCTAGAGCAATAAAGTTAAGTTGCCTGAATTCTAGATTAAATTATCTAACAACGTGCATTTATAGATTTTGTATCTAGATACAAACAAAAAAGTTCAACTTTTTGAATTTTAGCTCCCAGATGCTGCACGGTTTCTTCGATATCTCCTAAACCAGTTGACCTACAGCGATATAATTAATTTTCCTGAATTCTAGATTAAATTATCTAACAACGTGCATTTATAGATTTTGTATCTAGATACAAAAAAAAAAGTTCAACTTTTTGAATTTTAGCTCCCAGATGCTGCACGGTTTCTTCGATATCTCCTAAACCAGTTGACCTAGATCAATAAAGTTAAGTTGCCTGAATTCTAGATTAAATTATCTAACAACGTGCATTTATAGATTTTGTATCTAGATACAAACAAAAAAGTTCAACTTTTTGAATTTTAGCTCCCAGATGCTGCACGGTTTCTTCGATATCTCCTAAACCAGTTGACCTACAGCGATATAATTAATTTTCCTGAATTCTAGATTAAATTATCTAACAACGTGCATTTATAGATTTTGTATCTAGATACAAACAAAAAAGTTCAACTTTTTGAATTTTAGCTCCCAGATGCTGCACGGTTTCTTCGATATCTCCTAAACCAGTTGACCTAGAGCAATAAAGTTAAGTTGCCTGAATTCTAGATTAAATTATCTAACAACGTGCATTTATAGATTTTGTATCTAGATACAAACAAAAAAGTTCAACTTTTTGAATTTTAGCTCCCAGATGCTGCACGGTTTCTTCGATATCTCCTAAACCAGTTGACCTAGAGCAATAAAGTTAAGTTGCCTGAATTCTAGATTAAATTATCTAACAACGTGCATTTATAGATTTTGTATCTAGATACAAACAAAAAAGTTCAACTTTTTGAATTTTAGCTCCCAGATGCTGCACGGTTTCTTCGATATCTCCTAAACCAGTTGACCTAGAGCAATAAAGTTAAGTTGCCTGAATTCTAGATTAAATTATCTAACAACGTGCATTTATAGATTTTGTATCTAGATACAAACTTGCATTAATAGATTTTGGTTCTAGATACAAATAAAAAAGTTCAACTTTTTAAATTTTAGTATCCAGATGCTGCACGGTTTCTTCGATATCTCCCAAACCAGTTGACCTACCGCGATCTAACGAATATGCTGAAATCTTGATTCAAGTATCTAAAAACTGGCATTAATAGATTTTGGTTCTAGATACAAATAAAAAAGTTCAACTTTTTGAATTTTAGTATCCAGATGCTGCACGGTTTCTTCGATATCTCCCAAACCAGTTGACCTACCGCGATCTAACGAATATGCTGAATTCTTGATTCAAGTATCTAAAAACTGGCATTAATATATTTTGGTTCTAGATACAAATAAAAAAGTTCAACTTTTTGAATTTTAGTATCCAGATGCTGCACGGTTTCTTCGATATCTCCCAAACCAGTTGACCTACAGCGATCTAACGAATATGCTGAATTCTTGATTCAAGTATCTAAAAACTGGCATTAATAGATTTTAGTTCTAGATACAAATAAAAAAGTTCAACTTTTTGAATTTTAGTATCCAGATGCTGCACGGTTTCTTCGATATCTCCCAAACCAGTTGACCTACCGCGATGTAATGAATATGCTGAATTCTTGATTCAAGTATCTAAAAACTGGCATTAATAGATTTTGGTTCTAGATACAAATAAAAAAGTTCAACTTTTTGAATTTTGGTATCCAGATGCTGCACGGTTTCTTTGATATCTCCCAAACCACTTGACCTACAGCGATCTAACGAATATGCTGAATTCTTGATTCAAGTATCTAAAAACTGGCATTAATAGATTTTGGTTCTAGATACAAATAAAAAAGTTCAACTTTTTGAATTTTAGTATCCAGATGCTGCACGGTTTCTTCGATATCTCCCAAACCAGTTGACCTACCGCGATCTAACGAATATGCTGAATTCTTGATTCAAGTAGCTAAAAACTGGCATTAATAGATTTTGGTTCTAGATACAAATAAAAAAGTTCAACTTTTTGAATTTTAGTATCCAGATGCTGCACGGTTCCTTCGATATCTCCCAAACCAGTTGACCTACAGCGATCTAACGAATATGCTGAATTCTTGATTCAAGTATCTAAAAACTGGCATTAATAGATTTTGGTTCCAGATACAAATAAAAAAGTTCAACTTTTTGAATTTTAGTATCCAGATGCTGCACGGTTTCTTCGATATCTCCCAAACCAGTTGACCTACCGCGATCCTACGAATATGCTGAATTCTTTGATCAAGTATCTAAAAACTGGCATTAATAGATTTTGGTTCTAGATACAAATAAAAAAGTTCAACTTTTTGAATTTTAGTATCCAGATGCTGCACGATTTCTTCAATATCTCCCAAACCAGTTGACCTACAGCGATCTAACGAATATGCTGAATTTTTGATTCAAGTATCTAAAAACTGGCATTAATAGATTTTGGTTCTAGATACAAATAAAAAAGTTCAACTTTTTGAATTTTAGTATCCAGACGCTGCACGGTTCCTTCGATATCTCCCAAACCAGTTGACCTACCGCGATCTAACGAATATGCAGAATTCTTGATTGAAGTATCTAAAAACTGGCATAAATAGATTTGGGTTCTAGATACAAATAAAAAAGTTCAACTTTTTGAATTTTAGTATCCAGATGCTGCACGGTTTCTTCGATTTCTCCCAAACCAGTTGACCTACAGCGATCTTACGAATATGCTGAATTCTTGATTCCAGTATCTAAAAACTGGCATTAATAGATTTTGGTTCTAGATACAAATAAAAAAGTTCAACTTTTTGAATTTTAGTATCCAGATGCTGCACGGTTTCTTCGATATCTCCCAAACCAGTTGACCTACAGCGATCTAACGAATATGCTCAATTCTTGATTCAAGTATCTAAAAACTGGCATTAATAGATTTTGGTTCTAGATACAAATAAAAAAGTTCAACTTTTTGAATTTTAGTATCCAGATGCTGCACGGTTTCTTCGATATCTCCCAAACCAGTTGACCTACAGCGATCTAACGAATATGCTGAATTCTTGATTCAAGTATCTAAAAGCTGGCATTAATAGATTTTGGTTGTAGATACAAAAAAAAAGTTCAACTTTTTGAATTTTAGTATCCAGATGCTGCACGGTTCCTTCGATATCTCCCAAACCAGTTGACCTACCGCGATCTAACGAATATGCTAAATTCTTGATTCAAGTATCTAAAAACTGGCATTAATAGATTTTGGTTCTAGATACAAATAAAAAAGTTCAACTTCTTGAATTTTAGTATCCAGATGCTGCACGGTTTCTTCGATATCTCCCAAACCAGTTGACCTACCGCGATCTAACGAATATGCTGAATTCTTGATTCAAGTATCTAAAAACTGGCATTAATAGATTTTGGTTCTAGATACAAATAAAAAAGTTCAACTTTTTGAATTTTAGTATCCAGATGCTGCACGGTTTCTTCGATATCTCCCAAACCAGTTGACCTACAGCGATCTAACGAATATGCTCAATTCTTGATTCAAGTATCTAAAAACTGGCATTAATAGATTTTGGTTCCAGATACAAATAAAAAAATTCAACTTTTTGAATTTTAGTATCCAGATGCTGCACGGTTTCTTCGATATCTCCCAAACCAGTTGACCTACCGCGATCTAACGAATATGCTGAATTCTTGATTCAAGTATCTAAAAACTGGCATTAATAGATTTTGGTTCTAGATACAAATAAAAAAGTTCAACTTTTTGAATTTTAGTATCCAGATGCTGCACGGTTTCTTCGATATCTCCCAAACCAGTTGACCTACAGCGATCTAACGAATATGCTCAATTCTTGATTCAAGTATCTAAAAACTGGCATTAATAGATTTTGGTTCCAGATACAAATAAAAAAATTCAACTTTTTGAATTTTAGTATCCAGATGCTGCACGGTTTCTTCGATATCTTCCAAACCAGTTGACCTACCGCGATCTAACAAATATGCTGAATTCTTGATTCAAGTAGCTAAAAACTGGCATTAATAGATTTTGGTTCTAGATACAAATAAAAAAGTTCAACTTTTCGAATTTTAGTATCCAGATGCTGCACGGTTTCTTTGATATCTCCCAAACCAGTTGACCTACAGCGATCTTACGAATATGCTGAATTCTTGATTCAAGTATCTAAAAACTGGCATTAATAGATTTTGGTTCCAGATACAAATAAAAAAATTCAACTTTTTGAATTTTAGTATCCAGATGCTGCACGGTTTCTTCGATATCTCCCAAACCAGTTGACCTACCGCGATCTAACGAATATGCTGAATTCTTGATTCAAGTATCTAAAAACTGGCATTAATAGATTTTGGTTCTAGATACAAATAAAAAAGTTCAACTTTTTGAATTTTAGTATCCAGATGCTGCACGGTTTCTTCGATATCTCCCAAACCAGTTGACCTACAGCGATCTAACGAATATGCTCAATTCTTGATTCAAGTATCTAAAAACTGGCATTAATAGATTTTGGTTCTAGATACAAATAAAAAAGTTCAACTTTTTGAATTTTAGTATCCAGATGCTGAACGGTTTCTTTGATATCTCCCAAACCAGTTGACCTACAGCGATCTAACGAATATGCTGAATTCTTGATTCAAGTATCTAAAAACTGGCATTAATAGATTTTGGTTCTAGATACAAATAAAAAAGTTCAACTTTTTGAATTTTAGTATCCAGATGCTGCACGGTTTCTTCGATATCTCCCAAACCAGTTGACCTACCGCGATCTAACAAATATGCTGAATTCTTGATTCAAGTAGCTAAAAACTGGCATTAATAGATTTTGGTTCTAGATACAAATAAAAAAGTTCAACTTTTTGAATTTTAGTATCCAGATGCTGCACGGTTTCTTTGATATCTCCCAAACCAGTTGACCTACAGCGATCTAACGAATATGCTGAATTCTTGATTCAAGTATCTAAAAACTGGCATTAATAGATTTTGGTTCCAGATACAAATAAAAAAGTTCAACTTTTTGAATTTTAGTATCCAGATGCTGCACGGTTTCTTCGATATCTCCCAAACCAGTTGACCTACCGCGATCTAACGAATATGCTGAATTCTTGATTCAAGTATCTAAAAACTGGCATTAATAGATTTTGGTTCTAGATACAAATAAAAAAGTTCAACTTTTTGAATTTTAGTATCCAGATGCTGAACGGTTTCTTTGATATCTCCCAAACCAGTTGACCTACAGCGATCTAACGAATATGCTGAATTCTTGATTCAAGTATCTAAAAACTGGCATTAAAAGATTTTGGTTCCAGATACAAATAAAAAAATTCAACTTTTTGAATTTTAGTATCCAGATGCTGCACGGTTTCTTCGATATCTCCCAAACCAGTTGACCTACCGCGATCTAACGAATATGCTGAATTCTTGATTCAAGTATCTAAAAACTGGCATTAATAGATTTTGGTTCTAGATACAAATAAAAAAGTTCAACTTTTTGAATTTTAGTATCCAGATGCTGCACGGTTTCTTCGATATCTCCCAAACCAGTTGACCTACAGCGATCTAACGAATATGCTGAATTCTTGATTCAAGTATCTAAAAACTGGCATTAATAGATTTTGGTTCTAGATACAAATAAAAAAGTTCAACTTTTTGAATTTTAGTATCCAGATGCTGCACGGTTTCTTCGATATCTCCCAAACCAGTTGACCTACCGCGATCTAACAAAGACGCTGAATTCTTGATTCAAGTATCTAAAAACTGGCATTAATAGATTTTGGTTCTAGATACAAATAAAAAAGTTCAACTTTTTGAATTTTAGTATCCAGATGCTGCACGGTTTCTTTGGTATCTCCCAAACCAGTTGACCTACAGCGATCTAACGAATATGCTGAATTCTTGATTCAAGTATCTAAAAACTGGCATTAATAGATTTTGGTTCCAGATACAAATAAAAAAATTCAACTTTTTGAATTTTAGTATCCAGATGCTGCACGGTTTCTTCGATATCTCCCAAACCAGTTGACCTACCGCGATCTAACGAATATGCTGAATTCTTGATTCAAGTATCTAAAAACTGGCATTAATAGATTTTGGTTCTAGATACAAATAAAAAAGTTCAACTTTTTGAATTTTAGTATCCAGATGCTGCACGGTTTCTTCGATATCTCCCAAACCAGTTGACCTACAGCGATCTAACGAATATGCTCAATTCTTGATTCAAGTATCTAAAAACTGGCATTAATAGATTTTGGTTCTAGATACAAATAAAAAAGTTCAACTTTTTGAATTTTAGTATCCAGATGCTTCACGGTTTCTTCGATATCTCCCAAACCAGTTGGCCTACCGTGCTCTAACGAATATGCTGAATTCTTGATTCAAGTATCTAAAAACTGGCATTAATAGATTTTGGTTCTAGATACAAATAAAAAAGTTCAACTTTTTGAATTTTAGTATCCAGATGCTGCACGGTTCCTTCGATATCTCCCAAACCAGTTGACCTACCGCGATCTAACGAATATGCTGAATTCTTGATTCAAGTATCTAAAAACTGGCATTAATAGATTTTGGTTCCAGATACAAATAAAAAAATTCAACTTTTTGAATTTTAGTATCCAGATGCTGCACGGTTTCTTCGATATCTCCCAAACCAGTTGACCTACCGCGATCTAACGAATATGCTGAATTCTTGATTCAAGTATCTAAAAACTGGCATTAATAGATTTTGGTTCTAGATACAAATAAAAAAGTTCAACTTTTTGAATTTTAGTATCCAGATGCTGCACGGTTTCTTCGATATCTCCCAAACCAGTTGACCTACAGCGATCTAACGAATATGCTGAATTCTTGATTCAATTATCTAAAAACTGGCATTAATAGATATTGGTTCCAGATACAAATAAAAAAATTCAACTTGTTGAATTTTAGTATCCAGATGCTGCACGGTTTCTTCGATATCTCCCAAACCAGTTGACCTACCGCGATCTAACGAATATGCTGAATTCTTGATTCAAGTATCTAAAAACTGGCATTAATAGATTTTGGTTCTAGATACAAATAAAAAAGTTCAACTTTTTGAATTTTAGTATCCAGATGCTGCACGGTTCCTTCGATATCTCCCAAACCAGTTGACCTACCGCGATCTAACGAATATGCTGAATTCTTGATTCAAGTATCTAAAAACTGGCATTAATAGATTTTGTTTCCAGATACAAATAAAAAAGTTCAACTTTTTGAATTTTAGTATCCAGATGCTGCACGGTTTCTTCGATATCTCCCAAACCAGTTGACCTACCACGATCTAACGAATATGCTGAATTCTTGATTCAAGTATCTAAAAACTGGCATTAATAGATTTTGGTTATAGATACAAATAAAAAAGTTCAACTTTTTGAATTTTAGTATCCAGATGCTGCACGGTTTCTTCGATATCTCCCAAACCAGTTGACCTACAGCGATCTAACGAATATGCTCAATTCTTGATTCAAGTATCTAAAAACTGGCATTAATAGATGTTGGTTCTAGATACAAATAAAAAAGTTCAACTTTTTGAATTTTAGTATCCAGATGCTTCACGGTTTCTTCGATATCTCCCAAACCAGTTGGCCTACCGCGATCTAACGAATATGCTGAATTCTTGATTCAAGTATCTAAAAACTGGCATTAATAGATTTTGGTTCTAGATACAAATAAAAAAGTTCAACTTTTTGAATTTTAGTATCCAGATGCTGCACGGTTCCTTCGATATCTCCCAAACCAGTTGACCTACCGCGATCTAACGAATATGCTGAATTCTTGATTCAAGTATCTAAAAACTGGCATTAATAGATTTTGTTTCCAGATACAAATAAAAAAGTTCAACTTTTTGAATTTTAGTATCCAGATGCTGCACGGTTTCTTCGATATCTCCCAAACCAGTTGACCTACCGCGATCTAACGAATATGCTGAATTCTTGATTCAAGTATCTAAAAACTGGCATTAATAGATTTTGGTTATAGATACAAATAAAAAAGTTCAACTTTTTGAATTTTAGTATCCAGATGCTGCACGGTTTCTTCGATATCTCCCAAACCAGTTGACCTACAGCGATCTAACGAATATGCTCAATTCTTGATTCAAGTATCTAAAAACTGGCATTAATAGATGTTGGTTCTAGATACAAATAAAAAAGTTCAACTTTTTGAATTTTAGTATCCAGATGCTTCACGGTTTCTTCGATATCTCCCAAACCAGTTGGCCTACCGCGATCTAACGAATATGCTGAATTCTTGATTCAAGTATCTAAAAACTGGCATTAATAGATTTTGGTTCTAGATACAAATAAAAAAGTTCAACTTTTTGAATTTTAGTATCCAGATGCTGCACGGTTTCTTCGATATCTCCCAAACCAGTTGACCTACCGCGATCTAACGAATATGCTGAATTCTTGATTCAAGTATCTAAAAACTGGCATTAATAGATTTTGGTTCTAGATACAAATAAAAAAGTTCAACTTTTTGAATTTTAGTATCCAGATGCTGCACGGTTTCTTCGATATCTCCCAAACCAGTTGACCTACCGCGATCTAACGAATATGCTGAATTCTTGATTCAAGTATCTAAAAACTGGCATTAATAGATTTTGGTTCTAGATACAAATAAAAAAGTTCAACTTTTTGAATTTTAGTATCCAGATGCTGCACGGTTTCTTCGATATCTCCCAAACCAGTTGACCTACAGCGATCTAACGAATATGCTGAATTTTTGATTCAAGTATCTAAAAACTGGCATTAATAGATTTTGGTTCTAGATACAAATAAAAAAGTTCACCTTTTTGAATTTTAGTATCCAGATGCTGCACGGTTTCTTCGATATCTCCCAAACCAGTTGACCTACCGCGATCTAACGAATATGCTGAATTCTTGATTCAAGTATCTAAAAACTGGCATTAATAGATTTTGGTTCTAGATACAAATAAAAAAGTTCAACTTTTTGAATTTTAGTATCCAGATGCTGCACGGTTTCTTTGATATCTCCCAAACCAGTTGACCTACAGCGATCTAACGAATATGCTGAATTCTTGATTCAAGTATCTAAAAACTGGCATTAATAGATTTTGGTTCCAGATACAAATAAAAAAGTTCAACTTTTTGAATTTTAGTATCCAGATGCTGCACGGTTTCTTCGATATCTCCCAAACCAGTTGACCTACCGCGATCTAACGAATATGCTGAATTCTTGATTCAAGTAGCTAAAACCTGGCATTAATAGATTTTGGTTCTAGATACAAATAAAAAAGTTCAACTTTTTGAATTTTAGTATCCAGATGCTGCACGGTTCCTTCGATATCTCCCAAACCAGTTGACCTACAGCGATCTAACGAATATGCTGAATTCTTGATTCAAGTATCTAAAAACTGGCATTAATAGATTTTGATTCCAGATACAAATAAAAAAGTTCAACTTTTTGAATTTTAGTATCCAGATGCTGCACGGTTCCTTCGATATCTCCCAAACCAGTTGACCTACCGCGATCTAACGAATATGCTCAATTCTTGATTCAAGTATCTTAAAACTGGCATTAATAGATTTTGGTTCTAGATACAAATAAAAAAGTTCAACTTTTTGAATTTTAGTATCCAGATGCTGCACGGTTTCTTCGATATCTCCCAAACCAGTTGACCTACCGCGATCCTACGAATATGCTGAATTCTTTGATCAAGTATCTAAAAACTGGCATTAATAGATTTTGGTTCTAGATACAAATAAAAAAGTTCAACTTTTTGAATTTTAGTATCCAGATGCTGCACGATTTCTTCAATATCTCCCAAACCAGTTGACCTACAGCGATCTAACGAATATACTGAATTTTTGATTCAAGTATCTAAAAACTGGCATTAATAGATTTTGGTTCTAGATACAAATAAAAAAGTTCA
The DNA here is from genome assembly GCA_949715645.1 of Portevinia maculata. Lineage (NCBI taxonomy): Eukaryota > Metazoa > Arthropoda > Insecta > Diptera > Syrphidae > Portevinia > Portevinia maculata. The sequence continues at coordinate 83,347,759 of OX454527.1, read as the reverse complement.
ACTTTTTGAATTTTAGTATCCAGACGCTGCACGGTTCCTTCGATATCTCCCAAACTAGTTGACCTACCGCGATCTAACGAATATGCGGAATTCTTGATTGAAGTATCTAAAAACTGGCATAAATAGATTTTGGTTCTAGATACAAATAAAAAAGTTCAACTTTTTGAATTTTAGTATCCAGATGCTGCACGGTTTCTTCGATATCTCCCAAACCAGTTGACCTACAGCGATCTTACGAATATGCTGAATTCTTGATTCAAGTATCTAAAAACTTGCATTAATAGATTTTGGTTCTAGATACAAATAAAAAAGTTCAACTTTTTGAATTTTAGTATCCAGATGCTGTACGGTTTCTTCGATATCTCCCAAACCAGTTGACCTACAGCGATCTAACGAATATGCTCAATTCTTGATTCAAGTATCTAAAAACTGGCATTAATAGATTTTGGTTCTAGATACAAATAAAAAAGTTCAACTTTTTGAATTTAAGTATCCAGATGCTGCACGGTTTCTTCGATATCTCCCAAACCAGTTGACCTACAGCGATCTAACGAATATGCTGAATTCTTGATTCAAGTATCTAAAAGCTGGCATTAATAGATTTTGGTTGTAGATACAAATAAAAAAGTTAAACTTTTTGAATTTTAGTATCCAGATGCTCCACGGTTCCTTCGATATCTCCCAAACCAGTTGACCTACAGCGATCTAACGAATATGCTGAATTCTTGATTCAAGTATCTAAAAACTGGCATTAATAGATTTTGGTTCTAGATACAAATAAAAAAGTTCAACTTCTTGAATTTTAGTATCCAGATGCTGCACGGTTTCTTCGATATCTCCCAAACCACTTGACCTACCGCGATCTAACGAATATGCTGAATTCTTGATTCAAGTATCTAAAAACTGGCATTAATAGATTTTGGTTCTAGATACAAATAAAAAAGTTCAACTTTTTGAATTTTAGTATCCAGATGCTGCACGGTTTCTTCGATATCTCCCAAACCAGTTGACCTAGAGCGATCTAACGAATATGCTCAATTCTTGATTCAAGTATCTAAAAACTGGCATTAATAGATTTTGGTTCTAGATACAAATAAAAAAGTTCAACTTTTTGAATTTTAGTATCCAGATGCTGCACGGTTTCTTCGATATCTCCCAAGCCAGTTGACCTACAGCGATCTAACGAATATGCTGAATTCTTGATTCAAGTATCTAAAAGCTGGCATTAATAAATTTTGGTTGTAGATACAAATAAAAAAGTTCAACTTTTTCAATTTTAGTATCCAGATGCTGCACGGTTCCTTCGATATCTCCCAAACTAGTTGAACTACCGCGATCTAACGAATATGCTGAATTCTTGATTCAAGTATCTAAAAACTGGCATTAATAGATTTTGGTTCTAGATACAAATAAAAAAGTTCAACTTTTTGAATTTTAGTATCCAGATGCTGCATGGTTTCTTCGATATCTCCCAAACCAGTTGACCTACCGCGATCTAACGAATATGCTGAATTCTTGATTCAAGTATCTAAAAACTGGCATTAATAGATTTTAGTTCTAGATACAAATAAAAAAGTTCAACTTTTTGAATTTTAGTATCCAGATGCTGCACTGTTTCTTCGATATCTCCCAAACCAGTTGACCTACGGCGATCTAACGAATATGCTGAATTCTTGATTCAAGTATCTAAAAGCTGGCATTAATAAATTTTGGTTGTAGATACAAATAAAAAAGTTCAACTTTTTGAATTTTAGTATCCAGATGCTGCACGGTTCCTTCGATATCTCCCAAACTAGTTGACCTACCGCGATCTAACGAATATGCTGAATTCTTGATTCAAGTATCTAAAAACTGGCATTAATAGATTTTGGTTCTAGATACAAATAAAAAAGTTCAACTTTTTGAATTTTAGTATCCAGATGCTGCATGGTTTCTTCGATATCTCCCAAACCAGTTGACCTACCGCGATCTAACGAATATGCTGAATTCTTGATTCAAGTATCTAAAAACTGGCATTAATAGATTTTGGTTCTAGATACAAATAAAAAAGTTCAACTTTTTGAATTTTAGTATCCAGATGCTGCACGGTTTCTTCGATATCTCCCAAACCAGTTGACCTACAGCGATCTAACGAATATGCTGAATTCTTGATTCAAGTATCTAAAAACTGGCATTAATAGATTTTGGTTCTAGATACAAATAAAAAAGTTCAACTTTTTGAATTTTAGTATCCAGATGTTGCACGGTTTCTTTGATATCTCCCAAACAAGTTGACCTACAGCGATCTAACGAATATGCTGAATTCTTGATTCAAGTATCTAAAAACTGGCATTAATAGATTTTGGTTCCAGATACAAATAAAAAAGTTCAACTTTTTGAATTTTAGTATCCAGATGCTGCACGGTTTCTTCGATATCTCCCAAACCAGTTGACCTACCGCGATCTAACGAATATGCTGAATTCTTGATTCAAGTATCTAAAAACTGGCATTAATAGATTTTGTTTTCAGATACAAATAAAAAAGTTCAACATTTTGAATTTTAGTATCCAGATGCTGCACGGTTTCTTCGATATCTCCCAAACCAGTTGACCTACCGCGATCTAACGAATATGCTGAATTCTTGATTCAAGTATCTAAAAACTGGCATTAATAGATTTTGTTTCCAGATACAAATAAAAAAGTTCAACTTTTTGAATTTTAGTATCCAGATGCTGCACGGTTTCTTCGATATCTCCCAAACCAGTTGACCTACCGCGATCTAACGAATATGCTGAATTCTTGATTCAAGTATCTAAAAACTGGCATTAATAGATTTTGGTTCTAGATACAAATAAAAAAGTTCAACTTTTTGAATTTTAGTATCCAGATGCTGCACGGTTTCTTCGATATCTCCCAAACCAGTTGACCTACAGCGATCTAACGAATATGCTTAATTCTTGATTCAAGTATCTAAAAACTGGTATTAATAGATTTTGGTTCTAGATACAAATAAAAAAGTTCAACTTTTTGAATTTTAGTATCCAGATGCTTCACGGTTTCTTCGATATCTCCCAAACCAGTTGACCTACGGCGATCTAACGAATATGCTGAATTCTTGATTCAAGTATCTAAAAACTGGCATTAATAGATTTTGGTTCTAGATACAAATAAAAAAGTTCAACTTTTTGAATTTTAGTATCCAGATGCTGCACGGTTTCTTTGATATCTCCCAAACCAGTTGACCTACAGCGATCTAACAAATATGGTGAATTCTTGATTCAAGTATCTAAAACTGGCATTAATAGATTTTGGTTCCACATACAAATAAAAAAGTTCAACTTTTTGAATTTTAGTATCCAGATGCTGCACGGTTTCTTCGATATCTCCCAAACCAGTTGACCTACCGCGATCTAACGAATATGCTGAATTCTTGATTCAAGTATCTAAAAACTGGCATTAATAGATTTTGGTTCTAGATACAAATAAAAAAGTTCAACTTTTTGAATTTTAGTATCCAGACGCTGCAGGTTTTCTTCGATATCTCCCAAACCAGTTGACCTACCGCGATCTAACGAATATGCTGAATTCTTGATTCAAGTATCTAAAAGCTGGCATTAATAGATTTTGGTTCTAGATAGAAACAAAAAAAGGTCAACTTTTTGAATTTTAGTATCCAGATGCTGCACGGTTTCTTTGATATCTCACAAGCCAGTTGCCCTACAGCGATCTTACGAATATGCTGAATTCTTGATTGAAGTATCTAAAAACTGGCATTAATAGATTTTGGTTCTAGATACAAATAAAAAAGTTCAACTTTTTGAATTTTAGTATCCAGATACTGCACGGTTTCTTCGATATCTCCCAAACCAGTTGACCTACCGCGATCTAACGAATATGCTGAATTCTTGATTCAAGTATCTAAAAACTGGCATTAATAGATTTTGGTTCTAGATACAAATAAAAAAGTTCAACTTTTTGAATTTTAGTATCCAGATGCTGCACTGTTTCTTCGATATCTCCCAAACCAGTTGACCTACAGCGATCTAACGAATATGCTGAATTCTTGATTCAAGTATCTAAAAACTGGCATTAATAGATTTTGGTTCTAGATACAAATAAAAAAGTTCAACTTTTTGAATTTTAGTATCCAGACGCTGCACGGTTCCTTCGATATCTCCCAAACCAGTTGACCTACCGCGATCTAACGAATATGCGGAATTCTTGATTGAAGTATCTAAAAACTGGCATAAATAGATTTTGGTTCTAGATACAAATAAAAAAGTTCAACTTTTTGAATTTTAGTATCCAGATGCTGCACGGTTTCTTCGATATCTCCCAAACCAGTTGACCTACAGCGATCTTACGAATATGCTGAATTCTTGATTCAAGTATCTAAAAACTTGCATTAATAGATTTTGGTTCTAGATACAAATAAAAAAGTTCAACTTTTTGAATTTTAGTATCCAGATGCTGCACGGTTTCTTCGATATCTCCCAAACCAGTTGACCTACAGCGATCTAACGAATATGCTCAATTCTTGATTCAAGTATCTAAAAACTGGCATTAATAGATTTTGGTTCTAGATACAAATAAAAAAGTTCAACTTTTTGAATTTTAGTATCCAGATGCTGCACGATTTCTTCGATATCTCCCAAACCAGTTGACCTACAGCGATCTAACGAATATGCTGAGTTCTTGATTCAAGTATCTAAAAGCTGGCATTAATAGATTTTGGTTGTAGATACAAATAAAAAAGTTTAACTTTTTGAATTTTAGTATCCAGATGCTGCACGGTTCCTTCGATATCTCCCAAACCAGTTGACCTACAGCGATCTAACGAATATGCTGAATTCTTGATTCAAGTATCTACAAACTGGCATTAATAGATTTTGGTTCTAGATACAAATAAAAAAGTTCAACTTCTTGAATTTTAGTATCCAGATGCTGCACGGTTTCTTCGATATCTCCCAAACCAGTTGACCTACCGCGATCTAACGAATATGCTGAATTCTTGATTCAAGTATCTAAAAACTGGCATTAATAGATTTTGGTTCTAGATACAAATAAAAAAGTTCAACTTTTTGAATTTTAGTATCCAGATGCTGCACGGTTTCTTCGATATCTCCCAAACCAGTTGACCTACAGCGATCTAACGAATATGCTGAATTCTTGATTCAAGTATCTAAAAACTGGCATTAATAGATTTTGGTTCTAGATACAAATAAAAAAGTTCAACTTTTTGAATTTTAGTATCCAGATGCTGCACGGTTTCTTCGATATCTCCCAAACCAGTTGACCTACAGGGATCTAACGAATATGCTGAATTCTTGATTCAAGTATCTAAAAGCTGGCATTAATAAATTTTGGTTGTAGATACAAATAAAAAAGTTCAACTTTTTGAATTTTAGTATCCAGATGCTGCACGGTTCCTTCGATATCTCCCAAACTAGTTGACCTACCGCGATCTAACGAATATGCTGAATTCTTGATTCAAGTATCTAAAAACTGGCATTAATAGATTTTGGTTCTAGATACAAATAAAAAAGTTCAACTTTTTGAATTTTAGTATCCAGATGCTGCATGGTTTCTTCGATATCTCCCAAACCAGTTGACCTACCGCGATCTAACGAATATGCTGAATTCTTGATTCAAGTATCTAAAAGCTGGCATTAATAGATTTTGGTTCTAGATACAAACAAAAAAAGGTCAACTTTTTGAATTTGAGTATCCAGATGCTGCACGGTTTCTTTGATATCTCCCAAGCCGTTGCCCTACAGCGATCTTACGAATATGCTGAATTCTTGATTGAAGTATCTAAAAACTGGCATTAATAGATTTTGGTTCTAGATACAAATAAAAAAAGTTCAACTTTTTGAATTTTAGTATCCAGATACTGCACGGCTTCTTCGATATCTCCCAAACCAGTTGACCTACCGCGATCTAACGAATATGCTGAATTCTTGATTCAAGTATCTAAAAACTGGCATTAATAGATTTTGGTTCTAGATACAAATAAAAAAGTTCAACTTTTTGAATTTTAGTATCCAGATGCTGCACGGTTTCTTCGATATCTCCCAAACCAGTTGACCTACAGCGATCTAACAAATATGCTGAATTCTTGATTCAAGTATCTAAAAACTGGCATTAATAGATTTTGGTTCTAGATACAAATAAAAAAGTTCAACTTTTTGAATTTTAGTATCCAGATGCTGCACGGTTTCTTCGATATCTCCCAAACCAGTTGACCTACCGCAATCTAACGAATATGCTGAATTTTTGATTCAAGTATCTAAAAACTTGCATTAATAGATTTTGGTTCTAGATACAAATAAAAAAGTTCAACTTTTTGAATTTTATAGTATCCAGATGCTGCACGGTTTCTTCGATATCTCCCAAACCAGTTGACCTACCGCGATCTAACGAATATGCTGAATTCTTGATTCATGTATCTAAAAACTGGCATTAATAGATTTTGGTTCTAGATACAAATAAAAAAGTTCAACTTTTTGAATTTTAGTATCCAGATGCTGCACGGTTTCTTCGATATCTCCCAAACCAGTTGACCTACCGCGATCTAACGAATATGCTGAATTCTTGATTCAAGTATCTAAAAACTGGCATTAATAGATTTTGGTTCCAGATACAAATAAAAAAGTTCAACTTTTTGAATTTTAGTATCCAGATGCTGCACGGTTTCTTTGATATCTCCCAAACCAGTTGACCTACCGCGATCTAACGAATATGCTGAATTCTTCATTCAAGTATCTAAAAACTGGCATTAATAGATTTTGGTTCTAGATACAAATAAAAAAGTTCAACTTTTTGAATTTTAGTATCCAGATGCTGCAGGGTTTCTTCGATATCTCCCAAACCAGTTGACCTACAGCGATCTAACGAATATGCTGAATTCTTGATTCAAGTATCTAAAAACTGGCATTAATAGATTTTGGTTCCAGATACAAATAAAAAAGTTCAACTTTTTGAATTTTAGTATCCAGATGCTGCACGGTTTCTTCGATATCTCCCAAACCAGTTGACCTACCGCGATCTAACGAATATGCTGAATTCTTGATTCAAGTAGCTAAAAACTGGCATTAATAGATTTTGGTTCTAGATACAAATAAAAAAGTTCAACTTTTTGAATTTTAGTATCCAGATGCTGCATGGTTCCTTCGATATCTCCCAAACCAGTTGACCTACAGCGATCTAACGAATATGCTGAATTCTTGATTCAAGTATCTGAAAACTTGCATTAATAGATTTTGGTTCTAGATACAAATAAAAAAGTTCAACTTTTTGAATTTTAGTATCCAGATGCTGCACGGTTTCTTCGATATCTCCCAAACCAGTTAACCTACCGCGATCTAACGAATATGCTGAATTCTTGATTCAAGTATCTAAAAATTGGCATTAAGAGATTTTGGTTCTAGATACAAACAAAAAAAGGTCAACTTTTTGAGTTTTAGTATCCAGATGCTGCACGGTTTCTTTGATATCTCCCAAGCCAGTTGACCTACAGCGATCTAACGAATATGCTGAATTCTTGATTGAAGTATCTAAAAACTGGCATTAATAGATTTTGGTTCTAGATACAAATAAAAAAGTTCAACTTTTTGAATTTTAGTATCCAAATGCTGCACGGTTTCTTCGATATCTCCCAAACCAGTTGACCTACCGCGATCTTACGAATATGCTGAATTCTTGATTCAAGTATCTAAAAACTGGCATTAATAGATTTTGGTTCTAGATACAAATAAAAAAGTTCAACTTTTTGAATTTTAGTATCCAGATGCTGCACGGTTTCTTCTATATCTCCCAAACCAGTTGACCTACCACGATCTAACGAATATGCTGAATTCTAGATTCAAGTATCTAAAAACTGGCATTAATAGATTTTGGTTCTAGATACAAATAAAAAAGTTCAACTCTTTGAATTTTAGTATCCAGATGCTGCACGGTTTCTTTGATATCTCTCAAGCCAGTTGACCTACAGCGATCTAACGAATATGCTGAATTCTTGATTCAAGTATCTAAAAACTGGCATTAATAGATTTTGGTTCTAGATACAAATAAAAAAGTTCAACTTTTTGAATTTTAGTATCCAGATGCTGCACGGTTTCTTCGATATCTCCCAAACCAGTTGACCTACCGCAATCTAACGAATATGCTGAATTTTTGATTCAAGTTGTAATGGGCATTTAGATGTTACCCTCGAACGATTATATGAATCCTAGTCATGGACATGCATGGCGATTGGTTATTGATGAAAGTGATAGCCAATGCTCTTTAGTTTTCGGTAGAGCGCTCGGCTCCACCTAATGTACCTGCACCAATTCCCGTTCGTCCTCAATTATCCTTTCTCATATAGCTATGAAGAGGGTTCGCCGTATTAAATGTCCACGTATTAATCCCGAAAGGACGAAGAAAAGAACTCTAGGATTCATTAATATGTGTTATACCATTGGACCCATCCCGGCCACAGACTCCAAGGATGCGTCAATGGTTTGTTCGAGGGGTTGCTCAGCCAGCAGGAGCCACAGGCATGCTTGCACAAGCATGATCTAGCTCGCCGGATGGGGGGGGGGGGGATCTTGCGCCTGCTACTGAGCTGACCCACACATGTTTTACATGCCTATTTCTACTGTGATTCTTCAGCTATTTTATTTACCTTGCAGCTCATCGGTGTGTTACTACCATTAGATTTCTCGTAGATGTTAAATATGGATGAATAATTAAAACAAAAACAAAAAGAAAGTCGGGGTACCTACGGTGTAACTCGGCCCCCTGAGTGTATGAATTACCCGCCCTCGGCCATCGTGCCTTCTGCGGCATAAAGGCGCCTTGGTCATCACCCCCACTCGTATGTCTGTACATGGGTGATGACCCCTTGCTGATATGGAGTCAGCTAAAGTTCACTCCATCGATGACACCAGGATATTCACTGCCCAGCGACTTCACTTCCCCGTAAGCACAATTAAGAAAATTAATCGGTCATGGCCAATGCTTTAGACTTGATGACAAAACAATTTAAACTCCAAGACACGTTCATGATATTCACGGTATAATGCTTTTATTCATTTAATTATGCTCTACTTAATTCTGGTTTCTTATTCACTTGAGGAATACGGCCTACAAGCTTTTTAACTTAATTACTAACAGATATTAATTGACAAAAATAGGACAAATTCTTTTCTTCTTGTTCGCCTGCCTTTACGTTATTAGCAGTTTTAAAAACCAAATTGAAATTCACTGAACATTAGCCGATTTCACGACCTTTCGCACCTAGTGCTTATCCGAAAACGAGATAAAAGTTGTTTTCGGCAGGCATTATATTCGCCGGAGACACACTAAATATTATTCGGTGTGAGTCTGGCTCGAGTCTTGGCTAAGTGCCACTTACAGTTTGATAGTGCTTTGTCGCATAAGATGGCGCGCTGCGCCAGTACTAATTGGGAGATTTTTCTATCCCTTTTTCTTACTTCTTCCTAACTAGACATTCCCACTACCTCTCGTAAAATGGTTCGCCGTTGGGAACCAGTGTGTAAATATATATGTATGTAATATAATAAGCGAAAGTAAGTAAATGTAATTCCTAGGTGTTAATTAGATACGTTCAATATTTTTTTGAATTTTCTAATGTATGTATTGAGTGTGACTCACCGGTTTTATGTATTTATTACCGCTCACTTTTGGTGTTGTTGTATCTCCGCTCCACGATGATGTGCACAGCATGGTGGTTTGGCTCTGGTGACTTTTATCTATCTTGGGAAAGATTTATCGGATTAGCACAGCTGTTTCAGAAAAGAGTTGAACGACCTTTACATGCAGATTTCCCAGATGGGGATGGGAATATGTATACGCATATAATAAAAATATATATATATAAATGAAATATGTCTAGTGATATACCTAATAAGAATGGACTAACTTAAGATTGGACATGCAACTAGCTACTGAAATATGATACCGTGGCCTCTAGGACTGCGTGTCGTCCGGTACTGTCAGTGATGGTGGCGGGTGAACGTAGTGGTCCTGGTGTTGTTGGTGGTGACGATGAGACTGTTGGTGGTGGAATTTCTGGTGGTTATCACAGTCGCTGGTGTAACGGCGGCTTTGCCCTTATTGATCCTGGGATTCTGTTGTTCTTCAGGCGGCTTACTCTGATGTTAGTGGTACTGGTGGTTCGTTGATATCGCACCGCTTTGTCGATGCAAGATGTCCCTGATGTTACCTGGCACGAAGCCTCTTTGGAGCGCTTGCTCGGCGACGTCTGTCACTACTGACGATTAGTGCTGCTGTCGTTGTGGTGCTTTTATTTGTTTGCTCGTCTCAGCGCCTCTTTGGATGGCGTGGACTCGAATTACAGTCGCGTGTGCGTCACGGATACGTGGGCGAGGTGGCATTTTCTTCACTGATTTTGATGGATGTTGCGTCCCTAGTTCCTTTTATTTTTATTGTCGTTGGTGGAATGACGATGACGGAGACTACTTGGAGATAATGACCGCTGGCAATTCTTCAGCGTTTATGTCTTGGTTGGGATTGGGTTGTCGCCCATCATTTCGCACATTATGCACTTTTGATTTTCTTTTACTGACTCTACGTTAGGTGTATATATTTAGGATGTATGTAGTGAGCTCATTAGAGCTCGACCCTTGTGCAAGAAAATCAACAAATAAAAATTATAAAGTCAGATGGAGACACGAAGACTGGTTTTTTTTCATGATGGTGGCATTTTGCGATTTCCGTCTGAGGTTATTAATTTCTTTTTCGATCGGTTTGAGTTGGCACGCGTGATCTAACAGGCTCGTTACATGATGTTTGACTAAAATGGGCAATTATGTTTATAATTGTGCTCAGTTGAGAGGCATTGGAAGATGCCAGATTTTAATTATCCTTACTAGTCAATTACATCTACTTTTCCTATGCTGGCCCCTACAACCCAACTCGTTTAGTTGAACTTCAGTGAAATTAAATGGGTGGAAAACGGCCAGTCATATTAGAATCGAACCCACACCTGAGATTAAATATATAGGTTCACGGAGCTTATGCACGTATGTCTTTCGCGTGGAATGTTCCTAGGTCATTTCCGCCCATGTCCTGTAGCTCGAATATATTGCTGGAAGTTATTGTTATTATTCTGGCTGGTGTAAACTTAGGGCACAGTTTGGCATTTCGCTTCTTGCTGCGATCGCTAAGTATGAAGTTTCGCTTGTAGACCTTCTGGCCTACTCTAAAGGTGTTGTTTTTACTTCGTGTATTGTAGTTTCGCTCGTAGGTAGTGTGTGCGTTCGCTAAGGATTCCTTAAGTCGGGAATGGATGATATTCATTCTCGCTGATTTTGGCAGGAGTTCAAACTCTGGGTTGTTTAGGCTCTTTAGTCTTTTTAACAGAATATACTCTGAACCATGTTCCACTTTCGGCTGGCCGAACAGAGCTTCATGTGGTGACATGCCGATTGCTGTATGTACTGTAGTGCGTAGTGCGCTTACTATTCCAGGGAGATGTTTATCCCAATTCTCTTGCTCTGGTCCGACATAAGCCCTGATCGCTGTCAATATGGATCGGTTTACTCTTTCGCTGGCGTTAGCCTGTGGGGAATAATAGGCAGTTTTGACGTGCTTGACGCCATAATTACTCAAAAACTTAGCGAACTCCTTGCAAGTGAATTGTTTCCCGTTGTCGGACATTAAGGACTCCGGTACTCCATACGTCGCAAAGATTTCATGTTCCAGAAAAGAGATTGCCGATTCGCCAGTCGCTTTTCGTAGTGCCTTTACCAGGACAAATTTTGTCAACTGATCTACACAGATTATCATATAGGTGTTGCCGTTTTTGGACCGAGGATATGGCCCTAAGAAATCCACATAAATATGCTGAAAGGGGCGGTCAACTACAAACGATTGACCCATTTGAGGTCTTAGTGTCGTATTAGGCGCTTTTATTGATTTACACGTTTCACATTCAGCTATGAAGGCTTTTACTTCAGTCGCCATATTAGGCCAGTAAAAACGATCACGCAGTCTATACAAAGTTTTGGCTATTCCTCCATGTGAGGCTTTTGGTGGCTCGTGCGCCAGACGGATTAGGCCTTTTACTAGTGGTTGGGGAACCCAAAGCTTCCAGATTAGATCATCTGCTCCGGGGTTGCCGGTGCTGAATCTGACTTTTTTGTATACGAAATTTTCCGAGACAAGTAGGTCAGGAAGCTGATTCTTATTGTTCTCTACTGTCTTGACCAATTCTACATAGTCGCCCGATTTGAAAGATGGATCAGTAAGATCGATGCAAGGAACATCCGACGGGTTCGCTTTACACGCAATTCCAGGTGTGATGCTGTCAATAGCATAGACTCTTGACAGTACATCTGGAACTACATTCTGCGATCCCTTCCGGTGCTAGATGTTAAAAGAGAATCGCTGAAGTTTTAAGCTCCACCAAGCAAGTCGTCCGCTCAGGTCCTTCTGGCTCATGAGCCACTTTAAGCTCGCGTGGTCAGTTACTATCGTGAAATCTCGGCCTTCGACATAGGCTCGGAATCTCTCTACATCCATGACAGCTGCCAAGCATTCTGTAGTTGCGTTGGGCCGAATTTAACTTGTAGGAAAAATGTGAGAGGGGTCTTTCATTGTCTTGATCATCTTTTTGACACAACACACAGCCGATTCCAGTCGTGGATGCGTCACACAATATTACGAAGGGTTTGGCAAAATCTGGGTTAACCAGGACTGGTGCAGTTGTTAAGGCTACCTTGATTTTATTGACGGCTTCTGTAGCTTCGGGACCAAAGGTAAAGGTTTTACACTTCTTTAGTGTGTCGGTGATCGGAGTCGCTAATGTGGAGTAGTTTTTTACAAACCTCCTATACCAGCCGGACATTCCTAAAAATCTTCGGACTTGCCGCGGAGTTTTTGGTATTGGGAAAGTCTCGATCGCTGAAATTTTCTCCGGGTCTGTCTTAGGACATCCCCCGCCGACAATGTAGCCTAGGTATTTTAGTTGCCTGAAGCAAAACTTGGATTTGGCTAAGTTAATAGTCAATCCCGCTAAAGTTAGTCGAGATGCTACAAGCTTGAGCAGTTCTACGTGTTCTTCAAATGTTCTTGAAATAATCAGGAGGTCATCCAGATACACAAATATGTTTTGTTTCAATTCGTGAGGTACCACTTTGTCCATGAGTCTGCACATGCGTTGAGCCGCATTGCAGAGGCCAAAGGGCATTACCTTGAATTGGTACAGGGGTCTTCCGGGCACTGTAAACGCAGTCTTCTCCCGTGAAGCCTTTTCCAGCGGAATCTGCCAAAAAGGCGTCTTTCAGATTCACGCTTGATATGAAGTGAGTTTCTGAGAGCCGTCCTAGCAGACCTTCTACATGGGGGAGTGGATAGGCGTCTTTTTTTGTTACTTGGTTCACCTTTCTGGAGTCGAGGCAGAGGCGGACCTTGCCGGGTTTTCGAACGAGGACTACCGGGGAATTCCAGGCGCTCTCGCTAACTTCGATGACATCCATTTTAATCATCCTATCCAACTCTTCATACATAAGGGTCTGAACCGCTGGAGACACGGGATAATGTCTTTGTTTAACTGGCTCAGCGTCTCCTGTGTTAATGTGGTGTTCTTCTAATTTGGTCCTTCCAAGCCCAAATTTGGCACAGGACGAGAACACATTCTTGACACTTTCTAATTGAGTTGATTGAACTCTGGTTAGTTCATGAACATTTGAGTCGCGCATAATCTTCAGCGTACTGGACGAAATTTCAGAGATCACGTCTGGTGCAATTCCAAACAATCTCCAAAAATTGACCCCCAGATACAACTGTTGTTCTAAATCTGGTATAAGGTATAAGGTTATCTCTCTAGAGATATCCTTGTAAACCGCTTTTGTCTTTATCACCCCCACGATTGATCGATGTTGTCCGCTAGCAGTTTTGACGAAAGAATTGACGGGGTTGAGTACTATATTGGTATTCTTTATGAGCTCTAAACATCCTCTTCCTAAACAACTGATATTTGCGCCGCTGTCCAGTAAACCTAGCATTTGCTGGCCGAAAATAGTGACACTGGCGTATGGTCTTGGGTCTTGTGTATCGGCAAGTATAGTGGAGGAAATGGCTCTATATGCCTGCCTTTTCTGGCTAAACCGCTCGCGCAGCTTCTGAATTCGTTTCGGAAGTACGCAGTTGAAAATGCGGCTGCGAACTTGATAGTAGTTTATCATTCGTTCGTGAAGAGATTTTTGCTTTTCTTCAGGTGTCTTTGACGTGGTGGGTTGTGTAGGTGGTGATGGAATTTGTAAGTCAGGGTCACCTATTTCTGAGGTACTCTCAGGGGTATGTGTTTGAGATAAGTCAGGCTGTTTGGTAAAATCTGTCTGATTTTGGAAGTCAGGTGTTTTTTTCAAGATACAATATGTCGGTTCGCTTTTTAGTGTTTCTGAACTGAGGTTGCATTTACAGCTCTTTAAGGATTTTCCGGGTTCCTTGTCTGAGGACAAAACTGCCAAGTTGTCGGATTGCCCTGTGTTCGGTTTCCCGAACACTTAACACAGTTAGGTGTTGTCGTGTTTTCTGTACCACATTTGTAACAGAACAGGTTACGTTGTGGACTAGGACATTGGAGAAACGAGTGGCCTTTGTTTTTATAATTCCAGCAGGTATATTGACTGGTATCTCGTCTGTTTGTAGATAACCTGAACGCTTCGACTCCGCCCTGGGGATCTTCTTCGACTGTTAGGTCGAGCTCGTTAACTTGGCGTCTGAAATTGGTGGTGTTTGCCTGCCTTGGCCTTATGCCATCGCTTTGGTTGACGTATTTCTCGATGGTTCTACAGATATAAACCATCTCTGGCAAACTGTTGGCTTTGTATGTGATCAGAAGCTCACCAATGCGTCGCTTAACGTTTTGTTTAATCAGTTCCATGATTTCCCTTGGAGGTTTTGGTCGATACAGTCTTGTGTTCATGTGGGTTATGACATTATAAAAATCGTCAAAGCTTTCACTTTGGCCTTGGCGTCTATCAAACATCCGGCGTGAACGCTCGGAGTCTGTCTCTAATGTCTGATACTGATCTATTAGGTTTAAACGTAGGGTGTTCCAGTCAGCATTGGGATTGGTTTTGAGGAAAACCCAATACCAACTTTCGACTTGCCCTTCTAGAAAGTGATGGAAGTGAAGAGCAATCTCTTCATACGTGCTATTATGGCATTCCCTCAGATGTTCTAGTCGGAAAAGAAACTCGTCTACCGTGATCGCCTGGTTATCGAACTTCAGGCCCCACTTCCTAAATTCTACTGTTCTTTGTGATGAACAAGATGGAATGTTTCTTAGTGGTGGGGAGTCGGAATTTACGTTCAAGTTATTTAGCCGCCTCAGAAAATTCTGGGCGTTTTCGCTGAGGTTTGCTGGGATTTCATCCGAACAGCCAGGTCTTTCATGGTCATCTCCATTTCCTGGAGACTCTCTGTTCGCGGTTCTCCTATGGGTTTGTGTTCTGTGAACGCCATTCCCATTGGATATGTGCGGAGGTGTTGTCGCCTGCAAGGTTGCTCGAACTGTTTCGGCAACTTGGTTGCGTATGATTTGTCTTTCTCTTGCCAGTTCTTCGCGCAAGGTTCGTCGTTCTTCCGTCCTACATAAACCTACTGCTGCTGTTACTACTTCTTCGATATATCTCGCTAGGCTTTTATCAGCTATTACCGATCGACTGGCGCTAGGGATATTTGGTAAGGGTATGGACTCACTGACTGGGTTTCGATGTGCAGCATTTGCGCTACTGGTTTGTACGTTTACAAAAGGTAACACGTTCGAAGCTGAACCTTGACTTTCTGTATCTATGTTGTCATCATCATTCTCGCGGTGCCGTGCGTTACTTTCGCGAATAGCTGCCCTCGCGGAATGGTTCATTTGGGTGGTTTGGTATCTCGTGCCCTTATTAACTGGTTTAGGAGGCATCGTGCCGAAATTCAGTTTACTCTTATAATATAGTATAGTTAATTTTAAATTATTAGTGGGATGTGAGTACTTCGGAATTCAAGAATAGTAACTTCACAAATTGTAATCAGTGGTGATAAAAAAAGGTAAGTTATCTTATTACTAGTGGGTGTCTCTACTTCAGATATGAAAGCTGGTTCCTTAAGATTAATAGTCAATGAATTCAAAATGTAATAATTGTAAGAATATAATAAACTTTACAAACTATGCTTAATGTATGCTTACTAAATCCAAGTATACTTACTGAAACTAAATATACTTACTGAAACTAACAATGCTTACCGAATCTAAATATATTTACTTACTGAATCTAAATATGCCTACTTACTGAATCTAAGTAAACTTACTTTAGAAAGTTAGAAAATTATTTGTTCCATGAACGAAAGGAAAATACAATCTATATGTCTTAGTGGGTATGGTTTTGGTCAGAATCAGACCTCGGGGATTATTCACCACCGGTAGGGGTTGTTAATAGTATCTCAATAAGTGGCTAGTGTATCAGGACTACTCCTCGATACTTAACTAAATCAAAACTCAATCAAAATTAAATCAAAATCAAAACTAAATATTATCGTGCTGGGGGAAATGAACTCTAACAGTTGATCCTGCTATAGCGTCATCTGGGGCTTTTTGCTTTGTTTTTGAGAAATCTGCTTTATTATTTATGAAGATCTTCTGTTCAATTGGATTGAATATCCGATAACTCCTTGAAATCATAGGTACATTTGCTATGGCAGTGCATTCAGCTTCTCCAATCCCGTTCTTCGAATGCAGCTGAGGCAGTGGTTGCTAAGAACCGATAGCCTAGGTCATTCGCAGAACTGAATCTTCTGATGGAGTGCTACTTTCCATGGTCAAATCTGATCGGTGTTGTCCGAACACATCTGAGTCTCTTGATACATTCTTTCAGCGCTACACTGACCGTGGTCTCTACTTGGATCGATGCTCATGGTCGCTTACTAGGATGTTCCAGGAGTTGATGAGCTTAGGGAAAACAACTAAAATTGAATACTAGTAAAACGTTCTTTCATTTCAAGTGAGTGTGTGTGTGTCATCGATAGTGCATCGAGTAAGGTTAAGGTTTTGATGGGAGTGTTTACTAAGAGGCTCAATTCTTCAGGCGCTTCTGGTAACTGTGGTTTCACTTGAACCGATTGTCCAGGTCGCTCGTCAAATAGGCTCCTCGAACAGGCACTCTACCATCAAATCTGTCAAGGCTGTTATAATGCATATCTACTTGCTGAAGACAAAACTCCAATTGCAGCAGACGGACAGTGGTTTCAAAGAACCGATAGTCCCGGTCGATTGATGAAATGAATCATCAGGGATATGCTACTACCTATAGTTACACTCGTGAGAGACGTTACAGCGCGATGTTCCAATTCAGAAGACATCTTCTGTTCATCCGCTGATACTAACTATCTTCCATATGACTAACCTTATCTATACACTTCGAGATTGGAATGTTTTGTATCCTAGGTGAAATTGGATTTTGCTAATTTTATATACACACAATCTTAGGACTCCGGGCTGTTGATACTTCTCGCTCGGGAGCCACCACTTTGGGCGCCATCTGTGTAATGGAATTACACCGGGCAGACCAGCAATTCGTGAGACTGGCTTCCCTTTGTCAGGTTTGCTTGCCCCACGTTCGGCGCCATCTGTGTAATGGGCATTTAGATGTTACCCTCGAACGATTATATGAATCCTAGTCATGGACATGCATGGCGATTGGTTATTGATGAAAGTGATAGCCAATGCTCTTTAGTTTTCGGTAGAGCGCTCGGCTCCAGCTAATGTACCTGCACCAATTCCCGTTCGTCCTCAATTATCCTTTCTCATATAGCTATGAAGAGGGTTCGCCGTATTAAATGTCCACGTATTAATCCCGAAAGGACGAAGAAAAGAACTCTAGGATTCATTAATATGTGTTATACCATTGGACCCATCCCGGCCACAGGCTCCATGGATGCGTCAATGGTTTGTTCGAGGGGTTGCTCAGCCAGCAGGAGCCACAGGCATGCTTGCACAAGCACGATCTAGCTCGCCGGATGGGGGGGGGGATCTTACGCCTGCTACTGAGCTGACCCACACATGTTTTACATGCCTATTTCTACTGTGATTCTTCAGCTATTTTATTTACCTTGCAGCTCATCGGTGTGTTACTACCATTAGATTTCTCGTAGATGTTAAATATGGATGAATAATTAAAACAAAAACAAAAAGAAAGTCGGGGTACCTACGGTGTAACTCGGCCCCTGAGTGTATGAATTACCCGCCCTCGGCCATCATGCCTTCTGCGGCATAAAGGCGCCTTGGTCATCACCCCCACTCGTATGTCTGTACATGGGTGATGACCCCTTGCTGATATGGAGTCAGCTAAAGTTCACTCCATCGATGACACCAGGATATTCACTGCCCAGCGACTTCACTTCCCCGTAAGCACAATTAAGAAAATTAATCGGTCATGGCCAATGCTTTAGACTTGATGACAAAACAATTTAAACTCCAAGACACGTTCATGATATACACGGTATAATGCTTTTATTCATTTAATTATGCTCTACTTAATTCTGGTTTCTTATTCACTTGAGGAATACGGCCTACAAGCTTTTTAACTTAATTACTAACAGATATTAATTGACAAAAATAGGACAAATTCTTTTCTTCTTGTTCGCCTGCCTTTACGTTATTAGCAGTTTTAAAAACCAAATTGAAATTCACTGAACATTAGCCGATTTCACGACCTTTCGCACCTAGTGCTTATCCGAAAACGAGATAAAAGTTGTTTTCGGCATGCATTATATTCTTACTTCTTCCTAACTAGACATTCCCACTACCTCTCGTAAAATGGTTCACCGTTGGGAATCAGTGTGTAAATATATATGTATGTAATATAATAAGCGAAAGTTAGTAAATGTAATTCCTAGGTGTTAATTAGATACGTTCAATATTTTTTTGAATTTTCTAATGTATGTATTGAGTGTGACTCACCGGTTTTATGTATTTATTACCGCTCACTTTTGGTGTTGTTGTATCTCCGCTCCACGATGATGTGCACAGCATGGTGGTTTGGCTCTGGTGACTTTTATCTACACTTGGGAAAGGTTTATCGGATTACCACAGCTGTTTCAGAAAAGAGTTGAACGACCTTTACATGCAGATTTCCCAGATGGGGATGGGAATATGTATACGCATATAATAAAAATATATATATATAAATGAAATATGTCTAGTGATATACCTAATAAGAATGGACTAACTTAAGATTGGACATGCAACTAGCTACTGAAATATGATACCGTGGCCTCTAGGACTGCGTGTCGTCCGGTACTGTCAGTGATGGTGGCGGGTGAACGTAGTGGTCCTGGTGTTGTTGGTGGTGACGATGAGACTGTTGGTGGTGGAATTTCTGGTGGTTATCACAGTCGCTGGTGTAACGGCGGCTTTGCCCTTATTGATCCTGGGATTCTGTTGTTCTTCAGGCGGCTTACTCTGATGTTAGTGGTACTGGTGGTTCGTTGATATCGCACCGCTTTGTCGATGCAAGATGTCCCTGATGTTACCTGGCACGAAGCCTCTTTGGAGCGCTTGCTCGGCGACGTCTGTCACTACTGACGATTAGTGCTGCTGTCGTTGTGGTGCTTTTATTTGTTTGCTCGTCTCAGCGCCTCTTTGGATGGCGTGGACTCGAATTACAGTCGCGTGTGCGTCACGGATACGTGGGCGAGGTGGCATTTTCTTCACTGATTTTGATGGATGTTGCGTCCCTAGTTCCTTTTATTTTTATTGTCGTTGGTGGAATGACGATGACGGAGACTACTTGGAGATAATGACCGCTGGCAATTCTTCAGCGTTTATGTCTTGGTTGGGATTGGGTTGTCGCCCATCATTTCGCACATTATGCACTTTTGATTTTCTTTTACTGACTCTACGTTAGGTGTATATATTTAGGATGTATGTAGTGAGCTCATTAGAGCTCGACCCTTGTGCAAGAAAATCAACAAATAAAAATTATAAATTCTTTTTAGCTTCACTTGGGTTTTCGATGCCTTGGATGACTTAAGATTGAGTTTTCTTTCTACCACCCATTTTGGTTGACGGTCGAACACAAAAAGGAAAAAGTAGAAGTCAGATGGAGACACGAAGACTGGTTTTTTTTCATGATGGTGGCATTTTGCGATTTCCGTCTGAGGTTATTAATTTCTTTTTCGATCGGTTTGAGTTGGCACGCGTGATCTAACAGGCTCGTTACATGATGTTTGACTAAAATGGGCAACTATGTTTATAATTGTGCTCAGTTGAGAGGCATTGGAAGATGCCAGATTTTAATTATCCTTACTGGTCAATTACATCTACTTTTCCTATGCTGGCCCCTACAAAGTATCTAAAAACTGGCATTAATAGATTTTGGTTCTAGATACAAATAAAAAAGTTCAACTTTTTGAATTTTAGTATCCAGATGCTGCACGGTTTCTTCGATATCTCCCAAACCAGTTGACCTACCGCGATCTAACGAATATGCTGAGTTGGCACGCGTGATCTAACAGGCTCGTTACATGATGTTTGACTAAAATGGGCAACTATGTTTATAATTGTGCTCAGTTGAGAGGCATTGGAAGATGCCAGATTTTAATTATCCTTACTAGTCAATTACATCTACTTTTCCTATGCTGGCCCCTACAAAGTATCTAAAAACTGGCATTAATAGATTTTGGTTCTAGATACAAATAAAAAAGTTCAACTTTTTGAATTTTAGTATCCAGATGCTGCACGGTTCCTTCGATATCTCCCAAACCAGTTGACCTACCGCGATCTAACGAATATGCTGAATTCTTGATTCAAGTATCTAAAAACTGGCATAAATAGATTTTGGTTCTAGATACAAATAAAAAAGTTCAACTTTTTGAATTTTAGTATCCAGATGCTGCACGGTTTCTTCGATATCTCCCAAACCAGTTGACCTACAGCGATCTTACGAATATGCTGAACTCTTGATTCAAGTATCTAAAAACTTGCATTAATAGATTTTGGTTCTAGATACAAATAAGAAAGTTCAACTTTTTGAATTTTAGTATCCAGATGCTTCACGGTTTCTTCGATATCTCCCAAACCAGTTGACCTACCGCGATCTAACGAATATGCTGAATTCTTGATTCAAGTATCTAAAAACTGGCATTAATAGATTTTGGTTCTAGATACAAATAAAAAAGTTCAACTTTTTGAATTTTAGTATCCAGATGCTGCACGGTTTCTTCGATATCTCCCAAACCAGTTGACCTACAGCGATCTAACGAATATGCTGAATTCTTGATTCAAGTATCTAAAAGCTGGTGATGGGACTGTGAATCATGGTCCCCTCCCTTCCAACACCAAGCGTCCCCGTATCAACAGATCCAAGGCTTCTTACAAGCAACGACGCAATGCCATCCGGATCCAGCAGATGTGTGGCACCATCGCGGAGAAGGATAGGACACCTGCACAAATCTCTCTCTCTCTCCCACCATCACACCTCTCAGGTCTTTCAGCGACATCTTGAAGGACAAGATTGTGGTCGCAGTCATCGATCGCAACGACATTGACGGGTCCATCAACCAGGAGAAGTGGGTTATGATTAAGAGAGCGCTTTCGCGCTCCTTCTCCACCTTCATAAGGAATCATCCCGGACCTCTTCCGCTTACGCATGAAGGCGGGTGGCATCAAAGTCACATCAAACTGGTCGCGTGTGATGACCAAAGATCGGCCGATCTCTACAAGCTTGCAATAAGCAGGCTTGGAGAGGTGTGGCCTGGCGCAAAGCTCGAGGTTGTTGCGAGGGAAGACATCCCCTGCCGACCAAGATCTCGCATCTGGATCACTGCGGATCCATCCACCCCTGAGGGCATCCTGGAAGTCCTGCAATTGAGCAACCCTTCACTTCCGACCCACAACTGGAAGGTTGCCAAACTGGAAGAGCTGAAGGGCGATTACAGATGTGTCGTGGTTGTAATCAACCAAGAAACCTTGGCTCCTCTGGCCAAGAACGACTACATGATTAGATTCGCATGGGACGATGTCAAAATGCGGGTCTATAAAAAGGACGAAATGGATGCGGGTAAACTAGCCCCTCCTCCTCCTCCCCCCTCTGACTCTTTGATCGCAGTCTCAGATCCTGGAGCTTCAATCTCCTTCCCCTCGCTGGAGGATGATGAACCATCTTTGCCCAAAAAATCACCATCCACTTCCGACGTCCTGTCAGATATGGAGACTGATTACCTAGATAAGGTTCTTCTGAGTGAAGACGAGCTTCTCAGCTCATCCTCGGAATTGGAAGGCCTGAACAACACCGTGGTGGAGGTATCTCTGCCTGATTGTAGCGAAAATGCTGCAGTTAGTACAGATTAACCTCCAACACTCCATTAAGGCTTCGGCCGCACTCATTCTTCGTCTAGCCAAAGGCGCGGAAGACAGCGTCTTTATCCAAGAACCCTGGATTGTACACAACCAGATTCGAGGACTCAGGACTCCCGGATACTACCCACTGTATGTGATTGATAAAGGTAAACCCAGATCGTGCATACTAGTGAAAAGTAATATTAATGCTTATTTACTCCCTAATTTCAGCGATCGAGATATGACTGTGGCAAGACTGGAGACTGCAGGCAGATCATTCTGGTTGGCATCAGCTTATCTCGCCCACGATCACGTGCGGCCTCTCCCTGGTGATAACCTAGAGAGGCTGGTCGATGAAGCAAGGAGGCAGAAAGTTGAACTCATAATCGGTTGTGATGCTAACGCTCATCACACCGTATGGGGCAGCTCAGATATTAACAACAGAGGTGAGTCACTTTTTGAATATCTTTTAAGTACTAACTTCATTGTCTGTAACCTAGGTAATGAACCCACATTCATTACCAAAAACCGACAAGAAGTCCTTGATATTACTCTTGTCTCCGATACCATCAACGACATGATAACGGGGTGGAAAGTATCGGCTGATCATTCGTTCTCTGATCACCGATATCTTTTATTCAACCTTAACGTTGATCCTCCATACCAACCTTCCTTCCGCAATCCTCGGAAAACCAATTGGCCATTATACAGAGAAACTCTATACAAACGTGTTAACTCGGAACTCTTAAGTCCCCCCTGTAACTCCAACGAGCTCGACAATAAAGTCGATGAGCTTACTCTGGCCCTTAACGAAGCAATGTCTGCATCGTGTCCCCTCGTACAACCTAGGGGGAAAAAGAAGCCTCAGTGGTGGTCCACTGAGCTGGGACCACTTAGAAAGGAGTGCAGGAGACTCTCCAATCTTGCTAAAACCTCAAAAGCTATAAACGATTGGGACTCCTACAAGGAATCCCTCAAATTATACAAAAAAGAATTAAGGAAAGCCAAAAGAACGTCATGGAGACTCTTCTGTGGAAAAATAGAAGAATCCTCTGAGGCATCTAGGCTAAGAAAAATCCTTGCTTCAAATCCTACTGTGCCTAGCTGCCTTAAGAAGGCAGACGGCTCTTGGACGACATCTAGCGAAGAATCGCTCAATCTGCTACTTGATACTCACTTTCCAGGTAGCTCCAATATTACCGGCAATTATAGCCTTAACAGGTCACATGCACAGGTAACTTACCCTCACGATCTGATAACTAGGGACAAGCTGACTTGGGCGCTACAAAGCTTCAAACCCTTCAAGTCTGCAGGACCTGACGGCATAATACCTGCCGAACTACAAATGTCAGCGGATATCATCCTGCCTGTGCTGGAGATGATCATGATAAGCTGTCTAAATCTGGTACATATCCCCCGGGCTTGGAGAGAAGTAAAAGTGGTTTTTATACCCAAGGCTGGCAAATATTCCCATGTCAGTCCAAAGGACCTCAGACCTATTAGTCTATCTTCATTCCTCCTCAAAACGCTGGAGCGATTGATTGATATCCACCTCCGTATGCACATAAACCCGCAATTGCTGTCTACAGCTCAGCATGCGTACCGTAAGGGAAAGTCGGTGGAAACCGCTCTTCATTCCTTAGTACGCACAATCGAATACTCCCTCCATCACAAGGAGTATACCATGGTTGCTTTCCTTGACATAGAAGGCGCTTTTAACAACGTTAACACATCTACAATCGCAAACGCACTGGCAGAACTGAATGTGGATAGCTCGCTTGGTGAATTGATCAATCTACTGCTAAATAGTCGGATTATCAATTCAAAACTGGGCGGTACATCTGCTAGGAGGTCTGTCAGTCGAGGGACGCCGCAAGGCGGTGTTCTTTCTCCCCTTCTCTGGAACTTGGTGGTGAACAAACTACTGATAAACCTGGAAGGGTAGGGCTGCAGAGTGATTGCCTATGCGGATGATGTTGCTATTGCCGTCTCTGGGAAACACCTCAACACCATAAAGGAACTCCTGCAAAACGCTCTTAACAAGCTAACGAGATGGGCTAATCGGTGCGGACTGGGCGTTAACCCCCACAAAACCGAGCTTGTCCTCTTTTCCAGGATATATAAAATCCCATATATTGACCCTCCCTCTATTAGCGGTACAAGCTTAACTTTCTCTGACGAAGTGGTGGAGTCTTCTCAGAAAAGCTAAATCTTAGCCTCTCTTTCCGTCTTCCTGATTACTGTAGCGTGTTCCAGGCGGAAATTTTGGCGATAAAAGAAGCCCTGACGTGGCTGAAGAGGAATGTGATATCCTCAAAGGATATCCGTACCTTCTCGGATAGTCAGGCCGCGATTAAGTCCCTGGACTCAGTCTCTTCAAATTCCATCATAGCCCAAGACTGCCGATCATCTCTTTCGGAGATGGCAGAGCAGTTCAATATTCACCTCTGTTGGGTGCAGGGGCATAGGGACATTCCAGGTAACTGCAGGGCTGATGATCTCGCCAAAAAAGGAACCACATTACCTCCTTTACCTGATAAAGGTTCCCTAGGTATACCAATCGCTACTTGTAAACTCTTGTTTAAGCTATCCGCAATCGAGAGAACAAACCTTAGGTGGACGAGTAGCAATACATGTCTAGCGACTAAGCGGATCTGGCCAAAGCTGGATCTGCGACGCTCTAAGTGTCTAATCTCATTAAACCGACTGCATATTAGCTCCACTATAGGTGTTATCACAGGTCACTGCTTAATAGGCAGGCACGCATCTAGACTCGGTGTGTGCTCAAATGACTTCTGCAGAAGCTGTATGGACGAGGAGGAGGAGGAGACTGTACTTCACCTTCTCTGCACGTGTCCTGCGCTCTCCCATAGAAGAAATCTCCATCTAGGGGACTTCTTGTTCAATGACACAAGCGACTTAGCCAGCACTGGCGCTAGAAGTCTTTCGCGCTTCATAAGAAGCTCCTATTGGTTCAACGAGCAGTGAGGGTAATCCCCAGATCTGTGTGGTACCACAATGGACCTATCATTGGTCTAAGTGTGTTGGCTTTGGCTGACAGCCACGTCTACCTAACCTAACCTATCTAAAAGCTGGCATTAATAGATTTTGGTTGTAGATACAAATAAAAAAGTTCAACTTTTTGAATTTTAGTATCCAGATGCTGCACGGTTCCTTCGATATCTCCCAAACCAGTTGATCTACCGCGATCTAACGAATATGCTGATTTCTTGATTGAAGTATCTAAAAACTGGCGTTAATAGATTTTGGTTCTAGATACAAATAAAAAAGTGCAACTTTTTGAATTTTAGTATCCAGATGCTGCACGGTTTCTTCGATATCTCCCAAACCAGTTGACCTACAGCGATCTAACGAATATGCTGAATTCTTGATTCAAGTATATAAAAACTGGCATTAATAGATTTTGGTTCTAGATACAAATAAAAAAGTGCAACTTTTTGAATTTTAGTATCCAGATGCTGCACGGTTTCTTCGATATCTCCCAAACCAGTTGACCTACCGCGATCTAACGAATATGCTCAATTCTTGATTCAAGTATCTAAAAACTGGCATTAATAGATTTTGGTTCTAGATACAAATAAAAAAGTTCAACTTTTTGAATTTTAGTATCCAGATGCGGCACGGTTTCTTTGATATCTCCCAAGCCAGTTGACCTACAGCGATCTAACGAATATGCTGAATTCTTGATTGAAGTATCTAAAAACTGGCATTAATAGATTTTGGTTCTAGATACAAATAAAAAAGTTCAACTTTTTGAATTTTGGTATCCAGATGCTGCACGGTTTCTTCGATATCTCCCAAACCAGTTGACCTACCGCGATCTAACTAATATGCTGAATTCTTGATTCAGGTATCTAAAAACTGGCATTAATAGATTTTGGTTCTAGATACAAATAAAAAAGTTCAAATTTTTGAATTTTAGTATCCAGATGCTGCACGGCTTCTTCTATATCTCCCAAACCAGTTGACCTACCGCGATCTAACGAATATGCTGAATTCTTGATTCAAGTATCTAAAAACTGGCATTAATAGATTTTGGTTCTAGATACAAATAAAAAAGTTCAACTTTTTGAATTTTAGTATCCAGATGCTGCACGGTTTCTTTGATATCTCCCAAGCCATATCTTTCCGCAATCCTCGGAAAACCAACTGGCCATTATACAGAGAAACTCTATACAAACGTGTTAACTCGGAACTCTTAAGTCCCCCCTGTAACTCCAACGAGCTCGACAATAAAGTCGATGAGCTTACTCTGGCCCTTAACGAAGCAATGTCTGCATCGTGTCCCCTCGTACAACCTAGGGGGAAAAAGAAGCCTCAGTGGTGGTCCACTGAGCTGGGACCACTTAGAAAGGAGTGCAGGAGACTCTTCAATCTTGCTAAAACCTCAAAAGCTATAAACGATTGGGACTCCTACAAGGAATCCCTCAAATTATACAAAAAAGAATTAAGGAAAGCCAAAAGAACGTCATGGAGACTCTTCTGTGGAAAAATAGAAGAATCCTCTGAGGCATCTAGGCTAAGAAAAATCCTTGCTTCAAATCCTACTATGCCTAGCTGCCTTAAGAAGGCAGACGGCTCTTGGACGACATCTAGCGAAGAATCGCTCAATCTGCTACTTGATACTCACTTTCCAGGTAGCTCCAATATTACCGGCAATTATAGCCTTAACAGGTCACATGCACAGGTAACTTACCCTCACGATCTGATAACTAGGGACAAGCTGACTTGGGCGCTACAAAGCTTCAAACCCTTCAAGTCTGCAGGACCTGACGGCATAATACCTGCCGAACTACAAATGTCAGCGGATATCATCCTGCCTGTGCTGGAGATGATCATGATAAGCTGTCTAAATCTGGTACATATCCCCCGGGCTTGGAGAGAAGTAAAAGTGGTTTTTATACCCAAGGCTGGCAAATATTCCCATGTCAGTCCAAAGGACCTCAGACCTATTAGTCTATCTTCATTCCTCCTCAAAACGCTGGAGCGATTGATTGATATCCACCTCCGTATGCACATAAACCCGCAATTGCTGTCTACAGCTCAGCATGCGTACCGTAAGGGAAAGTCGGTGGAAACCGCTCTTCATTCCTTAGTACGCACAATCGAATACTCCCTCCATCACAAGGAGTATACCATGGTTGCTTTCCTTGACATAGAAGGCGCCTTTAACAACGTTAACACATCTGCAATCGCAAACGCACTGGCAGAACTGAATGTGGATAGCTCGCTTGGTGAATTGATCAATCTACTGCTAAATAGTCGGATTATCAATTCAAAACTGGGTGGTACATCTGCTAGGAGGTCTGTCAGTCGAGGGACGCCGCAAGGCGGTGTTCTTTCTCCCCTTCTCTGGAACTTGGTGGTGAACAAACTACTGATAAACCTGGAAGGGTAGGGCTGCAGAGTGATTGCCTATGCGGATGATGTTGCTATTGCCGTCTCTGGGAAACACCTCAACACCATAAAGGAACTCCTGCAAAACGCTCTTAACAAGCTAACGAGATGGGCTAATCGGTGCGGACTGGGCGTTAACCCCCACAAAACCGAGCTTGTCCTCTTTTCCAGGAAATATAAAATCCCATATATTGACCCTCCCTCTATTAGCGGTACAAGCTTAACTTTCTCTGACGAAGTGGTGGAGTCTTCTCAGAAAAGCTAAATCTTAGCCTCTCTTTCCGTCTTCCTGATTACTGTAGCGTGTTCCAGGCGGAAATTTTGGCGATAAAAGAAGCCCTGACGTGGCTGAAGAGGAATGTGATATCCTCAAAGGATATCCGTACCTTCTCGGATAGTCAGGCCGCGATTAAGTCCCTGGACTCAGTCTCTTCAAATTCCATCATAGCCCAAGACTGCCGATCATCTCTTTCGGAGATGGCAGAGCAGTTCAATATTCACCTCTGTTGGGTGCAGGGGCATAGGGACATTCCAGGTAACTGCAGGGCTGATGATCTCGCCAAAAAAGGAACCACATTACCTCCTTTACCTGATAAAGGTTCCCTAGGTATACCAATCGCTACTTGTAAACTCTTGTTTAAGCTATCCGCAATCGAGAGAACAAACCTTAGGTGGACGAGTAGCAATACATGTCTAGCGACTAAGCGGATCTGGCCAAAGCTGGATCTGCGACGCTCTAAGTGTCTAATCTCATTAAACCGACTGCATATTAGCTCCACTATAGGTGTTATCACAGGTCACTGCTTAATAGGCAGGCACGCATCTAGACTCGGTGTGTGCTCAAATGACTTCTGCAGAAGCTGTATGGACGAGGAGGAGGAGGAGACTGTACTTCACCTTCTCTGCACGTGTCCTGCGCTCTCCCATAGAAGAAATCTCCATCTAGGGGACTTCTTGTTCAATGACACAAGCGACTTAGCCAGCACTGGCGCTAGAAGTCTTTCGCGCTTCATAAGAAGCTCCTATTGGTTCAACGAGCAGTGAGGGTAATCCCCAGATCTGTGTGGTACCACAATGGACCTATCATTGGTCTAAGTGTGTTGGCTTTGGCTGACAGCCACGTCTACCTAACCTAACCTATCTAAAAGCTGGCATTAATAGATTTTGGTTGTAGATACAAATAAAAAAGTTCAACTTTTTGAATTTTAGTATCCAGATGCTGCACGGTTCCTTCGATATCTCCCAAACCAGTTGATCTACCGCGATCTAACGAATATGCTGATTTCTTGATTGAAGTATCTAAAAACTGGCGTTAATAGATTTTGGTTCTAGATACAAATAAAAAAGTGCAACTTTTTGAATTTTAGTATCCAGATGCTGCACGGTTTCTTCGATATCTCCCAAACCAGTTGACCTACAGCGATCTAACGAATATGCTGAATTCTTGATTCAAGTATATAAAAACTGGCATTAATAGATTTTGGTTCTAGATACAAATAAAAAAGTGCAACTTTTTGAATTTTAGTATCCAGATGCTGCACGGTTTCTTCGATATCTCCCAAACCAGTTGACCTACCGCGATCTAACGAATATGCTCAATTCTTGATTCAAGTATCTAAAAACTGGCATTAATAGATTTTGGTTCTAGATACAAATAAAAAAGTTCAACTTTTTGAATTTTAGTATCCAGATGCGGCACGGTTTCTTTGATATCTCCCAAGCCAGTTGACCTACAGCGATCTAACGAATATGCTGAATTCTTGATTCAAGTATATAAAAACTGGCATTAATAGATTTTGGTTCTAGATACAAATAAAAAAGTGCAACATTTTGAATTTTAGTATCCAGATGCTGCACGGTTTCTTCGATATCTCCCAAACCAGTTGACCTACCGCGATCTAACGAATATGCTCAATTCTTGATTCAAGTATCTAAAAACTGGCATTAATAGATTTTGGTTGTAGATACAAATAAAAAAGTTCAACTTTTTGAATTTTAGTATCCAGATGCTGCACGGTTCCTTCGATATCTCCCAAACCAGTTGATCTACCGCGATCTAACGAATATGCTGATTTCTTGATTGAAGTATCTAAAAACTGGCGTTAATAGATTTTGGTTCTAGATACAAATAAAAAAGTGCAACTTTTTGAATTTTAGTATCCAGATGCTGCACGGTTTCTTCGATATCTCCCAAACCAGTTGACCTACCGCGATCTAACGAATATGCTC
This sequence comes from Portevinia maculata, assembly GCA_949715645.1. Taxonomy (NCBI): domain Eukaryota; kingdom Metazoa; phylum Arthropoda; class Insecta; order Diptera; family Syrphidae; genus Portevinia; species Portevinia maculata. The sequence goes on along the minus strand of OX454527.1, from coordinate 83,317,772 downwards.
AATTCTTGATTCAAGTATCTAAAAACTGGCATTAATAGATTTTGGTTCTAGATACAAATAAAAAAGTTCAACTTTTTGAATTTTAGTATCCAGATGCGGCACGGTTTCTTTGATATCTCCCAAGCCAGTTGACCTACAGCGATCTAACGAATATGCTGAATTCATGATTGAAGTATCTTAAAACTGGCATTAATAGATTTTGGTTCTAGATACAAATAAAAAAGTTCAACTTTTTGAATTTTGGTATCCAGATGCTGCACGGTTTCTTCGATATCTCCCAAACCAGTTGACCTACCGCGATCTAACGAATATGCTGAATTCTTGATTCAAGTATCTAAAAACTGGCATTAATAGATTTTGGTTCTAGATACAAATAAAAAAGTTCAAATTTTTGAATTTTAGTATCCAGATGCTGCACGGCTTCTTCTATATCTCCCAAACCAGTTGACCTACCGCGATCTAACGAATATGCTGAACTCTTGATTCAAGTATCTAAAAACTGGCATTAATAGATTTTGGTTCTAGATACAAATAAAAAAGTTCAACTTTTTGAATTTTAGTATCCAGATGCTGCACGGTTTCATTGATATCTCCCACCAAGCCAGTTGACCTACAGCGATCTAACGAATATGCTGAATTCTTGATTCAAGTATCTAAAAACTGGCATTAATAGATTTTGGTTCTAGATACAAATAAAAAAGTTCAAATTTTTGAATTTTAGTATCCAGATGCTGCACGGCTTCTTCTATATCTCCCAAACCAGTTGACCTACCGCGATCTAACGAATATGCTCAATTCTTGATTCAAGTATCTAAAAACTGGCATTAATAGATTTTGGTTCTAGATACAAATAAAAAAGTGCAACTTTTTGAATTTTAGTATCCAGATGCTGCACGGTTTCTTCGATATCTCCCAAACCAGCTGACCTACAGCGATCTAACGAATATGCTTAATTCTTGATTCAAGTATCTAAAAACTGGCATTAATAGATTTTGGTTCTAGATACAAATAAAAAAGTTAAACTTTTTGAATTTTAGTATCCAGATGCTGCACGGTTTCTTCGATATCTCCCAAACCAGTTGACCTACAGCGATCTAACGAATATGCTGAATTCTTGATTCTAAAAACTGGCATTTATAGATTTTGGTTCTATATACAAATAAAAAAGTTCAACTTTTTGAATTTTAGTATCCAGATGCTGCACGGTTTCTTCGATATCTCCCAAACCAGTTGACCTACAGCGATCTAACGAATATGCTGAATTCTTGATTCAAGTATCTAAAAACTGGCATTAATAGATTTTGGTTCTTGATACAAATAAAAAAGTTCAACTTTTTGAATTTTAGTACCCAGATGCTGCACGGTTTCTTCGATATCTCCCAAACCAGTTGACCTACAGCGATCTAACGAATATGCTGAATTCTTGATTGAAGTAGCTAAAAACTGGCATTAATAGATTTTGGGTCTAGATACAAATAAAAAAGTTCAACTTTTTGAATTTTAGTATCAAGATGCTGCACGGTTTCTTCGATATCTCCCAAACCAGTTGACCTATCGCGACCTAACGAATATGCGGAATTCTTGATTCAAGTATCTAAAAACTGGCATTAATAGATTTTGGTTCTAGATACAAATAAAAAAGTTCAACTTTTTGAATTTTAGTATCCAGATGCTGCATGGTTTCTTCGATATCTCCCAAACCAGTTGACCTACAGCGATCTAACGAATATGCTGAATTCTTGATTCAAGTATCTAAAAACTGGCATTAATAGATTTTGGTTCTAGGTACAAATAAAAAAGTTCAACTTTTTGAATTTTAGTATCCAGATGCTGCACGGTTTCTTCGATATCTCCCAAACCCGTTGACCTACCGCGATCTTACGAATATGCTGAATTCTTGATTCAAGTATCTAAAAACTGGCATTAATAGATTTTGGTTCTAGATACAAATAAAAAAGTTCAACTTTTTTGAATTTTAGTATCCAGAGGCTGCACGGTTTCTTCGGTATCTCCCAAACCAGTTGACCTACCGCGATCTAACGAATATGCTCAATTCTTGATTCAAGTATCTAAAAACTGGTATTAATAGATTTTGGTTCTAGATACAAATAAAAAAGTTCAACTTTTTGAATTTTAGTATCCAGATGCTGCACGGTTTCTTCAATATCTCCCAAACCAGTTGACCTACAGCGATCTAACGAATATGCTGAATTTTTGATTCAAGTATCTAAAAACTGGCATTAATAGATTTTGGTTCTAGATACAAATAAAAAAGTTCAACTTTTTGAATTTTAGTATCCAGAGGCTGCACGGTTTCTTCAGTATCTCCCAAACCAGTTGACCTACAGCGATCTAACGAATATGCTGAATTCTTGATTCAAGTATCTAAAAACTGGCATTAATAGATTTTGGTTCTAGATACAAATAAAAAAGTTCAACTTTTTGAATTTTAGTATCCACATGCTGCACGGTTTCTTCGATATCTCGCAAACCAGTTGACCTACAGCGATCTAACGAATATGCTGAATTCTTGATTCAAGTATCTAAAAACTGGCATTAATAGATTTTGGTTCTAGATACAAATAAAAAAGTTCAACTTTTTGAATTTTAGTATCCAGAGGCTGCACGGTTTCTTCGGTATCTCCCAAACCAGTTGACCTACCGCGATCTAACGAATATGCTCAATTCTTGATTCAAGTATCTAAAAACTGGCATTAATAGATTTTGGTTCTAGATACAAATAAAAAAGTTCAACTTTTTGAATTTTAGTATCCAGATGCTGCACGGTTTCTTCGATATCTCCCAAACCAGTTGACCTACCGCGATCTTACGAATATGCTGAATTCTTGATTCAAGTATCTAAAAACTGGCATTAATAGATTTTGGTTCTAGATACAAATAAAAAAGTTCAACTTTTTGAATTTTAGTATCCAGATGCTGCACGGTTCCTTCGATATCTCCCAAACCAGTTGACCTACCGCGATCTAACGAATATGCTAAATTCTTGATTGAAGTAGCTAAAAACTGGCATTAATAGATTTTGGTTCTAGATACAAATAAAAAAGTTCAACTTTTTGAATTTTAGTATCCAGAGGCTGCACGGTTTCTTCGGTATCTCCCAAACCAGTTGACCTACCGCGATCTAACGAATATGCTGAATTCTTGATTCAAGTATCTAAAAACTGGCATTAATAGATTTTGGTTCTAGATACAAATAAAAAAGTGCAACTTTTTGAATTTTAGTATCCAGATGCTGCATGGTGTTTTCGATATCTCCCAAATCAGTTGACCTACCGCGATCTAACGAATATGCTCAATTCTTAATTCAAGTATCTAAAAACTTGCATTAATAGATTTTGGTTCTAGATACAAATAAAAAAGTGCAACTTTTTGAATTTTAGTATTCAGATGCTGCACGGTTTCTTCGATATCTCGCAAACCAGTTGACCTATAGCGATCTAACGAATATGCTGAATTCTTGATTCAAGTATCTATAAACTGGCATTAATAGATTTTGGTTCTAGATACAAATAAAAAAGTTCAACTTTTTGAATTTTAGTATCCAGAGGCTGCACGGTTTCTTCGGTATCTCCCAAACCAGTTGACCTACCGCGATCTAACGAATATCCTCAATTCTTGATTCAAGTATCTAAAAACTGGCATTAATAGATTTTGGTTCTAGATACAAATAAAAAAGTTCAACTTTTTGAATTTTAGTATCCAGATGCTGAACGGTTCCTTCGATATCTCCCAAACCAGTTGACCTACCGCGATCTAACGAATATGCTGAATTCTTGATTGAAGTATCTAAAAACTGGCATTAGTAGATTTTGGTTCTAGATACAAATAAAAAAGTTGAATTTTAGTATCCAGATGCTGCACGGTTTCTTCGATATCTCCCAAACCAGTTGACCTACAGCGATCTAACGAATATGCTGAATTCTTGATTCAAGTATCTAAAAACTGGCATTAATAGATTTTGGTTCTAGATACAAATAAAAAAGTTCAACTTTTTGAATTTTAGTATCCAGATGCTGAACGGTTCCTTCGATATCTCCCAAACCAGTTGACCTACCGCGATCTAACGAATATGCTGAATTCTTGATTGAAGTATCTAAAAACTGGCATTAGTAGATTTTGGTTCTAGATACAAATAAAAAAGTTCAACTTTTTGAATTTTAGTATCCAGAGGCTGCACGGTTTCTTCGGTATCTCCCAAACCAGTTGACCTACCGCGATCTAACGAATATGCTGAATTATTGATTCAAGTATCTAAAAACTGGCATTAATAGATTTTGGTTCTAGATACAAATAAAAAAGTGCAACTTTTTGAATTTTAGTATCCAGATGCTGCATGGTGTCTTCGATATCTCCCAAACCAGTTGACCTACCGCGATCTATTGAATATGCTGAATTCTTGATTCAAGTATCTAAAAACCTGCATTAATAGATTTTGGTTCTAGATACAAATAAAAAAGTGCAACTTTTTGAATTTTAGTATTCAGATGCTGCACGGTTTCTTCGATATCTCCCAAACCAGTTGACCTACAGCGATCTAACGAATATGCTGAATTCTTGATTCAAGTATCTAAAAACTGGCATTAATAGATTTTGGTTCTAGATACAAATAAAAAAGTTCAACTTTTTGAATTTTAGTATCCAGATGCTGCACGGTTTCTTCGATATCTCCCAAACCAGTTGACCTACAGCGATCTAACGAATATGCTCAATTCTTGATTCAAGTATCTAAAAACTGGCATTAATAGATTTTGGTTTCAGATACAAATAAAAAAGTTATTTTTTTTGAATTTTAGTACCCAGATGCTGCACGGTTTCTTTGATATCTCCCAAACCAGTTGACCTACAGCGATCTAACGAATATGCTGAATTCTTGATTCAAGTATCTAAAAACTGGCATTAATAGATTTTGGTTCTAGATACAAATAAAAAAGTTCAACTTTTTGAATTTTAGTATCCAGATGCTGCACGGTTTCTTTGATATCTCCCAAACCAGTTGACCTACCGCGATCTAACGAATATGCTCAATTCTTGATTCAAGTATCTAAAAACTGGTATTAATAGATTTTGGTTCTAGATACAAATAAAAGAGTTCAACTTTTTGAATTTTAGTATCCAGATGCTGCACGGTTTCTTCAATATCTCCCAAACCAGTTGACCTACAGCGATCTAACGAATATGCTGAATTCTTAATTCAAGTATCTAAAAACTGGCATTAATAGATTTTGGTTCTAGATACAAATAAAAAAGTTCAACTTTTTGAATTTTAGTATCCAGAGGCTGCACGGTTTCTTCAGTATCTCCCAAACCAGTTGACCTACCGCGATCTAACGAATATGCTGAATTCTTGATTCAAGTATCTAAAAACTGGCATTAATAGATTTTGGTTCTAGATACAAATAAAAAAGTTAAACTTTTTGAATTTTAGTATCCACATGCTGCACGGTTTCTTCGATATCTCGCAAACCAGTTGACCTACAGCGATCTAACGAATATGCTGAATTCTTGATTCAAGTATCTAAAAACTGGCATTAATAGATTTTGGTTCTAGATACAAATAAAAAAGTTCAACTTTTTGAATTTTAGTATCCAGAGGCTGCACGGTTTCTTCGGTATCTCCCAAACCAGTTGACCTACCGCGATCTAACGAATAAGCTCAATTCTTGATTCAAGTATCTAAAAACTGGCATTAATAGATTTTGGTTCTAGATACAAATAAAAAAGTTCAACTTTTTGAATTTTAGTATCCAGATGCTGCACGGTTTCTTCGATATCTCCCAAACCAGTTGACCTACCGCGATCTTACGAATATGCTGAATTCTTGATTCAAGTGTCTAAAAACTGGCATTAATAGATTTTGGTTCTAGATACAAATAAAAAAGTTCAACTTTTTGAATTTTAGTATCCAGATGCTGCACGGTTCCTTCGATATCTCCCAAACCAGTTGACCTACCGCGATCTAACGAATATGCTGAATTCTTGATTCAAGTATCTAAAAACTGGCATTAATAGATTTTGGTTCTAGATACAAATAAAAAAGTGCAACTTTTTGAATTTTAGTATCCAGATGCTGCATGGTGTCTTCGATATCTCCCAAATCAGTTGACCTACCGCGATCTAACGAATATGCTCAATTCTTAATTCAAGTATCTAAAAACTTGCATTAATAGATTTTGGTTCTAGATACAAATAAAAAAGTGCAACTTTTTGAATTTTAGTATTCAGATGCTGCACGGTTTCTTCGATATCTCGCAAACCAGTTGACCTATAGCGATCTAACGAATATGCTGAATTCTTGATTCAAGTAACTATAAACTGGCATTAATAGATTTTGGTTCTAGATACAAATAAAAAAGTTCAACTTTTTGAATTTTAGTATCCAGAGGCTGCACGGTTTCTTCGGTATCTCCCAAACCAGTTGACCTACCGCGATCTAACGAATATCCTCAATTCTTGATTCAAGTATCTAAAAACTGGCATTAATAGATTTTGGTTCTAGATACAAATAAAAAAGTTGAATTTTAGTATCCAGATGCTGCACGGTTTCTTCGATATCTCCCAAACCAGTTGACCTACAGCGATCTAACGAATATGCTGAATTCTTGATTCAAGTATCTAAAAACTGGCATTAATAGATTTTGGTTCTAGATACAAATAAATAAGTTCAACTTTTTGAATTTTAGTATCCAGATGCTGAACGGTTCCTTCGATATCTCCCAAACCAGTTGACCTACCGCGATCTAACGAATATGCTGAATTCTTGATTGAAGTATCTAAAAACTGGCATTAGTAGATTTTGGTTCTAGATACAAATAAAAAAGTTCAACTTTTTGAATTTTAGTATCCAGAGGCTGCACGGTTTCTTCGGTATCTCCCAAACCAGTTGACCTACCGCGATCTAACGAATATGCTGAATTATTGATTCAAGTATCTAAAAACTGGCATTAATAGATTTTGGTTCTAGATACAAATAAAAAAGTGCAACTTTTTGAATTTTAGTATCCAGATGCTGCATGGTGTCTTCGATATCTCCCAAACCAGTTGACCTACCGCGATCTATTGAATATGCTGAATTCTTGATTCAAGTATCTAAAAACCTGCATTAATAGATTTTGGTTCTAGATACAAATAAAAAAGTGCATCTTTTTGAATTTTAGTATTCAGATGCTGCACGGTTTCTTCGATATCTCCCAAACCAGTTGACCTACAGCGATCTAACGAATATGCTGAATTCTTGATTCAAGTATCTAAAAACTGGCATTAATAGATTTTGGTTCTAGATACAAATAAAAAAGTTCAACTTTTTGAATTTTAGTATCCAGATGCTGCACGGTTTCTTCGATATCTCCCAAACCAGTTTACCTACCGCGATCTAACGAATATGCTGAATTCTTGATTCAAGTATCTAAAAACTGGCATTAATAGATTTTGGTTCTAGATACAAATAAAAAAGTTCAACTTTTTGAATTTTAGTATCCAGATGCTGCACGGTTTCTTTGATATCTCCCAAACCAGTTGACCTACAGCGATCTAACGAATATGCTGAATTCTTGATTCAAGTATCTAAAAACTGGCATTAATAGATTTTGGTTCTAGATACAAATAAAAAAGTTCAACTTTTTGAATTTTAGTATCCAGATGCTGCACGGTTTCTTCGATATCTCCCAAACCAGTTGACCTACAGCGATCTAACGAATATGCTAAATTCTTGATTCAAGTATCTAAAAACTGGCATTTATAGATTTTGGTTCTAGATACAAATAAAAAAGTTCAACTTTTTGAATTTTAGTATCCAGATGCTGCACGGTTTCTTCGATATCTCCCAAACCAGTTGACCTACAGCGATCTAACGAATATGCTCAATTCTCGATTCAAGTATCTAAAAACTGGCATTAATATATTTTGGTTCCAGATACAAATAAAAAAGTTCATTTTTTTGAATTTTAGTACCCAGATGCTGCACGGTTTCTTTGATATCTCCCAAACCAGTTGACCTACAGCGATCTAACGAATATGCTGAATTCTTGATTCAAGTATCTAAAAACTGGCATTAATAGATTTTGGTTCTAGATACAAATAAAAAAGTTCAACTTTTTGAATTTTAGTATCCAGATGCTGCACGGTTTCTTCGATATCTCCCAAACCAGTTGACCTACAGCGATCTAACGAATATGCTAAATTCTTGATTCAAGTATCTAAAAACTGGCATTTATAGATTTTGGTTCTAGATACAAATAAAAAAGTTCAACTTTTTGAATTTTAGTATCCAGATGCTGCACGGTTTCTTCGATATCTCCCAAACCAGTTGACCTACAGCGATCTAACGAATATGCTCAATTCTCGATTCAAGTATCTAAAAACTGGCATTAATATATTTTGGTTCCAGATACAAATAAAAAAGTTCATTTTTTTGAATTTTAGTACCCAGATGCTGCACGGTTTCTTTGATATCTCCCAAACCAGTTGACCTACAGCGATCTAACGAATATGCTGAATTCTTGATTCAAGTATCCAGATGCTGCATGGTGTCTTCGATATCTCCCAAATCAGTTGACCTACCGCGATCTAACGAATATGCTCAATTCTTAATTCAAGTATCTAAAAACTTGCATTAATAGATTTTGGTTCTAGATACAAATAAAAAAGTGCAACTTTTTGAATTTTAGTATTCAGATGCTGCACGGTTTCTTCGATATCTCGCAAACCAGTTGACCTATAGCGATCTAACGAATATGCTGAATTCTTGATTCAAGTAACTATAAACTGGCATTAATAGATTTTGGTTCTAGATACAAATAAAAAAGTTCAACTTTTTGAATTTTAGTATCCAGAGGCTGCACGGTTTCTTCGGTATCTCCCAAACCAGTTGACCTACCGCGATCTAACGAATATCCTCAATTCTTGATTCAAGTATCTAAAAACTGGCATTAATAGATTTTGGTTCTAGATACAAATAAAAAAGTTGAATTTTAGTATCCAGATGCTGCACGGTTTCTTCGATATCTCCCAAACCAGTTGACCTACAGCGATCTAACGAATATGCTGAATTCTTGATTCAAGTATCTAAAAACTGGCATTAATAGATTTTGGTTCTAGATACAAATAAATAAGTTCAACTTTTTGAATTTTAGTATCCAGATGCTGAACGGTTCCTTCGATATCTCCCAAACCAGTTGACCTACCGCGATCTAACGAATATGCTGAATTCTTGATTGAAGTATCTAAAAACTGGCATTAGTAGATTTTGGTTCTAGATACAAATAAAAAAGTTCAACTTTTTGAATTTTAGTATCCAGAGGCTGCACGGTTTCTTCGGTATCTCCCAAACCAGTTGACCTACCGCGATCTAACGAATATGCTGAATTATTGATTCAAGTATCTAAAAACTGGCATTAATAGATTTTGGTTCTAGACACAAATAAAAAAGTGCAACTTTTTGAATTTTAGTATCCAGATGCTGCATGGTGTCTTCGATATCTCCCAAACCAGTTGACCTACCGCGATGTATTGAATATGCTGAATTCTTGATTCAAGTATCTAAAAACCTGCATTAATAGATTTTGGTTTTAGATACAAATAAAAAAGTGCATCTTTTTGAATTTTAGTATTCAGATGCTGCACGGTTTCTTCGATATCTCCCAAACCAGTTGACCTACAGCGATCTAACGAATATGCTGAATTCTTGATTCAAGTATCTAAAAACTGGCATTAATAGATTTTGGTTCTAGATACAAATAAAAAAGTTCAACTTTTTGAATTTTAGTATCCAGATGCTGCACGGTTTCTTCGATATCTCCCAAACCAGTTTACCTACCGCGATCTAACGAATATGCTGAATTCTTGATTCAAGTATCTAAAAACTGGCATTAATAGATTTTGGTTCTAGATACAAATAAAAAAGTTCAACTTTTTGAATTTTAGTATCCAGATGCTGCACGGTTTCTTTGATATCTCCCAAACCAGTTGACCTACAGCGATCTAACGAATATGCTGAATTCTTGATTCAAGTATCTAAAAACTGGCATTAATAGATTTTGGTTCTAGATACAAATAAAAAAGTTCAACTTTTTGAATTTTAGTATCCAGATGCTGCACGGTTTCTTCGATATCTCCCAAACCAGTTGACCTACAGCGATCTAACGAATATGCTAAATTCTTGATTCAAGTATCTAAAAACTGGCATTTATAGATTTTGGTTCTAGATACAAATAAAAAAGTTCAACTTTTTGAATTTTAGTATCCAGATGCTGCACGGTTTCTTCGATATCTCCCAAACCAGTTGACCTACAGCGATCTAACGAATATGCTCAATTCTCGATTCAAGTATCTAAAAACTGGCATTAATATATTTTGGTTCCAGATACAAATAAAAAAGTTCATTTTTTTGAATTTTAGTACCCAGATGCTGCACGGTTTCTTTGATATCTCCCAAACCAGTTGACCTACAGCGATCTAACGAATATGCTGAATTCTTGATTCAAGTATCTAAAAACTGGCATTAATAGATTTTGGTTCTAGATACAAATAAAAAAGTTCAACTTTTTGAATTTTAGTATCCAGATGCTGCACGGTTTCTTCGATATCTCCCAAACCAGTTGACCTACAGCGATCTAACGAATATGCTAAATTCTTGATTCAAGTATCTAAAAACTGGCATTTATAGATTTTGGTTCTAGATACAAATAAAAAAGTTCAACTTTTTGAATTTTAGTATCCAGATGCTGCACGGTTTCTTCGATATCTCCCAAACCAGTTGACCTACAGCGATCTAACGAATATGCTCAATTCTCGATTCAAGTATCTAAAAACTGGCATTAATATATTTTGGTTCCAGATACAAATAAAAAAGTTCATTTTTTTGAATTTTAGTACCCAGATGCTGCACGGTTTCTTTGATATCTCCCAAACCAGTTGACCTACAGCGATCTAACGAATATGCTGAATTCTTGATTCAAGTATCTAAAAACTGGCATTAATAGATTTTGGTTCTAGATACAAATAAAAAAGTTCAACTTTTTGAATTTTAGTATCCAGATGCTGCACGGTTTCTTTGATATCTCCCAAACCAGTTGACCTACCGCGATCTAACGAATATGCTGAATTCTTAATTCAAGTATCTAAAAACTGGCATTAATAGATTTTGGTTCTAGATACAAATAAAAAAGTTCAACTTTTTGAGCTGCACGGTTTCTTCGGTATCTCCCAAACCAGTTGACCTACCGCGATCTAACGAATATGCTCAATTCTTGATTCAAGTATCTAAAAACTGGCATTAATAGATTTTGGTTCTAGATACAAATAAAAAAGTTAAACTTTTTGAATTTTAGTATCCAGATGCTGCACGGTTTCTTCGATATCTCCCAAACCAGTTGACCTACAGCGATCTAACGAATATGCTGAATTCTTGATTCAAGTATCTAAAAACTGGCATTAATAGATTTTGGTTCTAGATACAAATAAAAAAGTTCAACTTTTTGAATTTTAGTATCCAGATGCTGCATGGTGTCTTCGATATCTCCCAAACCAGTTGACCTACCGCGATCTAACGAATATGCTGAATTCTTGATTCAAGTATCTAAAAACTTGCGTTAATAGATTTTGGTTCTAGAGTATCTAAAAACTGGCATTAATAGATTTTGTTTCTAGATACAAATAAAAAAGTTCAACTTTTTGAATTTTAGTATCCAGATGCTGCACGGTTTCTTCGATATCTCCCAAACCAGTTGACCTACCGCGATCTAACGAATATGCTGAATTCTTGATTCAAGTATCTAAAAACTGGCATTAATAGATTTTGGTTCTAGATACAAATAAAAAAGTTCAACTTTTTGAATTCTAGTATTCAGATGCTGCACGGTTTCTTCGATATCTCCCAAACCAGTTGACCTACCGCGATCTAACGAATATGCTGAATTCTTGATTCAAGTATCTAAAAACTGGCATTAATAGATTTTGGTTCTAGATACAAATAAAAAAGTTCAACTTTTTGAATTTTAGTATCCAGATGCTGCACGGTTTCTTTGATATCTCCCAAACCAGTTGACCTACCGCGATCTAACGAATATGCTGAATTCTTGATTCAAGTATCCAAAAACTGGCATTAATAGATTTTGGTTCTAGATACAAATAAAAAAGTTCAACTTTTTGAATTTTAGTATCCAGATGCTGCACGGTTTCTTTGATATCTCCCAAACCAATTGACCTACCGCGATCTAACGAATATGCTGAATTCTTAATTCAAGTATCCAAAAACTGGCATTAATAGATTTTGGTTCTAGATACAAATAAAAAAGTTCAACTTTTTGAATTTTAGTATCCAGATGCTGCACGGTTTCTTTGATATCTCCCAAACCAATTGACCTACCGCGATCTAACGAATATGCTGAATTCTTAATTCAAGTATCTAAAAACTGGCATTAATAGATTTTGGTTCTAGATACAAATAAAGAAGTTCAACTTTTTGAATTTTAGTATCCAGAGGCTGCACGGTTTCTTCGGTATCTCCCAAACCAGTTGACCTACCGCGATCTAACGAATATCCTCAATTCTTGATTCAAGTATCTAAAAACTGGCGTTAATAGATTTTGGTTCTAGATACAAATAAAAAAGTTAAACTTTTTGAATTTTAGTATCCGGATGCTGCACGGTTTCTTCGATATCTCCCAAACCAGTTGACCTACAGCGATCTAACGAATATGCTGAATTCTTGATTCAAGTATCTAAAAACTGGCATTAATAGATTTTGGTTCTAGATACTCGTACAAATAAAAAAGTTCAACTTTTTGAATTTTAGTATCCAGATGCTGCACGGTTCCTTCGATATCTCCCAAACCAGTTCACCTACCGCGATCTAACGAATATGCTGAATTCTTGATTGAAGTAGCTAAAAACTGGCATTAATAGATTTTGGTTCTAGATACAAATAAAAAAGTTCAACTTTTTGAATTTTAGTATCCAGAGGCTGCACGGTTTCTTCGGTATCTCCCAAACCAGTTGACCTACCGCGATCTAACGAATATGCTGAATTCTTGATTCAAGTATCTAAAAACTGGCATTAATAGATTTTGGTTCTAGATACAAATAAAAAAGTGCAACTTTTTGAATTTTATTATCCAGATGCTGCATGGTGTCTTCGATATCTCCCAAACCAGTTGACCTACCGCGATCTAACGAATATGCTGAATTCTTGATTCAAGTATCTAAAAACTTGCATTAATAGATTTTGGTTCTAGATACAAATAAAAAAGTGCAACTTTTTGAATTTTAGTATTCAGATGCTGCACGGTTTCTTCGATATCTCCCAAACCAGTTGACCTACAGCGATCTAACGAATATACTGAATTCTTGATTCAAGTATCTAAAAACTGGCATTAATAGATTTTGGTTCTAGATACAAATAAAAAAGTTCAACTTTTTGAATTTTAGTATCCAGATGCTGCACGGTTTCTTCGATATCTCCCAAACCAGTTGACCTACCGCGATCTACCGAATATGCTGAATTCTTGATTCAAGTATCTAAAAACTGGCATTAATAGATTTTGGTTCTAGATACAAATAAAAAAGTGCAACTTTTTGAATTTTAGTATTCAGATGCTGCACGGTTTCTTCGATATCTCCCAAACCAGTTGACCTACAGCGATCTAACGAATATGCTGAATTCTTGATTCAAGTATCTAAAAACTGGCATTAATAGATTTTGGTTCTACGAGGGGCGTTCAATATATTCTCGGTATCGGGGTGAAGCTGTGGTTGTATATATAAATTGACTTATTTATCAAGTAATACTAATTTTTTAGTGCATTCATGTAAAATTTCTTATAAATGTGATTATTAATTCGCGTTTTATCTCTAGTTAAAAAGAATCATAATGGCAACTGAGACGATGATGGTGAAAATTGAGCATCGCGCTGTAATTAAATTTCTCACTAAGCAAGGAAGAAGTCAAAAAACTATTCATGAAGAGATGGTGGCTGTTTACCAGGGTTCCGCACCTTCATTATCAACTGTGCAAAAGTGGTCAAGTGAGTTCAAGAGAGGCAGAGAGAGCATTGAAGACGAACCCCGCTCCGGCGCCCCGGCTACTGCTTGTACGGGAGAAAGCATCAAAGAAGTCGAAAAACTTGTTCTTGAGGATGCCCGAATAAAGGTGAAAATGATGGCAGAGATCACCAAGCTTTCAATTGGTACCATTCACAAAATTCTTCATGACCATCTTAACCTTTCAAAGGTCAGTGCAAGTTGGGTGCCACAAATGCTCACAGCGCCTCAGAAAAAAGTGAGAATCGCATGCTGTAGAGAGCTTTTGGAGATGTGTAGTAAGAACGCGGACGGTGTTATGGATCGAATTGTTACTGCGGACGAAACATGGGTCCACCACTATGACCCTGAAAGCAAACAAGAGTCCATGCAGTGGCATAGAAAAGGAACAGACCACCCGAAGAAGTTCAAAGTCACTCCGTCTGCCGGGAAGCTCATCGCCACAGTTTTTTGGGACTCAAAAGGAATCTTGCTCATTGAGTACAAAAAAAAGGTGAAACAATCAACGCCACATCCTACGCTTCCACTTTGCATAATTTGCGGGAGGAAATTAAAAAGAAAAGACGGGGTAAACTCGCAGCGGGTGTGTTGCTTCTTCATGACAACGCTCCTGTTCACACGGCGCGAGTTTCCAAGGCTGCTGCGCGAGATTGTGGTTTCGAAGAAATCCAACACCCACCCTATAGTCCAGACCTTGCCTCTAGTGATTATTTCCTGTTTCCGGATTTGAAAAAATGTCTTCGTGGAAAAAGATTTTCGGATGATGAAGAACTCAAGTCGGCAATAAATGGGTATTTTGCAGAGAAAGAGGAAATTTATTTTTTTGAGGGTTTAAAAAAGCTTATCCCAAGATGTAACAAATGCATTGATGTTAGGGGAAATTATATTGAAAAATAAAGACAATTTAAATTGAATTCGCATTTTCCTTCATATCGATACCGAGAATATATTGAACGCCCCTCGTAGATACAAATAAAAAAGTTCAACTTTTTGAATTTTAGTATCCAGATGCTGCACGGTTTCTTTGATATCTCCCAAACCAGTTGACCTACCGCGATCTAACGAATATGCTGAATTCTTGATTCAAGTATCTAAAAACTGGCATTAATAGATTTTGGTTCTAGATACAAATATAAAAGTTCAACTTTTTGAATTTTAGTATCCAGATGCCGCACGGTTTCTTCGATATCTCCCAAACCAGTTGACCTACCGCGATCTAACGAATATGCTGAATTCTTGATTCAAGTATCTAAAAACTGGCATTAATAGATTTTGGTTCTAGATACAAGTAAAAAAGTTCAACTTTTTGACTTTTAGTCTCCAGATGCTGCACGGTTTCTTCGATATCTCCCAAACCAGTTGACCTACAGCGATCTTACGAATATGCTCAATTTTTGATTCAAGTATCTAAAAACTGGCATTAATAGATTTTGGTTCTAGATACAAATAAAAAAGTTCAACTTTTTGAATTTTAGTATCCAGATCCTGCACGGTTTCTTCGATATCTCCCAAACCAGTTGACCTACAGCGATCTAACGAATATGCTGAATTCTTGATTCAAGTATCTAAGAACTGGCGTTAATAGATTTTGGTTCTAGATACAAATAAAAAAGTTCAACTTTTTTAATTTTAGTATCCAGATGCTGCACGGTTTCTTTGATATCTCCCAAACCAGTTGACCTACCGCGATCTAACGAATATGCTGAATTCTTGATTCAAGTATACATTGAACACAGATATACCGTGTGGATTCTAACGGCATTTTGGAAAAATATCCTTTCTTCGACTTTTAAGGACCTTTTTTGTAGTTGCAAGGACCTCTTAGTCAAATAACATTGAACACAGATATACCGTGTGGATTCTAATGGCATTTTGGAAAAATATCCTGTCTTCGACTTTTAAGGACCCTTTTTGTTGTTGCAAGGACATCTTAGTCAAATAACATTGAACATAGATATACCGTTTGGATTCTAACGGCATTTTGGAAAAATATCCTTACTTCGACTTTTAAGGACTTTTTTGTTGTTGCAAGGACCTCTTAGGCAAATAACATATAACACAGATATACCGTGTGGATTCTAACGGCATTTAGGAAAAATATCATTTTTTCTACTTTTAAGGACCTTATTTGGTTCTCCAAGGACCACTTGGTAAATAACCTTATTACAACTTAAAGTGACATTCTTAAATCGGTCATCGGTTACCGAAGTACAAATCGATATTTTTCCTCTTACCTTCAACTGATGTACAACAAACTACAAGCTATACAACCTCAATTATTCAAAACAAATCTACTTCCACACAACTTTCCGGTGTTTCGTAAGGACGTAATAATCTCTAAAATTGAACATACATAATTAATAAAAACAAGCTATACAACCTCAATTATTCAAAACAAATCTACTACCACACAACTTTCCGGTGTTTCGTAAGGACATAATAATCTCTAAAATTGAACATACATAATTAATAATTAATAAAAAAAAAAAACAACGACACGCGGTTGTTCTCAAACGGTCATCCATCTACGTACTAACCGCGCCAAACGTCGTTTAATTGCGGTGATCTGTCGAGCAGCGATTAACTCACGTGGTAATGAAAATCTGACGATGATGAAATCTGACGATGATGAAATCTGACGATGACGGTGACGGGAAAATCTGACGATGATGGTGACGCTAGATATTTCCAACTAGCCCCTACCGAGAAAAAATATATTTACACATCAACGAGAGCAAAAATGTTTACACATTAATAATAAAATTTACTTCAATCTGACATTAATACTCGTAGCTTCGCCAATTGGTGTGTTAAAAACGGCTTATCCTTAAACCCTACTAAATGTCAACATATGACATTCTCTAGGAAGAATATCCCTTCTACCTTTCAATATTCTTTGTCTCAACATATTCTTTGTAAAGTTGATAACTTTAAGGATCTTGGGGTTTATTTCGATCCCAAACTGGTTTTTGCTAAGCATATCAATTTTATTGTTAATAAATCTAATTCCATGCTGGGCTTCGTAAAAAGGTGGGCCAACGAATTTAATGACCCTTACGTTTCTATGTCATTGCACAATTGTTTTGTCCGTCCGATTCTAGAGTATGCCTCACAAGTTTGTACACCGTTCTACAACATTCATTCAAATCGAATAGAGTCCATTCAACGTAAATTTATTCGATTTGCACTTAGAGGACGCGCATGGGATGATCCACTTAACCTCCCTCCTTACAGTCAACGCATCAAGCTTCTTCAAATGTTACCCCTTTCTCAACGAAGGCTTAATAGCGATATTATTTTCTTACGGCAGCTTATATCCGGTCAAATAGATGCACCTGACTTGCTGTCGTCTATTGGCTTTAATTTTCGTGGTGGTGCCCATAATTTACGCAGTGTTGAATTATTGTTCAGCCCCATCATAGAACGAATTATGGGAGGCATGAGCCTATTAGTCGCATGAGTAGAATCTATAATCTAAATGATCATGTGATTGACTTGCATGTGTAAAACTAAGCTTAAAAATATTTTGCGTAATAATGCCTTTATGTTTTAATTTATTTGCATGATTTGTGTCTGTGTTAGTATTTTATAGGTGCATAATTATTGTGTTTTTAATTGTTATGTCCTTACTAACACCTGCACTAACACAATGATGAGCCACTGACACGCTGACAATTTTTTAAAAAAAACCTTTTTTGAAAAATCAAAGTTTGAGCTAGGGAACTGAAATTTATAATATAGACTCTTTAGGTGCTTTTATATACTTTTTTTTAAATATTTTTTAAATCCACCTACTGACACGCCCACAATTATATTAAACAATTTTATTGAAAAACCAAAGTTTGAGCTAGGGAGCGTTTTTTTTACAAAAGCTTTGTTTTTTTTCATTAAATTCTTCAAATGTTATATATAAAAAAATATGTAGAGCGTTTTTCACAATTCAACCATACTTAGACTTTTGTCACGCCCACTTATGAGGGATAGGAATAAGAATAGGGTATCCAACAGTTCGCGCAAGCGGACTGCAGCCCGATCCTATGTTTTTTTTTTTTTTAATTTACTTTAGGTGTTACAATAACTCCAAGATACTTGTACTCCTTCACAACCTAAAGCTCTTCCCGGAATCATTTTGCATCCTTTGCATAGCGACCCGAACCATTTCGGAAGACCACTCCCTTTGACTTGTTGTTATGAACTTTCAAGTTCAATAACCTGCAGTAATGATGTAACTTGTTCATCATCATCTGCAACATTATTGGAGTCTCCGACAGAATGACTGTCATCAGTATGCATAATAAGGTTTATTTTAATACCGGCGAAATCGATTCCTCATTGTAAGAAGGTCGGCCGGTCGTCCAGGACCAAGGAAAATAGTAATGGACTCGTCAGGCAACCCTGCTTGACACCCATGTATGATTCAAACCAATTTGACACATTTTTTCCATCCCAACCCTCGGACATATTTTCCACATAAAGACTATTTTTACTTTCAGCACTTTTGTTGACACTGCAAGTTTGCTAAGTTTATGAAAAACTGACCATCTGTCAGTAGAGTCAAACGCCGCCATAAAGTTCACAAAGGAGGCGTATAGTTTCTGTAAGGTAAGGTACTCAATTCTGGTTGATTTCAAATATATGTATTTTTTTCGATACGGCTTCATTTTTGATCTGAAATTCCCTAAAAGTAGGGATTTTGCCCTGCTAGTCGAATGTCAAAAACATCTCTAAAATTGTAAGCCATTGCAACCAATGTCCCAATCAGCAGTCAAGCCGTAATAGACGAACTATCGGTCAATCGGCAATGACAGAATGGCCCAATCAGTGATCGAGTTGCAGTTTCTCTGGGGTAACCTGAACTGTCTGTCAATCGGCAATGCCAGTGTTCTCTCATTTTCCAAATGTTTTGACCAATTATTGTGCCTCTCTCAATTTTGTTATGCGTGCGCATCAATTCTACAGGGTGGCTAAAAATTCGTTTTCCTACGTATGTTTTGCAGTACTCAGAAATTTTTCCGGGTTACCAGGATTGAGCTGTTGAACCAACTGGATCTTGTAAGAGTATAGGTGCAGATCTTTCCACAAAATCCGCTGAATCGTGATGGCTATTTCCAAAAAATAATTTAACAATTTGTTCGCTGTGCGATCGTGTAGTGCAACATGCTAAAACTCCCAAGCCTTATGTCTGAGAAAAAACAAACTGAAAAATATCTATTAATAAAAGAGTTATTATTTGTTTACATATTAAAGAGACTTTTGGTCCACCCTGTAGAATGTGTGAAGTCTAATTTTGGTATCTATGCATCCTGCGATTGACAGCAAAGTAGAAAGTAAACCTACTACATCCACTTTCCATAAGAATGCTAGTATTCTATATCTTCGTAAATCAACGAATCCGACTGATTGTATGGGTTGGGCTTAGGTTAGCTTAGGTAAAGTTAAGGTGTAGTCAACTATAGCCAACACATTTAGACCAATGTGATGCCATGTGGATCTAGAACGTTCTCCCTCTATCCGCGGCTGGGCTAGATTTATCGAAAATAAAGTGATATTCCGACTGACTGAATTTGAAATCGTACAATACCTACATAAAAACTTTTGATAATAAATGTGTCCCTCTCCCTGATCGAGCTCCAAGTTTATTTGTAAAAGCTTTTATTAAACTATCGGGGCTCCAGGGTCTTAAATATTCATTTTTTAGTTACGCCCATTACTCTGTATCTATGACTTCTAATCACGCGATTGAAGTTATAAGCTTCTTTCCAAAATCTTCCTTTTTGCAACTCATTTTTCATGTCGAGTAATAGCACTAGATATGCGAGACGTGGTTCCCATTACCCCATCTGATCCAATAACAAATGAAAGTAAAACAGCAATACTTTTCCTTATTATATGTTTAAATTTTAATCGAAATCTATAAATAAGTTTGTATGTAAGTATATTTTTTGTTTATCAAAATATGTATATACAATTTCTTTGTGTTAAAAATACGATTTTAATGATTAAAAATGAGAATTAAAAAAAATATCAAAAGAAATTTGTTCGATGGGTCACAATTTCACATCACAATTTTGTTTTATATTCAGTTCCGCACAAAAGTGAACAAACCAATATAGAATTTCTCGTTTATGCTGAGTCGGGCGCATCAGCCACCCCAAATGACGATATGAAAACATTGGTAACCGTGACAATAAATATTCCAATGATTGTTAAATTGTTTATTCGATTTGCTTTGCAAATTTCCTTGTCATCCTTGACATTGTATCGACTATTAAGTATGAGACCAATACCAACTGCAACCTAGAAGGAAACAACAATATTAAGATCCATTTAACAATTTTGTTCTTATATAATTTACCTGAAAAATAATGCTTATTGTAATGAATATGATGCTTGGATAAAAGTACGGATGTCTTCTGTAAGATTCTAGGACGTATCTCAATTGATTTGCATTCGCCGATAGCAGAGCTAAGTCCATCATACCCTGTGCCAGAGTTTTTTTGTGTTGGTATGCATTAACGTCGGGAATTTGTGTCTCAATGCCATCGATCATTACAGTGCCTGGACCTCGATAGTCTGGGGATGAAAAGCTGGGGCGACGTCGTGGTATGCCACCATTTGAGTTATTTGTACGGGGTCTTTTGGTGTTATCATTGTCCAAAAGACCATCATCAACACCTACTGGTGGTTCCAGCTCATCAGGTCTGTCGTCGATGTTGTCCTCATCTACTTCTGAAACTGAAAATATATATTTTAATTTTTTTTTTAATTGTAGAGGAAGACGAATGGTCATCCTAGTCTTATGTTCTACTTGCACTCCTCGTCTAATGATATAAAAACTTTGTACAACTTCTCCGCTTCTTTTTTTAATCTGTCTATTCCTCTATTAATGCCGTTCCCATCAACATCTCAAATATCCTACCAATAATTGACATTACTGATGTTAGTATCGATAGGACTGATGCTGAGGAAGCTCTTCTTAGTCTTAACGCCAGTAAAAAACATAGGGACGGGCTACAGTCCGCTTAGGCGAACTGTTGGATACCCTATTCTTATTCCTATCCCTCAAAAGTAGGCGTGACAAAAGTCTAAGTATGGTTGAATTGTTAAGAACGCTCTGCATATTTTGTTATATAACATTTAAAGGATTTTATCAAAAAAAAAACGAAGCTTTTGTAAAAAAAAACGCTCCCTAGCTCAAAGTTTGGTTTTTCAATAAAAAAAATGTATTTAATTGTGGGCGTGTCAGTAAGCGGATTTAAAAAAAAATAACACATGAGCATAAAGGGCCTCCCAGAGAGTATATATGTATTATAAATTTCAACTCCCTAGCTCAAACTTTGGATTTTCAAAAAAAGTTTTTTTTAAATTGTGGGCGTGTCAGTAGGCGGATTTTGAAAATATTTACACATGAGGTTAAAGGGCCGCTAAAAATTTGAGCTAGGGAGCTGAAATGTATAATATATAGGTACTCTTATTATACATTTCAGCTCCCTAGCTCAAATTTTGGTTTTTCAATAAAATTGTTTTATTTAATTGTGGGGCGTGGCAGTGGGCGGATTTTGAAATTTTTTTTCTCCCGAGCAGTTTTAGAAGTCATGGATCATATATAAAAAATTTCAGCTTTTTAGCTCAAAATTTGATTTTTTCCAAAATTTTGTTTTTTTGAGTTTGTGGGCTTTCAAAAATTCGTAAACTTGATTATTTCGGGACCCTAAAGAGTATATGGTTAAAATTTAAGCTCGCTAGGCCCAGTTTAAGGGCCTAATTTTTGACAACAGACGGACGGACGGACGGTGGCTAGATCGACATTACTATATCATAAATATAGTAACTTTTAGGGGTCTACGGGCAATATTAAGGTATGTTACAAACTATGCGTCAAAATTAATATACCCTTAGAATAGGGTATAATGAGGGTCCCGATGGCAACGCCCCCATTTAAATAAAAAATTGCGCTAAATATTTTTCCAAATCTCTATGTATTATCTTGTTGGATGCTATCCAACGCACTGTGTGAACGTCTGAAGGCGTTTTGCAACACACTAATCAGCACGTACCTGTGGCTTTCGGCCCGGCAGATCGACAATAGACCAAATCATCACACTAAGGCAAATTCTGGAAAAGATCAACGAATTTCTAGTCGAGACCCGCTACCTTTTCATCGACTTTAAAGCCGTATATGAAAGCATTCATCGTCAGGAAATCCACGTGGCGATTGCCGAGTTCGGTATCTTAGCAAAACTGATCCAGTTGTGTCGCGTGACTTTTGGAAACACGCGGTGTAATGTGCAGTTTGAAAGCAGCTCTTCCGAATTATTCCAAACTTGTACCGGATTTCGGCAAGGAGATGCGCTACCATGTGACTTCTTCAATTTTGTTCTGGAGAAAATAGTGCGAAGGGCAGGTGTCAACACGGAAGGCAGAATCTTCATTCGATCCGTCCAGATACTGGGGTATGCGGACGAAATCGACATCATCGGCCGTTCCCAGCGTGCCGTGTTAGAGACTTTCACAGAGATTGAAGAACAGACGAAATTGGTTAGTCTTGAAGTAAATGAGGACAAGACCAAGTATATGCTATCAACAAACAAACAAACAAATATCTATCCACCGCCTAGTACAAAACTTCACTGTTTTGTTGATAGTAATAACTTCGAGGTAGTTAAACAGTTCATCTACCTAGGAGTAAACATCAACTCCACGAATGACACCTTAGTGGAGATCCGTCGTAGAATTACCTTAGAAAACCGCTGCTACTTCAGTTTAGCAATACAAATGGGTTCAAAATTCCTCACTCGAGGGACAAAATGCATGCTCTATCGAACCTTAATCCTATCAGTCCTGCTTTATGGTGCCAAGTTCTGGATGGTATGTAGAAAAGGGGGCGCTAATATTGGGTTCTTTTGAAAAAAAAAATACTCCATCGGATATTAGGCTATGTGTCCGAGGAGGGCGAATGGGGGAGAAGATACAACCGTGAACTCTATGAGCTGTACCAAGATGTGGATGTAGTCTAAAAAGCTTAATCATGTCGACTATATTAGCTTGGCCACATTGAGGGAATAGAAAATAATGCTCCAGCCAAGAGGATCTTCGACTCCCAGCCCCCTGGTTCGAGAAGGCAAGGAATACCGAACCTCCCATCGCGGATGCCAGAGCTCTTGGTCTGGAGAACTGGAAGCAGCGTGCCCGGTATCGTAGAGGATGGAAGGATGCAGTGTCTCAGGCAGAGACTCTTCACAGGTTGGCAGCTGGAATAAGGGAGACATCACATCTAGGCAATTTTACCTAGCGACACATTAAATATCTTGAAAAAAACCGCTTTTTGATAATCTCTCGGAAATATCAGACATACGATTAAATGAGATAATTATTCCGCAGATTATTTTGATTATTTCTTCTTACAAGATCCTGTTAATTTAACCTCGGTATGTAGGACTCGTGAGTCTTCTTCTTTCTATACGGCGCGCTAAGCTATGATCAGGATTAATAAATCATAACCCTCCCACTTTACTGCATTCCTTTTGGTCTGCTTGTGGGTTTCATCGCTTTGAATGGTATACATAGTCATCTTCTTTGTCCTTGCACGGATACGCTCCCATGCTGTGTGAGCATCTATATTCCCTCTTTTGTATACCCTATTTTAAGGGTAGGTATATTAATTTTGACTCACAGTTTGTAACATACCTTAATATTGCCCGTAGATCCCTAAAAGTTACTATATTTATGATCAGCGTCGATAGTAATGTCGATCTAGCCATGTCCGTAGGTCGGTCCGTCCGTCTGTCGGCAAAAATTAGGCCTTTAAACTAGACCTAGACAGCTGAAATTTTAGCCATATACTCTCCAGGGTCTGAATTGATTTGAAAAAAAAACTGCTCGGGAGATACAATTTCTGAAATCCGCCCACTGACACGCCCACAATTAAATAAAACAATTTTATTGAAAAGTCAAAGTTTGAGCTAGGAAACTGAAATTTATAATATAGACTCTCTTGGATGCCCTTTATACTTATGTTTAAATATTTTTTAAATCCGCCTACTGACACGCCAACAATTTTTTTACAAAAGCTTTGTTTTTTCGATTACATCCTTTAAATGTTATATAAGAAAATATGTAGAGCGTTCTTAACAATTCAACCATACTTAAACTTTTGTCACGCCCGCTTATGAGGGATAGGAATAACAATAGGGTATCAAACACTTCGCGCAAGCGGACTGTAGCCCGTCCCTATGTTTTATAACTCAATTTATTTTAAAGCTATTTTATTTTGTTTTTTTGTTTTTAATTACCTCCTCGTGTGGCTCTTCTGCGCGCTCCAATTATTGGGGATCTATTCTCGGCTAAAGCCTGGAAAAGAAATTTGTTTTTTTAGTTTAACTCCAATAAAATTTTAGATTCAGCGTAAATTGTTTGAGTCATTATTCTCGCATTATCATGTACTCGTATATTCCTATACATATAACTACCAGTAATATAATTCTAGAAAGCAATACATTTAATTTCTTGATAAGTATATGCATTTGTCGAATTAAGACTGTACCCAAATACATTAACCTTGGAAATGAAATTCCACTTTTAAATTGAAGTTTAATAGCACTTAAAATAACGAAATTAAGTCAAAAGTCTAAGAAAAATGATGTAGTATGTGAGTGATAATAAAATGTAATATGATAACAATCGTAATTCTCAAAAAAAAAATCATCCTAAGCCAACGAGAACTTACACCTGAATTGCCAATCCCCAGCGATTGCGACTCTTATTAAGATCACATATCCCGCCAGTGGGAGTGTACATACTATAGATCGTCATTTAAATGTACGATTTTATGCAAATCAGATACAAATGGAATGGAATTTATAGTTCTGAAAATGTCTGATAGTGTGAATTGGATAGAAGCATGCGTTTATGATCCCAACAAAAGCTGCTCACCTGTCCCCTTTTTTACTGCCATAGAACCTTTTTCAGTTTCATGTGAACATGTCATTGTTTGTGGTGATTTAAACGCTGAGCTCATTAAAGTGGACTCTCGCTCCTCTCAACTTTCCGATATTGTTGATGCCCCTGGTCTTAAGTTGTTAATACCTTTCGTAATAGATACACGCCTAACTGCTCCCCGAGTTTACTTGATTTGACTATTCTGTCTGATGTAACTAATATTCTACTGATTATTCAATTGATTCTTTATGGCATTTCAGATCATAACCTAATGTTCTGTATGTATAATATTGTCCTCTCTTATTCCCGAATACCACTAACGTTTAAATATAGAAATTTCAAATCAACCAATGTTGAAGCCTTGTGTTCTGCTGCGGTTACTTTGGCCTATTATGAATGTTTCCACATTGCGCATATTGATAACTAACTAAATTACACACAATAAACACTCTTTAAAAGCTTATTTGATAAGCACGTTCCCTTAAAAACAGAAAGATTTCAAAATAAAAAAATGTCTAGGGTATACAGTACTGCGGTTATGAATGTAATCAAAAATCGAAGTAAATATTATCATAAATTGAGGAAATTTTTCAATTATTCGATTAGCCAAAGGAACTTCGTTCCTTCAAAGTGTAACTCTAACCTCGCTCCTAAGCAACTATGAACACACCTTCGTGAAATTGGTGTTGGAAAACTGCAAATCTCTGAATGTAAACATGACCCAAATGTTCTAGACAAGCAATTAACGCCGGTGTCAATATTTTGTAATCAAAGCTGGAACAAACTCTTATGTGGTTTTTATAAAGATTCAAGCCTTTTTGGAAGGTGATGAAAATCATTAAGAAAAAAAGTTCAAATACCACCCTCTTTGAGCGCAAAACGATGTTTTTGAAACTCAGGATGAGAAGGCAAATGTTTTGGCTGAAACATTTACCAAAATTATAAAATTTCAGCACACCTGAGTGGCCGTCGAACCGAAATTCTTATGAAGGATAAAGTTAGGGAAATGGTAAGACCCATTGCCTGTGGCGGTCGATAACAGATGGCGATAGTTTCAGGCACTAAAGCTAGTCAAACCTAGATGCCGCTAAAAGCAGCGGAAGGAAAGGAAGAGGTTAGGTAGGAATGAATTAGATTAAGAAGAATGAATGAAGAAGAGACTAGGAGCGAGGTCGGAAGCAACTACTTGTTAAAAAGAAATAAATTTATACGAAATAAAAGTGAATTTTATAAATAAAGTGAATTTTATAAATAAAGTAAAATTGTGTCTCTTAGTGGGAATACGTAAAAAGGGATTTGGAAAATACCCAACGCCCACAAATAAGATAACAATATGCCATACAGTGTGATTAGGAATCTAATCAAAGAATTGAAAATATAAAAATCACATGCTTATGTACTTACTTAGCTTACATTTATTTGTAATCCTTGTATTAAACATTCCTTTTTTCTGAAAAATGGAAAATTGCCAAAGAGGTGGCAGGTCAGCAATCCAAAACAAAGCCCCAATAGCCGTAACCAGCTATAAGTCTACTAAGCACTTTAGGTAACATTTTTGAAAACGTTTTAAAGGAACATTTCTTAAATCACGTGGATGAAAACAAAATAAATCATATGGAGCGATTCGGCTTCAGAGCAGGTCATTCCACTAAACACTCAAATTTAAGGAAAAAACAGTTTGTAGAAAACAGCCTTAGCTTAAAACAATCGACTGGATTTAGTTCTGCTAGACATTGAAAAAGCTTTCCAAACAGTATGGCATGAAGACATATCTATAAACTGAGATTATTTTATTTACCTGATTACCTTATCAAAGTAGTACGGAGCTTCTTGCATAAAAGAAAATATGGTGTTTATGCTCGGACCGAACATTCATCCATGTTTGATATTTCTTACGGAGTCCCACAAGGCTTCGGCATCGGTCCCATTATTTTTAATATTATTAGTGCAGATATACCACGTTTTGCCAACAGAAGTCGCTATGTTTGCAGATGATACTGCACTGTTTTCTTCAAGCCTCCTTCCTCAAGACGCACCAAGTGCATTACAAAACTCACAAGATACTCTCATCAACTACTTTAAAAAGCGAAACATAAGATTAATGCTGAAAAACGCCTAGCTATGTGGTACACTCGATGCAGAAAATAGAAGTTTTTGCAATCTTCACTAAAAATAAACTCTTACGAGATTAAATGGTCTGAAAATTGTAAATATCTTAGTGTCTTATTTGATAAGAAGTTGACCTTTCAAAGTCATATCTAACACAATCCACAAATCCAATCTTTGAATATATACTGTATCCGTTCATTATTAGAAAGTCTAGGACAAGCATACATAATAAAATATTAATTCACAAAAGGATTTTGCAAACGGTATATGGTACACCAGTGTGGTTTGACAGCGCTGAGACATATTAGGCGTTTTTCTTTTTTAGCTCCGAGCGGGGCACTGAGCTGTCAAAAAAAGTACTGTGTTACTTTTTTAGCTCGGAGCGCTCTGAGCACAAAATTTGTATTTCTTTTTTATCTCTGACCTAGCTCAGGGCTCGCTCGATGAGCTCAATTAAAAATGACCGAGCACATCGAGCGAAAAGCTGAGCGCGGCTGACTTCATTCATTATTTGTGCTTTTTCCATAGTTTATTTACTAGAAATTATAATTTAAATGGAACAATCCTTGACAAACACCAATTTCAGAAGCAAACCTGACTATTTTAAAAATTAATAAAAAAACAATGCTCAATTCTGTTTCTTAATTAGCTCGGAGCGCTCAGGTTACGTTCAGCTCGGAGCGAGCTCTGATCGCTCGGGCCCCGCTCTGTTCCCCGCTCGGGCTAAAAAAGAAAAACGCCTATTGTGAACACGTTCCATAAAATTACGACGCTATAAACTGACACGCGATGAAAGAAAGAAAAGCTGAATAAACTAAATATCAACGACTCATGTACACAAAATGAGGCTAATTGTATAAGGATAATCATACTTGAATGTGTAAGTTTAGTGTCGCATATATTCCTGATAATTTGTGGGGGGATTTTAAAGAGTTTTTTGTAGTTTTAATTATCTCCATGCTATTTTCACAAAATTTAAATTGGAAACATGTAAAGTCGGATATCTTCAAATTCTTCATAAAGTGAAACTATATAGATTTTCCGAGTTTGAAGCAGCAGCGCAGGGTCATTTAAATAAAAATCAAACGTTTTGAAGCATCGTACCGCTTTGTACCACCCTCTCCTAAGAGCAAATTAATTTGTACCCATCGTTTGTAACATGCCTTAATATTGGTTGTAGACTTCTAAAAGTAACCATGTTTGTGATCAGCATCAAAAGTAATGACGCTATAGTCGTATATGTCCGTGTCCAATTTTGAGGCCTTAAAATTTGAGCTAAAAAGTTGGGAACAACTCTCTTGATTCCCCAAATAATCAAGTGTACCAAATCCGCCAACTAACACACCCACTATTAAAAAAAAAAAACAGTTTTATCGAAGAACTTGATGGGAATTTGAATGACAAATTATTAAGGGGTAACCACCAGATTAACCTGACAACGCTAGCGCAGTGGCTAACTGGTTAATATGTCTGCCAAATAGGTTAGGTTAGGTTAGGTTAAAAAAGGGGTATGCAGTTTGCATACAGCACTAGGCACTAAAAGGGCCCATCGCGATCCCTAGGGAACTGATTGAATCAAAACTTCAAAACGATAAAACCCAGGCACTTTCCCTCACAAAACTCCAATCTTCCTGCAGAATTTTACAAGCTTCCTCTGGTCTGTGCCGCTCAACTCCCCTGATTTCTCGAAGAAGTATACTCCTAGAAACCTCCTACGATTCCGTGCTATACTCAGCCTAGCATGCTTCCTTAGGAGACAGTTTCCCGACATAATCTAAACTACTTTTCTAAGCTAGATCCCTAGATCTTTTCTTATCTAAATGCGGCCAAGCTTTAGACCCCCTATTCCTCTCTAAATTTTCCCATCTAAGGTCAGCCATTTCTAAGATTTTCTCATTAATAATCTGCCGAATAACAACGCCTAACAAACAAACGTCTGACAAACATCGAATAGTATCAATTGTCATGAGTTGAGAAGCTTCTCAAATTTGCAGATCGTAGTCGGCTAAAAATTGTAGTTCCTTTCCACTTGCACAAGTTAATAGGCACGTTCAATTTACAAGACAACTGGGAGTTCGCTAGTAGGTCAACCTCTATCACTTGCCAAACGATGGTCACGTGAGTTTTTCGATCAATTAGGAAGGGTAAAATAGTAGGAACTAGCAGTTGTCTTGCAAATTGAACGAGCTCAATGTCTAATATTTATTTATTTTTTTAATAAAGATGTCGTCTTCAGCTATGTGAGCACATGCTCAGTATGTTTCATAAAAAACCAAAATGCAGTGACTACGCTCTGTTCAAAGAATGCTCGACTTGCTCGAACTCTGTTCAGTGCTCTGTTCAGGGCTCTGTTCAGCATAGAACCCTGTGGAATAGGTACCGATTCAAACTACGATGTGCATTTCAATGCAACATTTCATACAATGCAGTAAATTCTTTGTTTTATACCACATTCTATTTTCTTTTTGCTTTCAGTTTCATTATCAGCTTGCGGTTAAATTAATGGTGGTGAACTGCATAAAAAAAATAATCTGGAAAAGTTATTTTAAGCCTCTGATAACGAAAAATATAAATACAGCGAAATCTTTTATTAGCGGACACCTCTCATTTTGTATATAATAATATTTTCCATATAAGCAAATTTTCCAAAAGCGGACAAATCTCTTTAGCGGACGCGGGTAGTGATTTTCTTAGTAAAACAAAAAAAAAACTGCCTTAAGCGGACATTCGCCACAAATATTTACTGTTTATGGTTGAAAAGAAAACTCAACGTTTTTTATGGTATTCTACTTTTTTGTCATAGCGAAGGAAGAAATATAACACCCGAAACTAAACGGCTTACTCTAAAAGAGAAAAATAGAGATCATCGTTTTTGCGAAGTCGTCAGATAAAAGCAGTTTACGGGTTCTGTCCCAAAAAATGTCACTTGGAAAAACGTGCATCGCCGAATTGGTGAAAAACAACCAATCATTTCTGTCCGACAAGAGCAATGGACTTAGCCAAAAAATTAAGATTTGTAGACAGCAGTGGTCAAGATATTGATTAGCTTATATGAGTGATTCTGCAAAATTCTTGCAAAAAAAAATTTCAATTCTGGGTCACTACACTAATAAGAGAAAAAGCAAAAGAATTTGCCAGAACACAAACATCCCTGACTTTCAAGTCCTGAGAAGCTGCTGATGTTAACCCACAAACGGTCAGTGAGTGGACATGCGACATTGGATCATTGATATACAATTATTACCCCAACGATAATATTAACACCGTTGAAACAGCACATTTCTCTAAAGCTCTTCCTGTTTGACGTTATATATCAAAAGAGTCCTGTTCTGCGGGAGAAAAATAAAGACAAACGTTACTACATTGCTTTCATATGTCTGGGGAACATGAGGAACTGCTTGTTATCGGAAGGTCGAAATCGATCATCGATGTTTTAAGAACATATCGAGAAACCAATTACCAGACAAAATATTGTGAGTATTTTTTTTCTCAGCAAACACAACACCGGTTTGCCAGACGTTAAATCAAGGCAAAACTATTTTTTTTTAACTTTTACCATGAAGTGTTTCTTATACATGTAATGGATTATGTAGGGTGTATTTCAGCCATATTTATTGCCATAGTTCCTATAAAGCGGACACCCTCACAAGCGGACAAAAAACTACAGTCTCAGAACTGTCCGCTTAAGAGAGATTTCACTGTACCATTACAAACGATTCAAGCGCTGCAAGGCCATTCCTCTTGAATTGAATTGCTTTTGTTCCTAAAATGGATTCATCTGCTCAATGTTAACATTTTGCATTAAAATTTATACTTTAATTTTGAATGCCACTTTAGAGGAATTCACTGAAAGGAAGTCATGAAATATTTATTACGTACATACAAACAATGATAATCACTCTGCTAGCTGGAGTTGATTGAGTAATGTTAGTAATGCTATCTATAGAACAGACATGCATCGCAAATCTTTGTAACAACTCATTAAATCCATATAGACGCACGAATATCTAACACTGTGAATGCGGTTCAAATTAAATGTAAATATACTTTTTTTTATTTTAAAACAAAAAGGAACGTTTGTCACGAATTAGTAATGTTCGATGTACCTACCTCACCTATCTTAAGTATTGCGCACTGTCGTCATGGTAAAAATTTGTGGCAAATAGTGCAATTAACTTTGCAGTCTTCGTTTTCAATAAATCAATATAGGTAAGCCGAGGGATACGTTACACATATGAAGCAAAACAACTTACAAAAACGCATTAAATGTTTCTATGTACCAATAAGAACAGGTTCCAAATTTATTACGAATAAAAGATACATACTCGTAACTATCATTAAGTATTAAGCGCGAACGAGCAGTTTTTTTTTCACTTTATCTATTTGGGGAATTCCCACAAGTTCAATGGTCTTTTGGAAGCTGTTGGACCATACATGAATGACTAAGAATGCGTGTCATTTGGCGTCTTTCAATTTCAATTCGCAAGGCAACTGCAAGTTTCCTACTATGTACCTAATTAAATTTCCATCGTTAATGGTCACGTAAATTATTTAGTTGATCAATGAGGAAAGGTAAAATAGAAGGGACTAGAAGTTGCCTTGCAAATTAAACTCGCCCATTCGTATTAATATACAAGTGAAAGCATTCAATTTACCCGATCTCTTTGTGCATCTGGTGTGCTATCCATCTCCACAGCTACGTGATTGTCAGTCATTTTTCAACAGAAGTTACAAAATATGCGCCACAAAAAAAATTAATTAAAATATCGTTTATCCCTGTTCAGAATGCCGATAAATTCGACGAATTTCAGAGTCGTTAAATTGTTTTTAGAATAGAAAAAAATGTAAACAAAGAACACAACAGAGAGATTCAAGACACATTATTCGCAATTCGAATAAATGTTGAAGACCGCAAAACGTCCGCTTACTTCGCCGGAAAATTTAAAACTGAATATGTTTTCTTTAGCTAGAGCGGCCGGCGCTGCGGCACAATTTATCAATCCCAAATACTGTTACAACTTGACGAGTATCTATGTATTTGCAGGAGCTCATAATAATATGCTACTGCTGCTTGTTGATTTGCTTGCCAAAATACAATAAAGCGTGGTTTACAAACTGAACGCGCACATTTCGGACAGATACCTATTGTCCGTCCATTAACCAGATCGATTATTATTATGATTAGTCATGGAAAAACCACAGAAGCAGTGGACCTGACCACTTCCACTTTCTAGGAGGTTGGAATTCCAACAATGATCATTCAATTGCTAAAAGTTTTTCGGAACGTATAGCTTTAGGGGCATTTTACTCATTTGAATATTTTTGGGAAAAGCTTCTTGTCTACATGTGTAGAAATCTATTTTTAAGTTTTGTGTTGAATTCATTTTTTTCTTGTTATTCACGCTAATTTTCTTCAGGCAGACAGCTTCGAGAATTAAGCTAAGAATGAATGGTTCATCCAAAATCAGTTGACAAAGTTTTTCATGTGAAAAATTGGTTTTCTGATGGGGCTTTATTTGTACAGAATTAAGGTGCACTATACGAAAGACATATATGTATATGTATATTTCGTACTAAACATTTCATAACAAAAACAAGTAACCGTAAATACCGGTTTTACATGAATATTTGAAATTTTGGCTCGACACCCACCATTGGAGAAATACACTTGTTTAATGCGTCATAACATGCGTGGTCAAATTAACGTATATTTATGAATTTTTTGAGTCAACTTAACACACCAAGCCAAATGGGTTTTCGCTGAGGGAACTTGTTTCTGGGGATTTTTCATTAAACGGACAGAATGCAAGGGAGAGACAGTCTTCATGTCTGGTTCGAGTGACACACTACAAACAAACACATAGTGGGGATTTGGAGGGTTCACATTTTTATTTAAGTATCTGCTGCATAATGGGGGCACGTTGAATATTCAAGGTAACTTCGACTTCCCTACTAGTTAAACCTATGTCACTTGCCCAAACGAAGGTCAAGTGAGTTATTCGATCAAAGATGAAGGGTAAAATACTAGAGACTAGTAGTTGCCTGGTAAATTGAACGCGCAGAATTCTTTCTAAGAGCTTGTTCTGTGCATGCCTTTATTAATGGACTGGAACAGTCTGATCCGAACCGCTCAAAAAGATTAAAAAAAGAATCGGGATTTACTCACCATAGTTGATCTAAATACATAAATTACATATATGCATTTATAAACATTTGAGGTAAGGAGGAAAACAATACTTCTTGTGTATTATATGTGATATCAGCTTAATAAATGCGTCATAGAGACATAAATAAATTCTTGCGGGGAAAAAATTGGACATATTAGGCGTTTTTCTTTTTTAGCTCCGAGCGGGGCACTGAGCTGTCAAAAAAAGTACTGTGTTACTTTTTTAGCTCGGAGCGCTCTGAGCACAAAATTTGTATTTCTTTTTTATCTCTGACCTAGCTCAGGGCTCGCTCGATGAGCTCAATTAAAAATGACCGAGCACATCGAGCGAAAAGCTGAGCGCGGCTGACTTCATTCATTATTTGTGCTTTTTCCATAGTTTATTTACTAGAAATTATAATTTAAATGGAACAATCCTTGACAAACACCAATTTCAGAAGCAAACCTGACTATTTTAAAAATTAATAAAAAAACAATGCTCAATTCTGTTTCTTAATTAGCTCGGAGCGCTCAGGTTACGTTCAGCTCGGAGCGAGCTCTGATCGCTCGGGCCCCGCTCTGTTCCCCGCTCGGGCTAAAAAAGAAAAACGCCTATTGTGAACACGTTCCATAAAATTACGACGCTATAAACTGACACGCGATGAAAGAAAGAAAAGCTGAATAAACTAAATATCAACGACTCATGTACACAAAATGAGGCTAATTGTATAAGGATAATCATACTTGAATGTGTAAGTTTAGTGTCGCATATATTCCTGATAATTTGTATACCCTACTAGCTGCAACCGCCCGGCTTTGGCCGTGCCCGAAAATTCTATTGGCCAATATGTTCGAGCGGACTTCCTTATTATTATCTATAGCGAGTATCCAGTGTATGTTGCTGCGCCTAAAAAAAGAAGACCAATTTTGACCAAACTTCACAGGAACACTCTCAGGCCAATACCGAAGATTGCCTGATTTGAGCTCAACCGGTGAAAGGGACTGAAGGTTTTTTGCATGGCTTAGGCCGCTCACGCAACTTCGTTGTTCCGCTTAGGATAGGTGCTTGCGCCTATGTCAGCTTACTTGTTCGAATCAAACAACAATGCGAAAGTAAAAAACTTCGATAGAATCACTTTTCTTTCACTTTTACACCAATTGTTATCAATGTGGGAAAAGCAACTTTCCGATGTCCGATTCACAAAAAAAAATGCAACAAGATTCAATAAGTGTTATTTGAATAAAACATTGAACACACGATATCTCAAGAATGAAAGTGCGCACAAACACCACAATAGGCTTGAAACGTTCGTGTGGTCTCCCTCTTTCATATGCGCGTTCGGATAACAAAATAGGTGACGTCTGTACGATGGTTTTTTTATATGTGAGGTGTCTGTATCTGCATCGGTATTTACACGCATACGCACATATACATGTGTACTCACTCAAATGCCCATAATTCACAAACCAAACTTTCCTACAGACGTCACCTTTCATGGAAAAAAAATTTCATTGGAATCGTTTAAAGCGTTTGGCCAAACACCGGCAACAAACACAAATATGGATTGAGTTTTATATATAAAGATTCTCAGGGTGTATTTGTTTTTACTCAAAGTTTTTTACATGCTTAAATATTGTTCGCATACCCGTAAAAGTTAATATATATACAAGGTGGCGCAAAAATAACCTTCCGATGTTTTTTGGTCACCGACCGATTATTGCTCAAATAAATAGTCACCAATATTCCGCGTTCTGGAGCAGCGTAGCGTAACATTGTTTATTAACTTGTATTTCGCATGTGTTTACTACACAAATGTCAAAACAGAACTGACATTAGGGGCCAATCGCAAAATTTATAGCATTTTCTGATAGGAGGATTACTTTTGCGCCACCTTGTATTTCTGTTCAGCATCGAAAGTTATATCGATCTGTCAATCACCAATTTTGAGGCCCTACTCTCACTATACACTCTAGGGATTAAAAATGTTCAAGTGTAAAGATTTCTAAAATTCGCCCTCGGGGTGGGCATCTAAAAAAATATTTTACCGAAGAGGTCGATGCAAATCTGAGCACTCGTTGCTTACGCAACAAGGTCAAAAACCCAATTGTTTTCTGAGCGGTTGGCAGTCGTCAACGTGGAAACGATCCGCCAGACCGGAGCGTACTCTCTATGTACATTTCATTTAGGCATTATCTCTCCAAAACCCGAATCTTTTCCACATAACTAGGCGCTATGTTTATTCGTAATAAAGCCTGTCAGTGGTTTACTGATGTTGTCATAAATGCTATTAAGGCCAGAAACAGATTTTATGGTAAGTGGAAGCGTAACAGCTTGCCCACAAACTGAAGTGGATATAAAGTAGCACGCAATGCTGCAACTATTGCTGTTCGTAACTCTAAGTGGAACTTTTACTCTTCAAAGCTTAGTACTGCCCTGCCCTCGAAAGTTCTGTGGAGAAATCTACGCCAAATAGTAATGACTGATAAAACAAATGTTAATTGTTCGCTCGACCCTAACGATCTAAATCATGCATTTTTATCTGGTGGAATTTCCCCCGATAGATTCGACTATTTTGCCTCGCCTCTGGGTTCTGGACACCAAGAGAGTTTGAGTTGAGAGAGAATCCGAAATCATCGATATAGTCAGGGCACTACGATCGAATTCTATTGGCGATGATGGAGTACCTTTTTAATTTGTTAAAATGTTGTTGCCGCATATTTTAAGGCATGTGACACACGTTATAAATTCTTGTATTATGACCTCAACATTTCCTTTGTCCTGGAAACGTGCTAAAGTGATACCTGTTGCTAAGAAACCTAATGCGAGCACTGCCAGTGATTATCGCCCGATCAGCATCCTACCCGGTTTGTCTAAGGTCTTTGAAAGAGTTTTGACGAGACAAATACAAAGTCACCTGTGTGCCAATTCTCTTCTTAATCCGCTCCAGTCGGGCTTAAGAGCAGGCCATAGCTGCTCGTCCGCTTTGGTTCACATCATGGATGACATAAGACTGAATTTTGACAAGGGATTCATGACATTACTTTGCCTTCTCGACTTTTGAAAGGCCTTTGACAAGGTCAATCATTCCATCCTTTGTTGGAAGCTTTGGCATTACTTCGGTTTTGGGTACAGTGCCATTAGGCTAATTGATAGTTTTCTGAGTGATAGATTACAGAAAGTTGTGGTTGGGGACAATTCTTCCGATTTTCTGCCTGTTATACAAGGGGT
Source organism: Portevinia maculata (assembly GCA_949715645.1). Taxonomy (NCBI): domain Eukaryota; kingdom Metazoa; phylum Arthropoda; class Insecta; order Diptera; family Syrphidae; genus Portevinia; species Portevinia maculata. The sequence continues at coordinate 83,281,296 of OX454527.1, read as the reverse complement.
TCCCCAGGGATCAATCCTGGGACCCATTCTTGTTTGTCTCTATGTTAATGAGTTACCCTCTGTTTGCAACCACGCATCAATTCACCTCTACGCTGATGATGTGAAGCCTTATTATTCTATGCCCGTGGAACAGCTGGATGAACTTGTTTTGCATTTGAACCATGATTTATCCTCAATTAATAAATGGGTTTTGGATAATGGCTTAATCCTTAATCCAACTAAATGTCAGGTCATTCCTATCTCCAATAGGACATTTGAATCTTCCTCTATCCCGGATATCTTTCTATCTGGCACTAAGATGAAGTTAGTCGAAACTGCAAATAGTCTCGGCTTTGTTTTAAACCGCAATTTATCCTGCTATAATCACATAAACGTCGTTATTAGTAGAATTTATGGTTGCTTGAGGAAACTCTGGATTTCAGCCAGTTTCACTCCAGTTGCAACTAGAAGCAGACTGGTTCTTACCCTTATTGTGCCCATAATAACCTATTCTGAGGTAGTTTATAGTAACCTCGACTCACTCTCATATCACAAGTTGCAAGCGGCTTTCAATGATGCTGTCAGATACATTTACCAGATACGTAGGCATGAAAGAATCTCTTTTATCGCGAGGAGTGTTTTAGGTTGTACTCTACAGCAGCACAGAAACATTAGGAACTGTTTGTTTCTTCATAAAATCATTAGTACCCAGTCCCCGTCTTACCTCTACTCCAAGCTCTAATTTACCCGCTCCCTTAGAACTTTCAACATTGTATCCCATAGGTACAACTACTTAACTTCATCTCGCCTTTTTTTATCCATGCTATTCGGTTATGGAACTCCTTGCCCTTTCATATAAAAAGATTATCAAACATCAATAATTTCAAGGCTGCACTTTTAAATTTCTATGCTTCACAATAACATAATACTTCTTAACTTCCTCTTCTTCCATCTGCCGTTCTCTTTCTTCTTCTCTGTCCTAATTTTATCTATCTTTCATTTTTCTTTTCTTCTTTTCTTTTTATTTTCTGTCACTATACTTTCTGAGCTAAATTGTAGTTTTTTTTATTATTTGTACACCCTACTTAGTTTTTTTTTTTGCTGTACTATTACTTTTACATTTTTAAAATAATAAATAAATGAAAAAATATTAAACCACAATGGACAACCATAAGCGATGATCGGAACTATAAGAGCATATGACATTCACTCTGGAATCAAGTTGACTGCTATGCAAGAGTCTCCTTGTCAGAGCATAAGCCTTCTTGGCCCCAGCAAGACAAGCAACTATATGTCTATCGAAATTCAGGTAATGGCTACCCAGATATCTAACTACGCTTCTCACCGGCAATGGCTGCCCATTTTGTCCAATAATGGCCAATTCCTTCCAGTTTTTTCTGGAATCCCTAGCAGTGGCGTAGCGTGGGTTGGGCCGCCCGGAGCAGACCCAACTTATGCCACCCTAGTAATTTTTTTACACACTAAAAAAAAAAACAAAAAAAACATTTGTCTACGGCAGTGGTTCCCAACCGGTGGGGCACGGCTCCCAGGGGGGGGGGGGGGGCGTGGGAATTGTAAAAGGGAGGCGTGGACACAATTTGAACTGTACGTTTTTGATGCAAAAAATACAATATTGAAGATTTCAATATTTATTTGCACCCAGAATCTCAAAGCTGGTGAAGAAAATGCAACCCCAGAAGTTGCATTGAACATCTTACATTACTAACAAATAAAAATAAGTTTTTCACAATCAACTTACAAAAAATGTATAAACAAACATGTATACAAGCAAGAATATTTAAAATTCTCGATACATTAAATATATTTTTCAATAAACATTTGGAATTTTTATTTGGGCATGCGATTCTCCAATTCGCCCTAAGGGGGGCATGCTGTTGAAAAGGTTGGGAACCACTGGTCTACGGTTTCAACCAGTTATACGTATACCTACACTTATGTATATCAATAAACTTGGTAAAATTTCTCTTCAAAATGTTGTCAACTGTTCTTCTTACTACTTTCTAGCAAGTAAAGCAAAAATGAAGCCGCAAATTTAAAATTTTCGCATGTTGGTTACTTTCCGATTTCCCAATACCTAAGCGGTTAAAAATGACTTACCTCAGGATATCAAATAAACAACGGTAATTCCCATTAGACTATAATTATCTAAATTAAAATTCTTCAGAAAAACAGGATTCGATTATTATTTGTAATTTATTTTCCATTTATTTAATAACTAAAACAAACCAACGACCATACCACGTCGAGTTAATCGGTTCTCATCAGATCACCGTAATTAAACGACTTTGGGAGCGGTTAGTACGTAGATGGGGAACAACCGCGTGTTGTTGGCCAGTCCCATCTACAGAGTTGAGGAAGATAATTATACGTGGTATCACAATGAACCTAAATTGGTCTAAGAGTGTCAGCTTCTGCCAACAGCCACATAAACCTAACCTAACTGTTATCGCCGATATTTATGTTCTATTAGTTTTTGTATTTTACTGTATTTATATTCTGTAAATGTAATCCTCGCCTAAGTGCCTGAACACGTCCCAATCGTTTATTGTTCGCTAAGTTGAGACCTCTGTCAACTCATTTCCGCCATTACCATAGTTCATATTTCTTTGGAAATTCATTCTTTTTAATGTGACGGCGCTTAAACGAGGAAGACGTAGGAAAAAATGTAAGTTTTATTCTATGTAACACATTGTGACAATTAGCTGATGCCTTTCATTCAGGAAATAAAATCTCCGATTCTTCAATTCTTCACAATAAACAGGAGCTATTTTATTCAATTCCTTCCATCTGAAGCGGCCATTACACTAACCTAATAACTAAAACAATTTTTACTTTTATTGTCATTTGTCATTGAGCAAATCATTATTACATTGTGCTCCGTTATTTCGTATACATGTAAATTTACAGGTCTCCGTGTTCATAACAATGGTTTCATTAATATATATCACATTTCTCTGATATTAACAACATTTAATTTCCATGAACAATATTAAAGAGCATTTTTTAATATTAAATAATACTGGGAAGTTAGTCGTGTGGACCTTGCGGGGTCGCACACAGACCACTTTTTTATTTATTTATTTATTACTTATTCATTTATTATTTATTTATTTTTTATTTATTTTTTATCTATTTTTTATTTATTTATTATTTATTTATTTAATTATTTTTTTTTTGTTAAATTGTAGGTTTTTCTCGCACTTTCCTTCAAAAAGATTGTTATTTGCTAATTCATAACTCTAATAAATCCATCTATCTGTCTATCTTTTGAATTTTTTTAAGTTAATTACATTAAAGCATTAAATTAACTTTCTAAATTAATTACATTCAATTATTTTAGTTTAATAATTAATTAAATTCATTAATAAATAAATAAATAATTTCATAACTAAATTTGTTTAAAAAAATAGTTTTTAATGAAAGGATGAAGGCATTTAATTTAGTTTTTAGTCAAAGGGAATCAAGTTATATAGGTAGGTACATACACTCCGTTCCAACTGAATAGGTACAAGCTTTTTCAAATCTATATGGCTCATTATTTCCACATAATGTACATGAATCTATAACTTGATGGTGCTATAATGTTGCCAAAAGAAATTCAAAAATCACCGTTACTTTTTCTCTGGCTCTCTCGCAAAGCATTTCATACGGAAAAATTCAGTTTTTTTTGCGTCAACTGAATAGGTACATAGTCATTATCTTCATTGTTCATGTGTGTTCCGAGAAGATTATCCCGTTTAAACAATTTTTAAAGTTTTCTGAGTAAGTTTATTTAATTGTCATTTGTTTGTAAATTTGAAGAACGATGGGTAGAAAAAAATCACTTAGCAGTGTTGAGAAGGCTAAGATCGATTTACTTAAGGAACAAGGATTAACCGGGCGTGCTATAACTACCAAAATTGGACGAAGCTTTAACTTGATCTATTCGTACTTGAGAAATAAAGAGTCGTAGGGGAAAATATGAAAGGAGGTTATAAAACGGCCACAACAGCGACTGATAGAAGAGCAATTTTGCGAGGTGCGTCCAATTCCTGCCACTCAGCTGCAAAAACAAAGCAAAAAGCGGGCGTTAGTGCTAGTGTTTCGACGGTAAGAAGAGTGATCAACAGTGCCAATCATTTAAAACGGCTTAAAATTCAGAAAAAAAACACCGTTAAACCATCAGCGGAAGTGTATGCGTTTGGATTTTTCTAGGCACAATATGACTTGGCAAGAATAATGGCGTTACGTTGTTTTTTCAGATGAAAAAAAGTTTAATTTTGATGGGCCTGATGGCTTCAATTACTACTTTCACGATGTGAGAAAGGAGGAACATTTTTTAGCCCGGCATCATAGTCGAGAGGGTAGTGTTATGGTGTGGGGAGCAGTTACCTACTACGGAACTGTTGAACTCGAGTTCCAAACAGCAAAAATGACTGCGACAACTTACAAAGTGTAGTAATTATTGTAAGAGTTAAGCATGCAACTCACACTGTCAGACCATATTTATATTCATGTACCTACATTCATAAGCTGTGATTATATATATATACACATATAAGATTAAGAATAAGATATCTACTCAAATTATATATTATATTTATATATACACATGCAGTCATACACATGTAAGATTAATAATAAGAATAAAGAGAGCGTCAGTTTCCTGATCGCATTTAAAGAAAACGGACGTGTCATTATTTTAATCCGCATCGTTTATAGTGAAACAGTACTACAAATTTCTCAGAAGTGGGATTATAAAAAAAGGAACATCATAGTGTACTGTTGTTTGGAGTGAATCAGAAAGACACGTAGCAAAGCAGCTCTAGAACAGAAGAAGTCACAGGCATACAACAAACGATACGTAGATAAGAAACGGTGCAAGACCACGAAATATAATGTAGGAGACTACGCCATGATAAACAATTTTGGCTCGCACCCGGAGGCGTCTAAAAAACTGATACCGAAATTTAGAGGACCCTACCAGATCGAAAAAGTCCTACGAAACGACAGATATCTGCTTAAAGATGTTGACGGTTTTCAACAGTCGCGACTACCTACCTAGGAGTATGGGCGGTTGGCAATATGAAACCATGGTTGAACAAGAGTAAAACGAATGATTGATTGTAAATTTGCAAGATCAGGTGATCTTAATGGTCAGGATGGCCGAATTGTAGTAATTATTTTAGAGTTAGTCATGCAACTCACACTGTCAGACCATAATTATATTCATGTACCTACATTCAAAAGCTGTGATTATATATATACACATATAAGATTAAGAATAAGATATCTACTCAAATTATATATTATATTTATATATACACATACAGTCATACACATGTGAGATTAATAATAAGAATAAAGAGAGCGTCAGTTTCCTGATCGCATTTAAAGAAAACGGACGTGTCATTATTATACCCTATTCTAAGGGTATATTAATTTTGACGCATAGTTTGTAACATACCTTAATATTGCCCGTAGACCCCTAAAAGTTACTATATTTATGATCAGCATCGATAGTAATGTCGATCTAGCCATGTCCGTCCGTCCGTCCGTCCGTCTGTCGGCAAAAATTAGGCCTTTAAACTGGACCTAGAGAGCTGAAATTTTAACCATATACTCTCTATGGTCCCGCAATAATCAAGTTTACGAATTTTTGAAATTCGCCCACAGACACGCCCACAAACTCAAAAAAACAAAATTTTGGAAAAAATCGAATTTTGAGCTAGAAAGCTGAAATTTTTTATATATGATCTATGACTTCTAAAACTGGTCGGGATAAAAAAAATTTCAAAATCAGCCTACTGACACGCCCACAAATAAATAAAACAATTTTTTGAAAATCCAAAGTTTGAGCTAGGGAGCTGAAATTTATAATACAAGGTGGCGCAAAAGTTGTCATCTGTTTACTTCACAAATGTCAAAGTAAAATTGACATTTGCCGCCTTTTGTGTGCCTTAGGCAATTCTGTGTGCAAATGTTCTAAATGATCCAGTACGTTTGACATCTATCCTATGTAGTTTTCAGTCGGATTGGTGAACGCCACTGGGTGATGACTTTTCCGCCACCTTGTATATACTCTCTATGGGCCCTTTATGCTCATGTGGAAATATTTTCAAAATCCGCCCACAATTAATTTTTTTTTTTTAAATTCAAAGTTTGAGCTAGGGAGCTGAAATTTATAATATATACTCTCTAGGGGCCCTTTATTCTCATGTGTTATTCTTTTTTTAAATCCGCCTACTGACACACCCACAATTAAAAAAAACAATTTTATTGAAACACCCAAGTTTGAGCTAGGGAGCGTTTTTTTTTGATAAAATCGTTTAAATTTTCATTTCATTTTCATTTTATTTTTATTCCAATCAATGAGCATATAATTAATAATAAGTAAGTTTAAGTTAGCAAGAAAATAAGTAAACAAAATAAATAAGTATCTGCATTAAAAACAGCAGATATTACATAAATGTACATTGAGGAATATGGGATACATCCTTTAGTTAAGAAAACTAGTGACGGATGCATTAAAGAGCTAAGGCTCGATTTAAAGAAATTAATAACTTAAGATGAATACAATTGTTGTGGGGTGATTAAGATATATGAACTGATACGTTATACAAGTAAATTAATTGCATAAAAAAAGAAAAAAAAAAAGGAAAAAAAAAAAAGTGTTTATTCTTAAGTATAAGCCACGCTATATAATTACTTTTATTAAGTTATTTATTTCATTGAAGTCAAACCTAAATAGCCACTTTTTGATTTCTCTATTGAATGTAAATATCTTTTTTATCCTTCGAATTTCGATAGGTAACCTGTTAAATAGCCTCGGTGCTACTGAAGTATAAAATTGTAAAAAGCGATGAGTATTGTGAGGTGGGATATTAGCTAGACATGTTATATAACAAAATATGTAGAGCGTTCTTAACAATTCAACTATACTTAGACTTTTGTCACGCCCACTTATGAGGGATAGGAATAAGAATAGGGTATCCAACAGTTCGCCCAAGCGGACTGTAGCCCGTCCCTATGTTTTTTTTTTTTTTTTGAAAATTCAAAGTTATACTCATGTGTTAACTTTTTTAAAATCCGTCTACTGACACGCCCACAATTAAATAAAACAATTTTATTGAAACACCCAAGTTTGGGCTAGAGTGCGTTTTTTTTATAAAATCCTTTAAATGTTATATAACAAAATATGTAGAGCGTTCTTAACAATTCAACCATACTTAGGCTTTTGTCACGCCCACTTATGAGGGATAGGAATAAGAATAGGGTATCCAACAGTTCGCCCAAGCTGACTGTAGCCCGTCCCTATGTTTTTAATCCGCATCGTTTATAGTGAAACAGTACTACAAAAGGAATATTAGAAAGAAATTTTCCTAAATTCAATAATTTTTTTGGAGCAATAAATTTGACTTTCCAGCAGGACAACGCGCCTATCCACACGGCACCTATCTACGAGCAAAATGTGGGATTGCTGCAGTGGCCACCATACTCACCAGACCTGAACCTTATGGAAAACGTATGGGGATGGTTAACCCGAAAAGTGTATGATGAGTCTGGTCATCAATTTGAAGACAAAGCATCTCTAATTGCCGCCATTAAATTAGCCTGGAGAAAAATATCGCTGGACTTGTTAAAGTCACTTTATGATTCCATGCCAGACCGAATTTGTGAAGTTATCATGAACAAAGGAGGCAGTACCCACTACTAGAATCAACAAATAAAAAAAATTGATAAGAAAAACTTGTCTTATTTCATTCCAATGGCCGTTTTTTTGTGTTTTCATTATTTATACCTATTCAGTTGACGCAAAAAAAACTGCATTTTTCCGTATGAAATGCTTTGCGAGAGAGCCAGAGAAAAAGTAACGGTGCTTTTTGAATTATTCTTTCTCATTTCTTTTGGCAACATTATAGACAAATAGTTAGCACCATCAAATTATAGATTCATGTACATTATGTGGAAATAATGAGATATATACTCGTAGATTTGAAAAAGCTTGTACCTATTCAGTTGGAACGCAGTGTATGTGATTATTTTTTTTTTATTTACAAGAAACTTTTTTATTTATTTACAAAAAACTTCTTTAAAATGTTATTTTGCTACTTTTCACCAGGGCAAAATCTCTTATTATTATTTCAGTATCGATGGTCTCTGTGATTTCCTGCTCAATAGCTATCACACCCAGATTAGATAGCCTTAGAGTGCTCATTGTGGACCTTAAATAATTTTTAATAAGCTTCAATTTTGAGAAACTCCTCTCACAGCCGGCATTACTTAATGCAATTGTGAGAAAGAGACGAAGCATTATTGTTATTTTAGGAAAACTAACTTCCAGTCTGAACTGTAATGTATATTTTAATAGTTCGAGTGGGCTTTTTTTGGCGAGTTTGTTTTGCCTGTAGAAGTTGTAATTGCTCTTAACCGTACGCGTTCGATCCAAAATTCAACCTTATCAATGTCATCCCCATGAAGTGCAACATCTGAATTGCTTTCATAGTTTTTTTCTAAGAGTTTGTCTGGGGTGAGAAAGTCGAACTTTGTCTCCAAATTTCGTAGCTGTATTTCAGCACTGAACCTGTCTAAGGAATAAAAAAAATTCTCGCCGTAGTTCATTTTTATAGGATAAAGCATCTATATTTCCGTCACCAAAAATATGTTTTTTTATTTTCCTGGGACGTTCCATTAAAATTCCAAGTTTTTCACATAAATGTTTAGCATAAGTAAAAGAACCGTCTACCAATTCATCTCGTTTTTCTATAAGGAAGATCTATAATGCATTTATTTTTTGAGCACATTGATGAAGGTTGCGTCCTTCTGTTTGCAAGTATATTTGGACATCATTAAGTTTCTAATCATCGCTTGATATCGAGCTCCATCCACAGTAACTGCATTGCCATTTTCATCTTCGAAGAAAAATGGACCAATTATGCCATCCGAAAAAAGTGATTCAAAATTTTGGTAAAAGGTTGACAGTCTGCCGAGCTAGAAGAGGAGGGAGGAACCAAAGTACATTAATTTCCAATAAAAATAAATACAGATTTCACACAATTTATGTCTTTTGTTCAAAATCTAAAATGATACCACAAATTTGAACACACTATTAGATACCTCTAATACCCTAATAAAAGAAAAAACAAAATAACTTATTCGCACGAACTCCACTCCAGTCTCCAGCTATACACCGCTTACAGTTGCATCAGGGTTGTGACTTTACTGCAATTGCAGTATACGAGTATCTACTGCTTTTTTCGAAAAATAAATCTACTGCCTTTAAATAAAATCTACTGCACTTTTGGTCTTACGAAATCATGGAATATGTAAATGTAATCCACAAATTTTTTTTTAATTCTGCCACTGAATGCAGTGAGTCTCATTCTTCCTGATGAAATCCACCTATTACCTAATTATAATGTTCATACGCTCACTGACACGCCCACAATTTAAAAAAAAAAACTTTTTTTGAAAATTCAAAATTTAAGCTAGGGCACGGAAATCTATAATATATACTCTCTAGGGGCCCTTTATGCTCATGTGTTATTTTTTTTTTAAATCCGCCTACTGACACGCCCATAATTAAATAAAACAATTTTATTGAAACACCCAAGTTTGAGCTAGGGTGCGTTTTTTTCGATAAAATCCTTTAAATGTTATATAACAAAATATGTAGAGCGTTCTCAACAATTCAACCATACTTAGACTTTTGTTTTAAAGGCGCATCGACTTGATCCCCGTTGTGTGTATCTTTTCACTTAGTATACCATTACAGTGCTACCTGTTTGCTTTTTATACCCTATTCTAAGGGTATATTAATTTTGACGCATAGTTTGTAACACACCTTAATATTGCCCGTAGACCCCTAAAAGTCACTATATTTATGATCAGCATCGACAGTAATGTCGATCTAGCCATGTCCGTCCGTCCGTCCGTCCTTCCATCCGTCCGTCCTTCCGTCCGTCCGTCTGTCGGCAAAAATTAGGCCTTTAAACTGGACCTAGAGAGCTGAAATTTGAACCATATACTCTCTAGGGTCCCGAAATAATCAAGTTTACGAATTTTTGAAATCCGCCCACAGACACGTCCACAAACTCAAAAAAACAAAATTTTGGAAAAAATCGAATTTTGAGCTAGAAAGCTGAAATTTTTTCCATATGATCTATGACTCCTAAAACTGCTCGGGATAAAAAAAATTTTGAAATCCGCATACTGACACGCCCACAATTAAATAAAACAAATTTATTGAAAAACCAAAATTTGAGCTAGGGAGCTGAAATTTATAATATATACTCTCTAGAGGGCCCCTTATGCTCATGTGTAAATATTTTCAAAATCCGCCCACTGACACGCCCACAATTTAAAAAAAAAAAACTTTTTTTAAAATTCAAAATTTAAGCTAGGGAGCGGAAATCTATAATATATACTCTCTAGGGGCCCTTTATGGTCATGTGTTATTTTTTTTTAAATCCGCCTACTGACACGCCCACAATTAAATAAAACAATTTTATTGAAACACCCAAGTTTGAGCTAGGGTGCGTTTTTTTCGATAAAATCCTTTAAATGTTATATAACAAAATATGTAGAGCGTTCTTAACAATTCAACCATACTTAGACTTTTGTCACGCCCACTTATGAGGGATAGGAATAAGAATAGAGTATCCAACAGTTCGCCCAAGCGTCCCTATGTTTTAAAGGCGTCCCTATGTTTTAAAAGCGCATCGACTTGATCCCCGTTGTGTGTATCTTTTCACTTAAGCTACTATCAGACGATTTGCGTATACACAATAATTTGTGTATAAATGTGTGTATATCATTTATTTAAAATACATAAACCGTCTGAACCACAAATTTGGGGTACACAAATGGTATACAGAAACGATTTGTGTATCATTTGTGTATAGTATACATAAACCGAATTTGTGTACATATACAAATCGTCTGATCGGGTACACAAATAAATTTGTGTATATTTGTGTACCATTTATGTATGACACATCATTTTTGTATTCTGAGAATTGATGCATACACAAATTTCGTGCGCATACACAAATGGTTTTGACAGTTCAGTGGAATATTCATTATCTGGTATTTCGCATATCTATGCTCGCACGCATTTTAAATAAAATAATTAAATTTGTTCTGTGATTCCGCTATTTTGGTGAGTATTTATAAATTGAATTAAATTTACTCATTTTTGTTTGCCGCATAGTTTATTTATTGTTTTTTATGGCAAAATGAGTGACCTCAAGAAGGAATTGTTGGACGCAGCTTCGCTCGACAATGTCGATTCACATTTCGTCCCGATCGAGAAGCCAAAAACGAAGAGACGGAATTATGTGAAAAAAGTGGAGCATGAATGGTCTCATGACGAAATTATGGAATTGATTGTGGCGGTCGAGGAGCGGCGAGTGTTGTGGGACATGGGCATGTCCGAATATAGATTGCCGAAAACAGACGCCTGGCAGGAGGTGACAAATGCGGTTACTAAGGATAACATCAAAGTGGATGACGTCAAAGCCAAGTGGACGAATCTGCGAATTTCATTTAAAAATAACTTGGCCAAGTATCGTTTAAAGAGGTCGGGGCAAGGCACAGATGAAGCGGTCGTCATACATTGGCGCTATTTTAAATCGATGATGTTCTTGGAGTCGAACGACATTCAGCAATCAACTGAATCGACGTCATCATTGCCGCTGATATGTAAACTATTTGGTTTTTGAATTGTATTTTTGTTTTATGAATTATTGATTGTTTAATTTTAAGGCTTCCGCAAATACCGATGCATCGGTATTGGGCAATTTTTCTGTGGCACCTCCGCCGCCGTCTGGCGTCGTAGTCGGAAAACGCAAACGTCGTGCAAATCGAGGACCTTCGCCAACACCGTCGACGACACCTAGCATTAATTCGATGAGAGAGCTGGCGTTCAATACGCTGAGTTCGCTCAGGGTACACGACGACAAATTCAGTGCTTTCGGCGACTACATTGCTAGCGAATTGCGAGCCCTTCCGCCTGACCGTGGAGCATTCGTGCAACGCCAATTGAATCGCGAACTGCTCAGGCAGCTGGAAGATGCTGAAACTCCAGCGACACCGCCGCCGCCGCAACAGTCGTTCACATCACCTGTTTGGTTTGTAAATGAAAGTGGCCGTGATATGGATCCGTCCACTGTCAATATTATGCCGATCGACACTTCGCAAAATGAGCAACAATTATAACCAAATTCGTAGTTGACGTTGTTCATACAAATTTTGTATTCTTTTTTCAGGAATTAATATAAAATAAAAACGAATTAAAACGAATGAATGAATTTTATTTCAGAGGGAAAAAAAAGATAAATATTTAAATATTTTGGTATTGCCACTCCACTTCACCCTCCTCGACGAAGTAGTCCGCGAACTCTTTCTGCACCTTTTTGGCGTCGATTGTGGCCTCCGTTCGTGCGGCGACCGACTGCAGCGAATGTAGCGTTGCATCAATCGGAACATCTCGCCATTCAGCATGTACCAGTTTGCCATTATTGTCGAATCTGTCGAAGGAGTGGGCCGGTGCGTATGTCCCTTTATTTGTGGTCAACAAGTAATTGTGAAGCACACAGCACGCGAGCGCCACTTTCTTCGATTTTTCTGCGTCCAAATTTATTGGCTTCCGTAGGACGCGAAAACGTGCCGACATAATGCCAAAGACGTTCTCAATAATGCGGCGCGCACGACTCAAGCGGTAATTAAAGACGCGCTGCACCATTCCGAGGCTGCGTTGGCCGTACGGCTTCAAGATGTTCGGCCGCAGGGCAAATGCATCGTCAGCGACGAGAACATATGGAACGGGTGTTTCACGGCCGGGCAGTTCTTTCGGTGGTGGCAAGCAAAGCTGTTGGCTGTCCATCGCTTGTCCAAAACTGCAGCGGTTGAACACGCCGCCATCGGAAAATCGACCGTTGCGACCAACGTCGACGTACAGCAATTTGTATTCGGCGTCCGCGATACCCATTAATATAATGCTGTGCGTGCCCTTATAATTATAGAAAACGCTACCCGCATTTGGTGGCGCAACCATCACGACGTGCTTGACGTCGACAGCGCCGATGCAGTTGGGGAATTGCCACAGCTCGTTGAATTGCCTCGCTATGGCTTCCCAACCGGCCGCTGTTGTCGGCGTCTGTTGACAAAAAGTGGTAAATGAGAATTTTAATTAAAAATTTGATGTAAACACTCGCCTTCAAAAAGTCGTCTACAAGAACTTTGTAGATTGCATCCAGCACTTCCGGAATAATGGTGGAGATGGTATTCTGCGGAATGCGAAAAAGATACTGGAGCGAGCGAAAACTGTCCCCAGAGGCCAGAAAGCGCAGCGTCAAGACAAGCCGCACATATGCTGGAATACTGGCTCGCATAACTGTATCGGCTTTCTGAATGTACGGCGTTACCAAACCGAGCAAATGGTCGAACTGAGAGGCCGACATTCGGACAAAATTGCGATACAATTGCGGCTCTTCGGCACGCAATTCCACCAGTAATTTTGCGCAAAAGCCTTCCGCTTCGCGGTGGGCAAGCCATTGTTTTCTCCAACAAGTACGGCGCTTACGTGACAACTCGACGACGTTTTGTTGGCTTTCGTCTTCCTCTTCATTATCCAGTAAATACGCAGTCAAAATAATTGCAACACATTTTTTCTTTGACAACATTGTGTTATGTATTTGAAGCCGAAATGAGTCGAAGCAATGGAGCAATTCGTCAGCACACGACCGAATAAAAAACAAACTGACATATTAAAAAAAAAAAAGGATCCTAGCTAGCTATCTCTCAACCATTCGTTTGTATGAGTTTTTATTTGAGACGAATAGATACACAAATTCCATTTGTGTAGAAATGCACAAATCGTCTGAACCACAAATCTGTATACACAAATTGATTTGTGTATACCCCATTTGTGTATCGCCACACACAAATAAAATTTGTTTTTTTTGGAGAACATACACAAATCGTCTGAACCACAAATATTTGTGGTATACACAAATCGCATTTGAGTACGTATCTGTGTAGAATTTGGGTATACCGTAAACAAATGAAATTAGTGTATATACACAAATCGTCTGATAGTAACTTTAGTACAGTGCTACCTGTTTGCTTTCTTTAAAATGGTTTATGGCTGGTTTTTCTGATTTTTTTTTACTGAGTACCTACACCTAATTATGAAATTCTACAATTACCCTTGAATCAAAAATATGAAAATAAATGCTTCTTCTTTGCTTTGATTTCGTTAAAAATAATGCAATTCGGTGTTCGGCCCAGTAACAATAAAAATGATTTGAATCATTATTTGCTAGTTTTTATGGTTGTTGGTCACACTGGTTTTGCAATAAGGTTAGGAAGGGCGGGCTGTGCTCACGTCTTTTCATAATGTATTTTTAAAGGCGTATTGGCTTAGATTCTTGTCAGTCGTGCGAAACAAGTGAAGAAAACACAATACGGGGTGACGCGTTTTAATACTCAGAGCAAACAAATAAGAGTGTACATGTTTTTGAAAAGAAAAAGCACAATTGTTTTTTTTAATTTAAAAATATTGTAAGAACAAATGGGAAACATACTTTAAAGTGTTTGCACTGCGGTCGAGAGGAAAAACAAATCGTCTGGAAAATACCTTCGAGGTTTTACGCAACCGAAGAGGAAATAACAAGTAAGTGACTCCCTTTCAATTCATTAGTTCATTTTAAAGAACATTTTCAGCAAAGTACATGGAGGATATAACCCATGGAAACTGCAGCCAACTATGAATTTAGAGCTTCCCGACGTTGAAATGCAGTTACAATCATCCAAAGAGAAGGACAATCTGAAAAACATTTTCAAACCCCAATCTGACTATAAAACTGTTGATTTCGGTAGCGAAAATGAGTTTTATTATTTTGCAAACTAAATTTAAAAAAAAAAGTCAAAAACACAAGCGTGAGCTGAAATTAAGTCAGAAACGTAGTGTTTCCTCCATATTCACAGATTTCAAAGAAACTCTTCTCAAGAGATTTTAGATGCGATACAGAGCCTGGAGCAACAATTTATTTCTCGTTTTTCCAATTTGTACTTTTGTAATAATTTTGAAATGAAAATTTATGATATATTAAAGAATGAATTTGATAACTTTTGCTGTAAAAATCCAAACAACAAATTATTAGAATTTAGAAAAAAAATTAAGACTGATATGAATAGCAACTAATAGAAATTGAGGCAGTTGCAACAACCGAGGTTGTTTTTATTTTTTTAATAAAAAATGATGACATAGCCATTTTACTATGTTTCTGTAGAGGTATTGACATGGATGTACTAGGTGCCGCACAAGTCATTAGCCTATCTAAAATTTAAGACATCAATAAACAGAATCCAAAAGCGGAATCGAAGTTTTTCATTAAAAAAAATTACAGCCGGGTGACAACTCTTGCGCAACCTTGTATTTACAAAAGAAATTGGTCCAGGGCCAAACAAAACAAAACCAAAAGGAGAACATGCAAATAAAAAAAAAGATGAATAAACGCAAGAAATTGCACTAATCAAGGTAAATGTGTTGAAAAGTTGCACTTATAGAGTCAAGAAGTGCGACGACTTTAGTGTTGCGAAAATCGAGGAGTTGCGCAAATCGAGGGTTGCGTTAACCGAGTTCGTACTGTATATGAATTTTTGTTTTGTTCTGTTTTTGTTATGTTTTAAAGAAAAATAAAGGTTTATTTTATTATTTTAAATTATTTATGTGTATATATATTTTGTCTTACTTATATTTTGAAAATATAAAAATCTACTGCGAAACAGTTGAATCTACTGCGTTTTTTTTTCAAATCTACTGCGGACATCTTTTCAAAAAGTCCCATCCCTGAGTTGCATACACAACACATACACACAACTGCTATCGAGAAAAGAGAAAAAGAGTATTTTCGAATACTGAGGTTGTGTATTGTGTTATAATTTGTGTGTACCGTAAAGGGTTGTCATTTCTGTTAAAAAGTAGTTGCCTACTTGCACTAGGGAGCAGCGTTTATTGTATTTTGTTGTTAAGCAACGCAAGGAATGTCTGATTACTTACTGTAAAGCATTGTTCATGCTGGTAAACTTAGTAAATAAATTCGTTGGACTGAAAATAGAATCCGTTTTGTAAAGTTTTTGTACCTACATATTTAAACAAATAAACCTGCTGCCCGGGACCTGTGCCCCCCATTTGTTCAATTTGTTCAGTTGCTGAAAATTTCTGACAATAGAAAGATCGTGTGTCGATTAAATAACAATTTGTATTTTTCGAAAGAAATCGCACTTCAAACCTTAAAATCTCCTTACGTCGAAGGCATAGTAGAACCGATAGTGATATAAGTGAAGATTTTGTGCCTAATAGACGAAGAAAAATATATCGTTCGCGAATTGACTATGCAATTTCAGATTCTTTTGTTTTCAACGAAAAGTTTCGGTTAAAACGTGTTAAGGCAGAGGAAATAATAAAACAAATTGGAGCTAGGATCGCACATGAGTCTGAAAAATCTTTTCACTGACACCGGCCCCACAATTTCTAACAGCTTTACATTGGCTTGGAAATGGTGGACGGTATCACGTGATCGCAGACATGCACGGTATATCTAATTCTATAATACGCAGAACAGTCCATCGTGTTTGTTTGGACATTGTTGATGCTTTCTTTGAAAATACTGTGCGTTGGGCAGAAGAAAACGAAAGCATTCGTGAAAGGTTCTGGAATATTGCCGGTATATAATAATCTGCCTTTCAAATGCATATATGTACATGAGATTATGATTATTATTTTCTTAAGATATGCCATTTGTTTATGGATGTATCGATGGAACGCTAATTAAAATATATTCACCTAACGAGTTCGAATAAACGTATGTCTATCGACACTGCAACCACTCAATTAATTATTGTAATTTGGTTTGCGGTCCCGATTATACAATTTATATTTTCAACATTTGAAATCGAATTCCGGCCTTTTCCACAGTGCGTTTTACTTGGTGATTAGGATCCGTTATAAGATTGATGACACCGGTCACAAGAACGTCATCTCCAGCAATCGATCAATATAATAAATACAATTTCCTTGCCTCAACCATGTGAGAGTTCAACCAAGAAGTGAATTCAAATTATAAAGTGATTCATAATTTTGACGAACAATTTCCGAAAATATGAAACCAATGACATCATTGAATTGCCAACAAGCGATGAAGTAGAAGTAGAAAACCGACATGATGACTTTGACAACTTAGACGGTGAAAACACATTGCGTTATATTTTTAATTATTTTTCTTGAAACTAAAAAAAAAACAAATTAAAACCACTCGTAGCTTCAAAAACATAAATACATATGTATATGTATTTATTTTTTTGGAAATAGTTTTGTACATTTTTTCTTAAAATTAAAAAAAATTAAACTTATTTCAAACACATAGATATACCTTTTCTTATCATTTTTCTCTTGCACGCATAATAGAATAATTATTCAAAAATTGCGAAATTCAATAATGTTTTCACTTCCACTTTAATTTTCTCTGCACTCCTTACTCTCTACAATTGGGTATTCTTTGTCAATTGGAGCGTTCAATTGGCAAGGCAACTGTGAGTTCCCTACTAATTAATTTTCTATCACTTGCCAAACGATGGTCACGTGAGTTATTCGATCAATGCGGAAAGGTAAAATAGCCCAATGTCTGTGGTGAAGTGACTTCGTGGTAATCCGATTACTTTTTAAGCGTTTTGGTGCTTGCGTTCCTACATTGTTCATAATTTAACAATATAATCGAACTAAAAAATCAAGCATGCAATTTCTTGGCTTACCTATACCTATGTCTTCTCGTTGTCATTGGTGCTCAGATTTGATTGTTCCAAAGAATCATCTTCGTTTCTTCGGGGTTGCTCGTCTTCAATTCCTTCGATAGTAGGCAAATCTTTTGGTTTTACAGGGTGAATTTAATAAGATGCAATAAAAGGCTGAGGAGGACAAAATTGTATTACAAAGTGGATAACAAATTTTAAAAGTCAACAAATGCAGTGAAGTCTTGTAGCTTTTTTGAAAGATAAAAGGTAAGCATTTAATTCTATTTAATTCTTAAATTAATTTATTTAATAACTAGTTTTTAAGAAATAAAATTTCAAAGTCGATTTTTTATATATGTCCAAGGAACTTAATTTAATAAACTAATTTAAGAACTGAATATTAGCTTTAAAAAAACGCTTCACTGTGCCTGCTTTTATTGATTTTGAAATTTGTTATCCAGTTTCTAATAAAAAAATGTCTCCTCATTCTTTTATTGCATCTTAGGAAATTCACTCTTTACACAAATGTTTTTTACTTACCACAGTTTTTTGTCTTAAATTTTGCCACACGACATCTCTAAGGTATTTCCAATCATTATCTATTAAAATTTCATTCGAAGTGTTGAACATCTTTTGCCACTCGCTAACTTTAACAATATGTGTAATGGTATCAGACAATTTGCCGAATAAAACATTTTTCTGATCACGAATTAAACCGGCGATACAAATTTTGTTCTGTTTATTCATTTTTATTAGAGAGCTTACAAATTTGTGAAAAACAGTTGTTGCTTACAACTTTGCAAAGTAAATGGTGAAACGACTTCTTTTTTTTGTATTTGTAAATAACAAAAAACAATTTCGCTTGATTTTTTTTTCTTTTTAAGAAATTTCTTGAAATAAAGTTTGTAGTTTGTGAAAAAGAAAATCAGTTAACAAATTTGTAAATGTTATCAACAAATACAAATTTGTAATTGTACTTGTAATTTGGTGAAATAGACCACTGGTCAACTTGTAGAAAAGTCCCTTTAATCATACGATGTCGAAAGCCTTCTCAAAATCAACCAGACAAACACCCGTGCACTGGTTCTTGCATTTATTCCCCTGAATGTGGAAAACAGTTTCGACGCGGAATGAATAGTGTTAGTGTCATGCCCGTCATGATACCAAACTGGTTGTCCGGAATTACGTTATTGTCCTCGACCCACTTCAACAGTGCTGTATTGACAACTTTTTCAAAGACCGGATATTGGCAGGGTTCGTCCTATCTTTAACCGCGACGTATCGTTCATTGTGTAATGTTTGTTTATGATGATATCGGGTATCTTGTTAAATGTCCTGTAATACTCGATTTGTTCAACATTTATGCACTAGAAAGATTGATTCGATCTCGATCATTGTTTAATATTCCTAGACATTTATTTATAATTCTTCAGCAAATGAGCCAATCATTAGATACTTACCCCCGTATTAATAAATAACGGATAGCGGCGAGTTGGCAGTTTGTTAGCTTTCACTGACATGTGATAGCGAGTGGATAACTTAACTCACCGAATTCGGCATATAAGGAGCGGATAACTTCACACATTCTCAGATTGTAGTTCATGCATTCACAAATTGAGAGGATGCGCATGTATGTGTAGAAACATTGAGAGGATGAGAGAGAACACTGTCACCCATTTGGGCATATTAAAGTCCAGCGAACAACGTGTCTCTGCATGAGTGGTGCACTGCGCATTACCCCCTCTGCTGCAATGGACATTCTGTTTCACCTGACACCCCTGGACATCTTTAGCAAGCAAGTGGCTGCTAGTGCGGCTATCCGCCTCAAAACAACGTTCCAATTCTCCGAGAATAAAATCGGCCACGCATCTATTCTGAACAAATTTAGAATCCTCCCTAGCAACATAGACTACAAAACACCTCAGACCCTTCTTGACAAAAACTTCAAGGTCAAGATCCCTCCCAGTATATTCTGGGAAGTGTGTCCCCCCGTGGAAAATAAATCGATCCACTTTTATACCGATGGATCCAAAACCGACGAGGGGGTAGGAGGTGGTGTGTTCTCTGACAGGCTGAACCTCAGCCTCTCCTTTCGCCTCCCTGATCACTGCAGCGTGTTCCAGGCGGAAATCATGGCGATTAAAGAAGTTCTATCGTGGCTGAAGAGGAACGTGATATCCCCTATGGACATCCGGATCTTCTCAGATAGTCAAGCTGCGCTAAAACCCCTGGATTCTGTCTCTACAAACTCTATCGAAGTCGGTGACTGTCGATCATCTCTCGTGGAGATGGCGGGGCATTTTAACATTCACGTATGCTGGGTGCCAGACATACAGACATTCCAGGGAACTGTAGGTCGGATGAACTAGCCAGGAAAGGAACCATACTGCTCCTTCTACCTGATAAAAGTGCATTAGGCATCCGAATTGCTACATGCAAACTCATATTTATGAGGGAGACCATTGAGAATCTAACCTAAGGTGGACAAGTACAACACTTGTCTAGCGACGAAACAGATTTGGCCAAAGCTGGATCTGAAACGCTCTAAGTGTTTGATATCTCTGAACAGACTGCACATTGGTGCTATAATTGGTGTGATCACCGGACACTGTCTCATAGGCAGGCATGCAACAAGGCTTGGCGTCCACACAAATGACTTCTGCAGAAGCTGCATGGACGAGCAGGAGGAGGAAACAATTATCCACCTTCTCTGCGCATGCCCTGCTCTCTCTCAAAGACGTAAACTCCATTTAGGATCTTTCTTTTACAATTGTCTTAGCGATTTCAATAACACCGACATCAAAAGTCTGTCAAGCTTCATCAAAAGCCCCAACTGATTCAACGAGTAGGACGATGATACATCCGTGTGGTATCACAATAATGGACCTTTCATTGGTCTAAGTGTGTCGGCCTGTTCCGACTGCCACTGTAACCTAACCTAACCTAAGGGTTAAGTTGGTTGAAAATAATAAATGAATAAAAGTTTACCATCTTGTTGTAAATGATTTCCCATACAAATGTTGACAGTTCATTTACCACGTAGTACACTTTCGACATTTACAAAGGTTTTAAGACGTTGCATGAAAACTCTGACTTCGACTTTGAAAGAAGAGCGAGAACTTCAGCGTTCGATTTCAAGTAAAACACATTGAAAAAAACAACAAAGTTAAGGTTGAAGTGCTAATGTGTTCCATCCCATTAAAAAGCATTGGTTCTAAAACGTGGCTGGAAAAATCGAAATCCAAATGGCTCTGTTGAACTGTTTCTACCATTACTATGTACATTGTGTTCACTGTACTGTACATACTTAAATGCAAAATACAATTTTAGCATTCCCTAAATGAGTGCAACAGAAATGTACAACACTTTTAAAATAAGTCAGCCAAAATGCATGCAACGAATTTTATGATTTTGTAGCCAACGGCTGAGCAAACCATTTAAACATTCATTGTTTACCTATATTTTCTTTTTATTTATGCCTAAGGATAATTAATAAATAATTAATATGTACCTATAGTACTTCTCGAAATATGAATGATTATGTTAGGTTATTACATAGATTGGTACAACAGATATAAAGGAAAACGTGGATATGCCAACTTGATTTTACTTCAGTTTAATTGAAAATGAAGTGCAAGACTGGACCTTACGAAACCCTTCTCGGTTTTATAAGAATTGGTCGCGAATCGCATCTTCTTATTAGCAATTGTCTGTACTCGTCAATTCTGAGGGGTCATTCCCTGACTTCTATGACGATAATCGTCCAAGCGATGGTATTGGACGACATTGTCATAAATTTGCTTCACGTAACTTTATCATCATCGTGTCGTTTGAGTTCAGTAATCTGCTTTGAACCAATTGCGATCATACACAATGCTCAACTAAAGACGGCATTGCTTATACTCTTTTGTGAAACAGCTAATATTCAGTGATATTAAAATCAGTTTTTGGATGTTTATTCACGAAAGCAAGGCTCGAATTTGATATTCCCGTACAATTTATCTAGTTTTTACTTCCCAAATCAATTTTCCTTTCTACTTGTTATCCACTGTGAATCAGCAGTTACAATTATTTGTATTTGGAATTTCAAAATTACGCGGGGAATAGAAATGATTTTTTTTTTTTTTTTTTTTTTTTTTTATAATAAATTGCATTGATATCATTAATAAAATAGCATATAAATAAGATCTAGAGTCAATTGTTTACCTTAAAAATTATTCATTGTCTTCAAAATATGCAAATCGGTGCGAGACAAGACCTCATTAGCTATGGCGCAAATGACATCCACTTGACGACGATTGTCGAGATACTGAAAACATATAGTGAACGACCGAAACAACATCGTCCAGACGATATATGATTATTGATGTAACGGAATGAGTTTCGTGAAAACAAACTCGTCAGGCAACAATCGACTTACAGAATGATCCCCAAGGAAAAAAAGAACTTTAACAATGTAGTTTATATGAAGATAGCTATATATTTGATTTATCTTTATTGCATTCAAAAAAGGAGTTTAAATTGACATTTTTATTTTCACTATCAAATGCAACTGTTGAATATCTGTGCTGTCTTTACAAAAAACTGAGTATGGCAATTTAATAATTTGTTCCTGATAGTAGTATTAGCTTAATGTATAATTTCTTTGAAATTACTGTCCCGGATTTCGAGATATAGACGTTTTTCCAATGTGCCGTTATTCGAGCCTTGTGCAAAAATCTGAGTATACCATATTCTTACATTTACTCCAAGTATTGAAAACCCCAAAAATCATCAAAATAATTAGAACCGTTTTTGAGGACAATAATATTTTTCAAAATCTAAGTCACTGTTAGAAAAAAAATTGTAAAAAAATGAAATGGAATGAGAATGTGCTCACAGGTTTCCTCGTCCTCCATACAGAACCTACATTCTGTCTCCGGACAAAGATTCATTTTGTTGAGATGATATATCAAGCCATGGGGCCTATTTAATCGTTTGGATTGTCTTAAACCAGGGAAACTTTTAGACGAAGCTGTTACCCATTTGACTCTGTAATAAGGTTTCGGTTCAAAGAACGTAGATTTGGATCCAGCTCTGGCTAGTTTGTCTGCAGATTCATTGCCTGCTATGCCTTGGTGGCCAGATACCCATCCATTTTGACCTTGGTTTTTAGTATGTATGCTTAAGTATACGAAAAAGTTAGACCCAAGTTTTTAGAAATTAAGCCAAATTTAAGACAAAACTCCTAATAGATGACTTCCCATTCCAGAAGCCGTTCTTAAATCGAAAAAAAAATAACGAAAGGATGGAGTCCTCTTGGGCAAACTGTTGGATACCCTATCCACATTCGTTTCCCCCAAAGTGGGAGTTGTACCCGTTTAAAGTTGGGAACATTTCAAGTTTCTAACAAACTTACCAAAACTTGAAAATTCCGAAATTCGAGAAATCGTGGAGCGGGTTCCGCTATCCGACTGCTTTGGTTGTTATTAAAATCTTACCCTCAAAAGAAAACAACAGTCTTAAACTTTATAAAGGTCTTTATTAATTCATGGTCTAACTTCAACTGCCTTTATTATACCGAATCATCAAATTTATAAAGCTTTCTCTTCCCAATGTCCGGTTCCGGACCCAGACAAGACTCACTATTATGATAGCAAATATAGCCGGTTGATAGACAATCGCATATTTACCTTAAGATGTGTGTATCCTGACGCATTCCACAAACCCACCAGCGTCTGAAATCTGACAGGTCTTGCTCATCCATGAACTATCCATGAAAATGCAATAACACCCCTGTCCTAGGTCAGTCCCTAGCTGGAACTATTCGGGAGCATGGGAGTGTCGACTTAGAAGTTTTGCCACAGCCGGTGTTCTGGTGTCATTGCACTAAATGGTATATCCTTTGACGAAGGTCATAGGACAATTCTTGCGCAGTGTCAAGCAAACTCTAATACTAGTTATACCAGAAGTCAGACTTCACGATACTGGACGCCATTGTGAAAGAAATGACATTTCGATGGGAGCACATGCTCAAATTCCAGGGCATACATTTCAAGCTTGGACAAAACTCTGGCAAAACTCTGCAGTCACCGGAGTGGCAGAAAACTGTATAATGCAAGCTAAGTAAATAAAGGGGACAGGACTAGTTGCATGCAGTGGGACAGATACCATTCAATTACAATCTTCCTTCCACGCAGCGCAGACCAGGAAGTTAATCCTTTCACTGGTGGAAGCGCATCCTCATTGTTGGATCGAGCGGATGGCAGAGGAACTGGACCTCTATATCGACCATGAGCCTGTTAGTGAGGTGAGCGGACTCAAGAGGACTGACAACAGCCCAACACGAGTAAACTATCCAAAAACTCACTCAGCAAAATCAAAGTAGCAAAGCTAAACATCCGCCATTTAGCTGCCTCTGCTGTCATACAAAGAATGTTAACCAGCCAATGGCACCGCAACATCATTATCGCAAAAGGAACCCAAGAAAAATCATCTCAGAGGGCTTCCAAAACAGTTTTTGGTTTCATGGGCCTTTCAAACAATCCTCTACGATTTTCTTCAACCCAAATGCGACAGTTCAAAAGCAATCATTTATCAATCATTTATCCGAAGCGTGAAGCAATAGAGCACGGCGTAGCGGAGATTGGCAAAGCTATCAAACTAACTTACTCTTGCAACCTATAATAAGGAGATCAGAAAAGCTAAAAGAAACTGCTAAAGGAAATTCTGCGAGATAATCTCTGGCAGTCGCCAAGTACTGACTTTGAAAGCTGTACCATTTCATTCAGACGCAATGGAAACCAGCAAAAGTTGTGTTTATACCAAAAAGGTCCGTCAAAGCCAAAATCAAAAAAACTTTACGTCGTTTCTTCTACAAATGGCAAAAAAAGTAGGAAGTATTAAACATATCCATCTAACGTCGTCGTCAGCATGCATTCCGACAGAGCAGATCAACAGAGACCGCACTATATCCTTACGTATGGTAGCGCTACAGTCCGGGGTGGACCTGGACCTCAACCAACAAGCGTCTCCAGCCAGCACGATCTTTGGCCAGCTGTCTCCAGTTTCGCACGATAAGTTTGGTTAAGGTCCCCTTCCACTTGCGTGTGCCACCTGAGTCGCGGTCTTGATCTACTGCGCCATCCCTCGGGTGAGGATTTGTAGATCTTCCGGGCCGGAGCATTCACGTCCATTCACTCTACATGACCCAGCCACCTCAGTCCTTGGATCTTCACTCTTCTGGCTAAGTCGATGTCGCTATACAGCCAGTACAGTTAGTCGTTGTATCTCCTCCTCCATTCACCGTATATGCAGAATTTTCCTCTCAAAACAACCAAGAGTCCCCTCATCCGCTTTTGCTAGAGTCCATGCCTCCCCACCAAAGAGAAGGACAGGGATTATTAAGCTCTTATAAAGGGTCACTTTAGTTGTTCGAGAGAGGGCTTTGCTACTCAATTGCTTTCTTAGCACAAAGAAACAGCGATTGGCAAGAGTTATTCTTCGTTTAATCTCAGCGCTGGTGCGCCTGAGTTCATTGCGGAGCCTAAGTCGAGAAAGTCCTGAACCACCTCACCCGCACTATATCCGCTGATGGAAATAATTCAAACTGCTCTGAACGTAAACGAAAAAGTACTCTGTACTTGATTGCCTTTATATTGCGGGTGCATTCGGCAATACTCTAAACGAGGCGATCAAACGATCCCTGTATATTATAGTAGTGACCAATTCAGTCTCTACCTAAATATGCGAGCTGCTGAGCATTAGATAAACAGAGACTCAAACCATTATAGTGGAATCAACAAGGGGATGTCCACGAGGAGGGGAACTATCAGCCTTAATGTGGGGCTAGTTGTAGACGATGCGCTGAAAAAATGAGCCGGCCTGGGCATCAACTGTCCGTCGTATGCCGTGATATTTTTTTGATTTCGAGGCAAGCTTTGACATCATACGTATTGTACGGTCGGACTCAACATCAAACCGGTGAAAACAAAAATAGTACTCGTACCATTCACAAGAAAAAGCCGACTTCAGAGACCAAGAGCGGGATAGGTAAACACACCTTATGCCAAGAGTAAATGAAAGTGAAGAAAACGACAAGGGCAAGAACCTTCCAAACCTTCAAGTACTGAGACAAATAAAGAAACTCTTCAGAAACTATAATCTAAAGGGATTCAGAACTTGTATGAGTCTGAACAAGAATTACTTACGAGTTCTGACAGGGTTCCTTACGGGGAAACGAAGACTCAAGGAACACCTAAGGAAACTTGGTATATTAGACGAAGGTCTCTGAAGATTCTGCAGCGAGACAGCTAAAACTCCATACCACATTCTGGGCATTGACTTACAAGAGGATCAAATATTTGGGAAACAAAAATAATTACAAACAGGAAAAAACAAGACATGGATCCAAGGCTCATTCTCAGATTCATCAGAGAAACTGCACCGGAGTCATTGATGTAAGGAAAGTTACCTGCCAAGGCTTAGATAAAGTAAGGCTCGAATACGGTTTATTGAAGATGTGTAGTAGTAGTAGTAGCAGTAGTAGTAGTAGTAAAATGTTCTTAATGTTCAACTGAAATTAGAAAAACTTATGAAAACTGAAAATGCTTGTGCTTCTTGCCCTCGCTCTTCGTTCTGATTCTTGGCAGCCATTTGCTTTAAGATGATCTTGAAGCGGTATATTTTTAGTATTATATTCCCTTTCTACAAGCGTGTTCTGATCTGAGTGCAAACCAAACCTATTTCTGATACTGTTCATCTCCTTCACCCAGACAGGTTGTTTTCAAAAAGAATTTAGGAAAGTTTATGTGGTAATCCAGAATCTTTGAACACTGTTTTCATGACGTACCTAAGATGTTATTCCCGCGTGTAGAAATGCCTATCTTCGGCTCCGGTCTCAATCGCCAAGGCATAGTTTGGAGGGGCTGATGGTAGTTTTAAAATTCTTTTAAAAAAATTGAGTTGTAACTTATCCACTTCCTTAAACATCCCAAAACCCCAGCCTTGAGCAATGAAAGTTTGAATAGCTTTGCATACTGCCAGAAATAGTTTCCACTTTGCACTGAGGCTCATATTTTGTTTATTTTAAATTTTTGTTTATTTAAAGTTGATACTGCTCTTTGCTGCGGTATTTCTTTTCTCTTTGTGCTTTAAGAAAACTATTTCTAACGACATAAAACCGGTTTTATAGCATAGGTACTGCTAGCGCGCATAGGAAGATTTTTTCCGGCTGAAAATTTGTATACATGAACCCCTTTGCAGCGTGGTAGTTACCAAAACGCGTTTGAGAGTCGAATGACATACATTTTTTCAGACCTAAAATGGTGAAACTTGTGTATGTATTAGTTTTCTACCTTTTTCTACCGCTCAACTCGATTGAAGATATTTTGCCGTTTCTAACGTCCCCTCACCCGCAATACTGCTGGTATACCGGTAGAAATAGTCTCGTGTGCGATGGCCCAATTGCTTACATTGAAAAAGCCATGGCAATGGCTTAAAAGAAACGACCGGCGGCCGTACGATTCCATTCTATTTTTAACTAAAAGAAATTCCCAATCGAAACCAATTGGAATGTGGGCTGTATTGTTTGTATAACAGAGGCGTAGCGTGGAATATTCAGCAAGGTGAAATTATTGAAATCATATCTTCCCATTATTTTTGTAATATCAAAATTAAGAGAAATAAAAGAAAAAAGTGCCAAGAGAATGAAATAAATTAATGCAACACGTTTATTGTTTTCGCTAAGCAAGGAATAAATTATAGATTCTTATACTACAACTCAACTCTTCGATATTATCTTCCACTTCACTCATTTCTGCTATCATACATTTTAGTGTTTCTTCTATCGAAAAGCCTTGCACCCATACAACTTTTTATTGAAAAATTCAACGAATCAAACGCTTTTGGGATCTGGAAAAGTTTGCATCATTTAAATTAAAGCCATCAAAATTGATCGTGGTTAATATATACAAATTTGTACCCAACTTAATTCATTCGGTATGCGCTTTATATGGATAAAACCAGAGTTTGACCTTGTTTGGGTGGGCCCATTGTGCATGAATTTGACGGATAAAACACCTGAAGTGCAGAGTCAGGTTGCACACGAGGAATGTATGTACCGAAATTAGAAAAGTTCTGATGTTGAGACTTGGGAGTGATGATGGATACTCGAAGTGCGAACAGTACCCATAGAGTTGCTGTGTGCCCTATAACTACGGTGACCATATTTATATAAACTACTCAAAACAAAATAGGGCCCACCCAAGATTTATTTTGTATTTTGCCTAAAAAATACTTAATTGGTAAACATTATCGAAACGAATCATTTTACTGTAGAGTTTGCATGTGTGTTAGTCCGTATCAATGCTTTAAACAGCAATTTTACCGTTGCCTCCAAGTGAGTAGGCAAAAAAAGCCAATGGCTCGAAAGAACAGTCAATTCAAAAATTATTGCACTTGTTTTCTCAGTCCGATTCTAGCGTTGTTGCCAAGTGTTACTTTCTTTAATTGATTTTCCTTATTTCTTCGTGATTAAACGTGATTACCATGCCCGGTTCTAGACGTCATTTGGATACTGAAAACGCAATTAGAGCGGTAAATATGCTGGAGCAAGGAGAGTCTCAAAGGGTTGTTGCAAATCTTATCGGTGAGACTGATAGTGTAGCAAGGAGACCTGGATCGGAAAGAATCAGAGCCACAACTCGGCAAGAAGACCGGTACATTTGAATAACTGGCCCTGGCTTTACAAACTCAACTGCGGCATTCAATTGGCACTCAAGTCAGCGATCAAACCATTCGCAATCGACTCCACGAAGATGGTCAACGTTCAAGAATGCGTGCTATTCGCCCGAAACTTACAGCGGCTCATCGGGCAGCGCGCTTAAGGTATGCCCGTGAGCATTCAAATTGGACCATGGACAACTGGAGGTCTGTAATCTTTACAGACGAATGCAAGACAACGTTTTTGAGTGATGATAAACGAGCACGCGTGTGGAGAAGACAAGGTGAACGTTTTACCGACCAGTGCAATGACGGAAGTGACCGATTTGGAGGCCCCAGTGTTATGGTATGGGCTGGAATAAGTTTGCTAGGCACAACTGAGCTAGTAATTCTGGATGAGGGCCCCGTTACCGCCGCCAGTTACGTTGAGATGGTAATATAATCTGTTGTGATCCCATTTTCACAGAGAGTTGGCGATGGGTTTGTTCTTATGCAAGACAATGCTCGCCCACATACGGCCCGTAGCAAGCAAGCAGCTCTTTCTGACGCCAATATTTTACTTTTGCCATGGCCATGCTGATGTTGTTGCATATGTGTGATCCAGGAGTTCTAGAACCTGCCTCTTTCTACGATTTCGCGAAGTGCTTGCTTCCTTAATTGATTATTGTTTGATCAACCTTTACGACACCGGTAATACCCAGTCGTATCAACCCACGGATTTGCATCGCTCGCTTTTTATCATATCCAGCAAGTAGTTTTGAGTGCATTTGCCCCAATATGACTATTATACCTACTCAGGTTAAGGGCGAATACACGCCTTGTAAATTGTAGCCAGATCAGAAGAGAACAAATTTCTTGCACCGATAGAGGAAGCCTAGACATTTCGCAGCATTCTTGGCGACATCAAATATGTGGTCATCCCACGAAATTTGGAATGGCCCATACCGAGAATAGAAAGTCTTTCGGTCTCAATGATGCAAGTGTCATTCATGGATAATGAACGATTATTTGGGTTTCGCTTGTATAACAGATGTAACACCTTGAAGTTTTGTTCACTGCCACACCGCTTGCGAACGTCTGACAAACATCCAACAGTATCAATTGTAATGAGAATTTTCCCTTCCTTCGCACAAGCAAATGGTTGGTGAAGCAGAAGAAAAAAAAAACCCCACCTGAAAATGCTGTCAAGTTCACATACAGTTTAACATACGTTGGCGTTCCATTCGCGGCGCCGAAGAGCAAGGACGAGAGTTGTGAAACTAAGGGTGGTCTTAAGAAATGGATGACCCCAACGTTTTTATGTCATTGTACAATCATTGTTTTGTTAGTCCAAATTTAGAATATGCTTGACAAGTTTGGGCATCCGTCTACAGCATTTATTCAAATCGAATTAAATCCATTCAACGTTAATGTATCCCATTTGACCACTGGATGATCCATATAGCCTTCCCCCTTACAGTCAACGTAACAAGCATCTTCATATGATACCCCTTTATCAACGAATTCTTAATGGCGATATCATTTTGTTTATAGCAGCTTATATCTTGTCATATAGGTGCGCCTGATTTGTCGTCTTCTACTACTTACTTACTTAAAGGGGTCCCGACCATTGAAGAGTCTCTGCCTGAGACACTACGGCCTTCCATCCTCTGCGGGCACGCTGCTTCCAGTTCTCCAGACCTAGCGCTTCGGCATCCGCGATGGCTTGGTCTTTAAAACTGAGATTCGGTCTTCCTTGCCTTCTCGAACTAGGGGAGGGGGCTAGGAGTCGCTCAATGTGGCCGAGCCAAAGTAGTCGACGTAATTTAGCTTTTTGGACTACATCCACATTTTGGTACAGCTCATAGAGTTCGCGGTTGTATCTTCTTCTCCATTCGGCCTCCTTGCGCACAGGATCAAATATCCGACCTAGTATTTTTCTTTCAAAAGATCCCAATATTAGCTCCCCTTTTCTACATCTATTGGCTTTAATTTCTGTGGTGACGCCCATAATTTACATAGTGTTGCCTTATTGTTTAGACCTCATCATATTTCTGCTCGTGATAGTTGCTTGCTGAAAGCACTTCCCGACACAGATCTGATAGTGTATGAAAAGAAAACATTGAAGATATTTCTATGGGTTGGGAATATATTTAAGTGTTTTTTTAATACATATGGATTGTGATGGCTCTCCGTACACACCCTGCCGAGACGCCACTGGTAAACAAATAAAATAATTTTGGCGCTTTAGCATTTGTCAGTATTGAACCGTGGATATGACAAATATGAAGTGAAATGAAAATTGACCAATTGATTTGAAGAAGCACGAAAGAAAAATTCAAAAATGTTTCATCAAAAAAATATTTAATTTGTTATCCTAATACAATATTTAAATTTAACTAATGTAAACTTATTGTTTTGCTTTTAATAAAATCATTATTAAACTTTAAATGTTGGTAATTACCTACTTATCATATGTTTTTTTATAATTTAATTCTTTAGTTATCATTTGATCAATAGGCATTTATAAATAAGTGTTAGTAAACTATCCAACGAACATATAAGGTATATATTCGACTAAAAAAATGTTCTATATTACTTATCACTAAATAGGTATTGTTACATTTTCCTTTTAATACTGAGTGTTTAGAATTACTCTACCTTAGACTAATTGAAGGGTTGATAAATTAATTACAGAAGAAATCTTCATTGCATTTATTGAAACAGCAATATGGCAGAATAAGTAAACTACTGTATGAGTCGCGTTTGTGTCGGTCAGCATCATGATGTTTCTTATTGATATGAGCTTTGTACATCGGAAAGATGTCTAATTGGCTGAGATGTTTCAAATGCGGCTCGGCTACCTTCAGATATCCACCTCGTGGAAAAGAGCTTCGGCGGACGGCATAGATGTGCTTCTTTTTGTGAGCTGAAAGGGATAAAATAAATAAAATTTAATTTGCATATTTGTTTGGGAACATATTTTGTCATAGAAAGTATGAGAGGATGAGGGAACGAAAACAAAATATGGAAAGATATTTGTTGTGGTTTTTGTGGTTGGCTTACTGACCGTTGGGTTAAAACCACACCGGGCACAGTAACACATACAAAATTGTCCACTGCCCCACCTCTTGAGAAAGTATCAATTGTCATGAAAAGCTTTTCAAATTTGTCGTTCGGCGTCGGCATAAAATTGTATTACCCTTCCATGCGTGCCAATAATATAACATCGCACACACAAAAAAGGTTGGTTGGTTGGTTGGTTGGAACGGGCCCTCGATGAGGATGCACTTAGACCTCCTCTTTCTCCTCGTCCCTACAGCTTCTGCAGAAGTATTGTAGGGAATGCCCAGCTTTTGAGCATGTCTTCCAATAGCACAGTGCCCGGTGAGGGCGTTTACTAATTTGGAGAGGAATCTTATGCCTCAGAAGCCCGATGGACCTGGATTTATTCTGGAAGGTTAAAGGAGAGGTGAATGTGCAGGTCTTCAGAGGAGATTCTGGCACCGACTCCGTCCTTCGTTTTGGACCCTTCCGTAAAAATTGACACCGATTCGTGGTGTAGGACGTGACATTGTGTCCACTCGGTTCTCTCTGGGATTAGATGTTGGTAGCCCAGGTTGAAATTGTATTCAGTGGGCAGGTGGTCGGTGACCTTAGGAAGATGTCGATACATCGATAGTATTTTGGCATGTCCAGTGTGTTGCTGTTTCTATTGTTTGGAGTTTCTCAGTCTTATTGCTGAGCTGGCAGCCAACTATATTGAGTTTTGTTCAGCAAGGTTAGGTTGGAGTTCTTCCCCAAGGCGGGCCACCAAAACAGTACTCCATAGAGGAGAATCAGTTTAACTACCGACATATATAACCACAGTGCATACTTTTTGGTTGTAGGCCCCACGTTGAGCCTACCGCCTTTTTGCTTGCACGTTCGACTACATGCACGTTCGACTACATGTTCCCTCCAAAGTAGCTTGCGATCAAGCTTCAGGCCAAAATAGCTAGCGCTATTTGAGAGCGCCAGAGGAGTGCCTCTTATCTTCGGGGGAGTAAACTAAGGGAGTTTATGTCTTCGTGTGAACAGGACCAGCTCGGTCTTTGTTGGCGTAACGGACAGGCCGCATCTTTTGGTCCAACTTGTTAATATGTTCATAGCAGTTTGCATGACATCGGCCAGCGTCTGCGGGTCTGTCTGTGACAAGTATAGCGACAGCGTCCGCATACAATACTCCCCTTTGAGGGGTGCCAATGTGTGCGCGTCGCGTGACAGTGATACTTCCGAAGGATGCAGTTATTACCCTGCTTTTGAAATGATTAGAGAAGCTAGATTTTAGGCCAATGAATCTTAAATGTCTCATATTTATTTACCTTAAAATTCGTGAAAAAAAAGATTTTTGTCTGTAATGACATGTGATAAAAAATATTTCGAAGTTTAACATTTTTGAACTGTTGAACATTTTTTCCTTTTACTATCTTTTTTATTTACAACGAATCTATAGTCACTGAAATATCGAAAATGTTTAAGGGTAGTAAGAAATACAAATGACTTGTCATTTATGGAAAATTTTGCAGAACTACGGGGCGTATGCGTACTTTTTCGTATTTTTATATTTATTAACATTTTTATCCTTAGAATAATTGAAGGGACGATAAGACGAAATGCTCTATGGAAGCTTAATCCTGACAGTCCTGCTTCATCGTACCGAGTGCTGGACGATAACTAGCAAAGGCGAGCTAATATTGGGTTATTTTGAAAGGAAA
Source organism: Portevinia maculata (assembly GCA_949715645.1). Classification (NCBI taxonomy): domain Eukaryota; kingdom Metazoa; phylum Arthropoda; class Insecta; order Diptera; family Syrphidae; genus Portevinia; species Portevinia maculata. The sequence goes on along the minus strand of OX454527.1, from coordinate 83,248,084 downwards.
GCCAAGAAGATCTTCGACTCCCAGCGCCAGGTTCGAGAAGGCAAGGAAGACCGAACCTCCGTTTTAAGGACCAAGCCATCGTGGATGGCAGAGCACCTGATCTGAATAACTGGAAGCAGCGTGCCCGGGTTCGTAGAGGATGGAAGGCTGCAGTGTCTTTTCATCCGAAAATATCTTCTTCTTTTTTGTCTTACTATGTTTTTACTGAATGCGCATAGGCATGGGCTGTTTAGATCATTAAGCAAGAATTCTCCCGGATGGAGTTTTCTTTCCTTTGATGGGAGAGATCAGGGTATATCCTGGTAAGATGGAGTGTAGTCTCTCCCTCCTTTTCATTCTTGCAGCTTCTGCGAAACTCTGTTGAATATACGCCAAACCCTGTTGCATGCTTGCCTATAATACAGTGCTCAGTGATGACACATACAATGGAGCTTATATGCAGTCGGTTGAGTGCAATTAAACAATAAGACCATCGCACGTGCAGTTTTGGCCAGATCTGAAACGTCACTATACATGTTGTGCCACTTGTTCCATAACGTTTGTTCTCTCGATAGCATATAACTTAAGCATGAGTTTGCATATAGTAATTGACATACATAGGGAACCTTAATCAGCAGAATTTGACTAGCCTCTTATAGCTTGTATAGCTTGCTTCCTTTGATTGTACGTTGAAGTATATTTCTACGAACTTTCTTCGAATTTCGCTTCTTCGATTCTTCCCTATATATGCAGAGTATAAGTGATATTTCCTCCGCATCTTATAAGTCGCCTGTGTATATCAGTCTCAGAACTTTTTTCCCTCAGACGACAGGATCCCTAAGAATGTACTGATCTGCTATCTGCTAATTCAAGATTTGTCCAGTATGCCTTAGATACCCTTAGATTTCATATTTATGTATTTATTTATTTATTTATTTATTTATTTTATTTCAGCAATAGCCTTACACATTAAAATGTACAGATCTTATAAAATTGCGGAAGCTGCAATGCAATTTTAATTTGATGTGTTGACTTGAGTGGTAACAAATAGTCAGGTATCTCAGTGCGAATTGTGTTAAAATAAACAAATATTCGATATACAAATAAATTCTTGACTATCGCTCTTTTGTGGAGTACTTTCTGGTAAAAAGGACTTGTTCCCTTTTGGATGTATTGGCTTTTATTTCACTGCGCCTTGCCCAGCTTTTGATCGTCTTCAAAACTCTATCAATGATCTTAAGTATTTGCATATGGTCATTTATCAACTAAAGTGGCAATTTGTATCTCTGCCGTGGCGTTGCCCAGATAGCCTTTCAATAGAACTTTGTCTATGCTTACAAGCGAATTGCGGACCATGTTTGTTATCAATATTCGCTTCTATCAAATAGCTTTTAATATCTCCCTAAGTTGTTGAAAGTTTCTTCTATACCTGGAAAGGCCGCTAAAGCGAATTCGCTTATATAAATACTTGTTTCTAGGCCTGCAGAATTTCAAAGTTCCTAACATGACAAATGAATTATAAACTGGAAACCTAGTTACTTCCACTCCTTGTTTGAATAAAACATTCCAACTTGAGGCACTTCTCAATAAATCATAAAATAATTGCACTACCATCATTTCCTGAATGTATACAACATACATATACGCTACCTCGAGGAGTATTTTTAGATCTTATATAACACCTGACTACCCAAAAATAAAACAAAACAAACAAATCTGTCTCAGAACAATATCAACAAAAAAATAAATAAACATTCAACTTTCATTGAAACTGCACGCTTGTATTCATATGACCAAGTGGTGATATTCTCGCCGCCGACTACCGGCCTCGTGCGGCTCCATACATGTTATGCCTGATCAAATACCTCGTGGGGCCTATGGATAATCGATTTGCTTTCAGAAAAACAAAATCTAGATCTTGCAAATGCCGTTAAGAAAAATGTTCTAATTAACCCGTACTATATCAAAAATTGAATTCCGTAATAAAATCCCTGACTTTGTACCAATTCCATGGCCAAACATGATTGCCAATTCGTCTCTCCGTCATTTTCAGTGTTATAGGAAATAAAATAACATACCGACAAGTCATCATTAATTGAAATTCATAATTCGTACGCACCTGCACGGGTTAGCCGTGTAGCATTCCACAAAACACCATACAATTACGAGTACGACGAGTATTTATTTTTTGTATTTTTATTTAATGTAATTATTTTTTTTATTAATCAATATCAAAGGTGAATAACTTGTTGTGCCCTTCGATAAAATAGTAAAAAATAAACGTAATTCTATGTTTATTTTTATTATTTTGTTGTTTTTCTTTTTATAAAATTACGTGTTTTTGGCGGTGAGATTCGGAATTAATTAACTTATAAAATAAATACCTGCACCATGTGGTAATAAGGAAGATTTATATGACCATGAAATTTATAAAGGAATGCATCAGAAGTCAACAATAATTATAAAACAAATACAATACTTCAATAGTATATGTAGTTCTATTTGGTTTACTTACATCCGAATTCATTTAATTTTGAGTTGTGGTGATATTCTCGCTTCTGCCTAACCGAAGAGGGTTCATCGTTCGGAAATAGATGTTCGCACGCTTCGACAGCATGTTGTTTCATTTTTTCTAAGGAACAAAAGGACGCACTGGTTTCACCAATGCAATGTGAGTACGCAACGGCGAACATTACGGCGACACAGAGATTTATCTGAAAGTGGAAAAAATAATGGTTTTATTCGATTTTTTTGGGAATCGCTTCTGGGGAAAAAGAAAAATCAAAGATTAAGCTGACACTATTGTCACAACAGTGTTAATACTTAGAGATAGATAGATTTATTTCGCATATAAATTTGCAAAGGTAGGGTTACCACACATTTTACAGTACAGAGATATGATAATTTGTATCTTATCTGGAATATAAACTGATATTTCGGACTTTTTATCCCAATGAAATATACCTGAATTGTACACTTCTGGCTTAATTCCTGCGAAGTCAATTAACCGTCTAGAGACAAACGCGACAATACAGACGTCCTGAGCTTCCTCCCTTTAGTTCTGTGTTTTAAAAATACGGATAAAACGGATACTGAAAGACAGTGTTCAATTTATTCAAAATTAAATCGTTTTTTAAGGCCCTGACTCATGGAATCCGTCGATCCATTGCTGCGTCGTTTTCAACTGACAGCTGGATAGAATACACGCATTCTTATGGAAGGTGGTCTATAACAAAATGAACTTCGACGGCTAAGGTAGGTTTACTCTCTTCTTTCTTGTCCATCGAAGTCTTTACACATTCTCACATTTAATTTCACTCATAAGAAATTGAGATTAGGCACATTCATTGGTCGAAACACTGAAAAAATTGTCAGGGGTCAGTTTCGATTGACAGGCAGTTCATTATGCCACAGCTCGACCGCTAAAGTTGTTGGGCTGTTTTTGACATTTCGGTTAGAGGGGTTAGGTGAGAAATGTCACAAATCGTACTGGTCACATTCAGTGATACTTAGGTAATCTTAGGTTAGGCTAAAGGCATTCTGAATGCGGCGAATGTGTCTTCTGCTGTCAAAGTTTACGATGGATTCAATGGGAAATCGTAAACGCTGAAGTTTTCTTCAATGAATCGGATGCGACAGGTTTTATGGGCTAGGGCCTTTAGATTGATCTTTTATTAGTCATTCTTTGACTTTGCTTATATGGTCCTTCCGGTCCGATTTAAAGCTTAGAAATTAGATGAAGTTTAATTTGAACTAACTTCTCCTCTTTTTGAAATTTGAGATTCGGTCTTATTTTATTGGTCTTTATTTCACGTCACCCACTTGACCATAGATAAAGGAACCAATAACTATTTCCCAGAGCCAATAATAACAAACAAAAATAGTATGTTTTAAGGGAAATGAACGACTTGGCCAGAAAGCAATCGTACGTGTGTCATTCTGTCCCTCCAAATGCCTTTTGCTTACATTATTATTTTTGTAATTTCATTAAAAGAACTGAGTATGGGGGTATGAATACTTCAAAGTTCACGATGATTGTGGAGAAAATAATGGAAAAATATGACTCTTTCAATTACGTTTTTCTTCCAGAATCCAATCCAATGTGGTATAACTATAATAGAATTCATCCAAAATCTAATGAAGCTTCGAATATGTATGACGTCTTGACTTGAAGCAAGTAAAGGAGTTTTCTCAGATCTATGCATTGGGATTGCCATTTCAGCCACTGCTTGCACCGCAGATCGATCGTTTAGCACCTTACGGAAGGTCAAAACCTGGCTTCAATCAGCGATGACTGATACATGACCTCCTTTATGTATGAGGTGTATTCATAAGAATCTTGTCAAAGAATCAAAAAATTGTTTACAACGAGATAGTCGTTTTTCTAGAGAACCAAGGCTGTTAAAATGCTTGAAAAAATCTATGAAGTAGCTTTTGTAATCATTATTAGGGTTCCGTAGCCAAATGGAAAAAAACGGAACCCTTATAGATTCGTCATGTCTGTCTGTCTGTCTGTCTGTCTGTCTGTCTGTCCGGGAATGTCACAACCACTTTTTTCCGAAACGATAAGAGCTATACTGTTGAAACTTGGTAAGTAGATGTATTCTGTGAACCGCATTAAGATTTTCACATAAGAATAGAAACAAAATAATAAATTTTGGGGGTTCCCCATACTCAGAACTGAAACTCAAATTTTTTTTTCAGTAAACCCATACGTGTGGGTTATCTATAGATAGATCTTCAAAAATGATATTGAGGTTTCTAATATAATTTTTTTCTAGAATATTTTTTCTTTGAATATTTTGCGGGAGAGACACTTCCAATGTGGTAAAATTTATTATTTTCTAAGAATAAATCTGTAATAGGTGCCTAAGTAAATAATAATTATAATTCGCGCGGAACGTTTCATGGGCGAGTCCGACTCGCACTTGGCCGCTTTTTTATTGTTTTATGATCAATACTCGTATAAGTAACAACTTAATCACGAGAAAGCATCAATTTATTGTTCTTTATCGTCTGACTTCACATTTAACTTATTATTCCAATTCGATGGCTTAGATACTGCGTTTTGTTATTCCTCTTAGGGGCTGGTACTAACACCACTGAATACAAAAACACTTAATATTTTTAAAAAGTATTTTTGCCAATGGTGCACAATTTGTATCTGCCAGGAAATTTTTGGATCTTGAAAATGTCCTAAATGGAATGTTTTCCCAAAATGTTGTCTTTAAGCACCACCTATCTAGGGGGATTAATCGTTCTAAGCAGTAACTGTCCTTTTTTCATCTTCATTCAGGAATATTGATGATGATGATTGATGAATCTTTTACTGTAATGGAAGCTCCGGATGGTCTTAACGAGTAACCCTGGGCATAACATAAGACTTACTTTAGTTTTGTTAGAGTCCGGCTCATTATCTACAATTTAATTTGTTTATTTTCACAAAAATGTTTTCATTTAAAAATAAAAACATATTATGTAATTTGCTTACCCTTTGCAATAATTCGTATGCGAAGCTTTAGTTTGCTGGCCTTGGAATTCTTTTTTATCCAAACTTTTGCGTGTACAGAAAACAAATTATGTATTTTTTTTTCTGAGCCTAGCTCTCGCTTAGTGGTTTATTTAAGGTATAAACTTTTCAATAAACCGTAAGGCCCATTTCACACATGCACAACAATCGAATACGCAGCACCCTTTTAAGCGTCGCATGGTTGTGGCCTGCAAAAACGACGGGTGACGTATTTTTTCCGTGTTCTTATAATGTGAAGGTCGGCTGATTTTCCCGTGTAGCCAAGATGAAACGATTAGAGAACAGAAATAATAAATTACACGTTTACATATGTCCGGCAAATTTCTATCGAGCACGTTAGGTACGCGATTTCAACATTAATGTACACATATAACGAACAACTAATTTGTTGTACTGGTACCAGTTGTACTTGTAGTACGACCAAATTGTCGGGTTTATATGTGGTTTTTTTTTTGATAAAACGGAAGTCGGTTGTGTAAAATTAATTCTTTCTGAAAAGTGTTGTACCAAATTTAAAAACTGAAAATACCCTTATTTTTGGAACACATGCTTAGGAATACGCCTGATAATTTGTGTTATCTAAGCGCGTGATTATTGACAGCTCGACATCACATGAATGTAATAGAATATGCATACGCTCTTTTGGACGTGATTTTTTACAGTCTATTTGACTTTAAATTATTTGAATACGTTTTTATTTGTAAGTCCTGTAGCTCGTACCCAATTTTTCAAGTTGCTTGGAAAAAAACGGGCGGGTAAGGGCTTTATTATCAGGTATTCGAGCGTTGGTGTTAGGCAAATGCTAAGGACTTAGAACTAACTTTTTCCAATTGTATTTTGTTCTCAGAGTCTAGATCAAGGAATTCTTTACAATACCCTTATCTGCGTAACAGATGTTCGATAATGTTTTGAGTTTTAGTCTACAGACTGATTACATTGTATTTAAGTCAATGGTCGCTTTTGTGGCGAACCAATAATAAATATTACGTGGCGCGCCCAATATTCTCGGCAAACAGAGCTACAACATCAAGTCTCCACAATTCTCCGTGGACAGAGCAACAACATCTCCATCATGCACGCCATCTTATTTGCAGTTGTCAAATTGCCTTTTCCGGCCTCTTGGATCTTGGCAGCGACGGCGAGCAGACTTCTTTTTGTAACGTGTCTAATCCTTTTATAATTAATTAAATACAATACTTTGAATATGATTAGTTCTCAGTTTTTTTATCATTCAGCACACTTTCATTAAAAGATCCACCAAAGACATTCGCTAACAGAACTTTGTTGTTCGTTATTTCGCCACTTATTGGAAGACTACTGCGTTTTTTGGGACCCTAATTATAAGGTTCCCTCTACAAGAATTGTGAGACTATAAAGAACATTTACTAGACAAGCTTTACGTAAGTTTAACACAGACGGTGTATTAATAGCATATCAATCACATTGTTTGTTAATAAGCCTCCAAACTCTTCTCGAACGAAGAAAAATGGTTGCATTAGTATTCAACGTGATCAGGCGTAAAATGTGATGAGTTGTTATCTCCCATACCCTTCAATGCACCCTTAAGAATTTAAGAAAACCGAATTAATCAATACCTCCCACACATAGAACAAACAACAGATCAGCTGAAACCATTACTCGTTGTGTTATTTTGTGCAATTCGGTAGTAACAATTGACTCAGATTTAACTTTTTGACCATCCCAAACAGCGTTTGGAAGACACATACATTGAATGGCCTTAAAATGGCCGCAAATCTTCGAGTTTCGGGTGATATTAATACCTCTTTCACTGTGTAAAAGCCTTTCCTGGATTTGTTAAATAATTATTTATTTATTTAAGATCCAAACTTCAAACAGATCTATGGCTTGCATTTCCGGTGAAATCTTCTTTTTTTTTAAATACACCTGCACAAAAGGCTGATACTGCGACTTGAAAGATATATTGTATCTAAAAAGTTAACTACCTACTCCAAGAGATGTTCCGCTCCCCTTGTAAAAGCAGATCCTTTTACCCTTGGCGGCAGAGATTTTAGCTCTACTAGTAAACGTATTTCTCAGAGGAAGATACGTCTTCTTAACCAATGACTAACATTGACAGAGAATGTGTTCGGAGGATTCATCCTCCTCCAGAAAATCGTACATTCTGTCTCCAAGTATAGGTTCAATTTGTTAAGATGGTACCTCAGGCTACAATAGCCTGAGAGGAAGCCTTTCATTCTTATAAAGAAATCCAAAAACAAGTTTGGTTTGGTATGCTATCCATACAATCCAATCCATACCTGTCCAATCCTTTTCCTCTTTTACATTCATTCTCCTCAGAGTGCACAATGTCGCAGGCGCTAAAATTACTTGTGGGACATAAATTCGTCTGCTGTTATTTAAAACGGATAATGACCTTTTTTGTAATATTTGGTCCGATATTGCCATGGTCCTTTGTAGATTAAGTTCATTGAATGCATCATGATCGTACTCATTCATCATTATGATGATGGCAATCGTCGCCAGCACCTGCATGGAGGGCGATTCCATAAACAGCCTCCCTCGTCACATCGTGTATTTCCATACGTATGGAAATATATGCATGGCTGCGTTTACGAGCGGAACTTGTTACCTATCAAAAAGGCACATAAATGCCGTTTTATCTGTGGATACCTTGACCTCCTCCTCATAATCCGTTAAGGTTGACAACAATGCATTGTCAAAGGCGTAGCAAAAAACCAAAATAAAATACAAATCGAAGAGGAAGCAGACAAATGATAGCACAAAAAGAAAAGGAGCGAAAGACAGCGAAAAGAACAAAAGAAGAACTTCTGAGTTATGAAAGAACCTTAAAGTTAAGGAAATGCAACAAAATGAAACATCGTCAATAACATTGCGTATGACATCGATATTACGTGTAGCTGTCATTTGATCGAGACGAAACCGGTTCAACCGATGACAGATACCCTGCAAGTTATGTATACTAAAAATATTCAAAATGTTAAATATAATCAAATGATTACGACACAATACTTGAGAGGTTCAATAAAACGGAAATAAACCTTTTGTGGGAAAATAACAGAATTTGTGCGCATAATTTTAGCAAAACATGAGGATATTTGTGGTGGAGGGTATCTGTGGTTATTTTAAAGCGTTTGATTTTTTTGTTGGGAATAAGAAGTTTAATTTCGTAATATTGTGACGCATTTCGCATGCTGGAATGCTGCGATTTTATGAGTTCTTGAATTGTAAAGTGACTTGAAGTTATATATAGCACCCGTCCTTACCGCTATGGGATATGAAACCTAAAAATAAATATGTTTTTAACGGTATCAGGTGCATGACTTAAGCAGCTATAGAGGAATCTGATCATGACTTATATGTAAATAGGTCGGTAAGGCAGCGCTAGCATTATGCTTTGAATGACTCATTTATACATCAAGCATATTTGCAAAAGTAATCCAGATTCAGGGGCAAGCGCCAATTGAACCGCATTTTGAAGGTTGATCAAATCGGTTATTACCCATGACTGATGAATGCAATTTGAACGGAAATATGCAGGTATTGAACAAAATAAATTTCATTGCAATGTGGATTAAAGCTTAAGCGCTACACGTGCTCATAGCTAAATTATATAGCAGCAGATATAGAAAGGTTATAAACAATGTCGAAAGTACATGCACTTTTGAAACTACAATAGAATTGGATTGCATAAGGTTAGCTTCGACAATCATTCGTCGTGTACGCGAAGTTGTTTTCTTATGGCCCGAATGCATTTTTGCTACGGAATTTCTAGCACTGCGCGAACTCGACCGAGCGCCCTTGACCGTCGACATGGAATGCGATATAAACTCATCCACCAACATCACTCGATCGAGCTGCATGTGCAGATCTACACTACTACTAACCTACATATGAGTGATAGGGATTTCACCACTCAATACAAATAAGGCTTCTAAGATAACCGTCAGTTAACACATTTAACCTTAACGTAACATTTAGGTTCATAGCTGACATGGGCCCATTCTTGAGACTGGCATGGTTTAGTTACATGAATATCGAGAAGATTTTGAAATCAATTTTGGGTCTCCAATGATCTAGTTGAATTGCATTAATCAATTTAAAGCGAATTGTATTAGCATAAAAGCGATCTTCTTACATCACATCAGCCGGAGGCATTGGTCACGCAATCGTGACTATCGAACGCAACTTACAATTTCGCATGATATAATTGACATGAGAGTTCTTCAAATGTAAGTAGGTACACGAATATGGAGAGGCACTCTACTGAAGTTAAAACTTAAAAGCGACGAAATTGTTGTCTGAAACTGACTGAAGACTAGTTGCTTGCAGTGAAAGTAAAGGGTCTTTTATTTGTTTTTTAAATGAAATGCGAACTACTTGAGATATCTGAAAAAAAAAATTGTTGGCTTGTATTGGTATCAAAACATTTATGAATGGAACTCGACTTCGTTCATATTTCCAATACGGGAGCATATGCAGCGGCCGATACGTTGAAGCCAATTTTCGGCTGCTGTTTCTAGTTCAATATTGGCTGTAAGCTCCTTTAATGTCGCCGGCTTGTTGGCATAGACCAATGATTTAATGTAGCCCCATAAAAAAGTCTAGAGGCGTTAAATCACACGATCTCGGCGGCCAATAGACGGGTCCGTTTCTCGAGATAACAGGTTCATCGAACTGAGACTTCAATAACTCGGTTGTGGCACCCGTTGTGTGGGTTGTGGCAACGTCTTGTTGGAACCCACATATCACTGATGTCTAATTCATGCAATTGCTCAAAGAAATAATGTTCCAACGTGTCTCTGTAGCGAATACCATTTACCGTAACGTGACAAACAGTGACTTTTTGCGGATGAAGTAATGCATATTTTGCTTATTGGCGGTTTAACCAAAAATGTGCCTCATCGTTGAAGATGATTTTGCGATGAAATTCTTCATCATGACCAGAGCCCGATTCGAGAACGTACGTCGCTTCATATGATCAAGTGGCTTTAGTTCTTGAGTCAGCTTGATCTTGCAAGGGTCTAGGCCAAGATCCTTACGCAAAATTCGTCATAAATAGGAGAGGCCCAATGATTTGGCTGGTTTGCGACGGACGCCTCTTTTCCACACCTCGGGCAAAACGTAGTCTCACTGTCACCGCAACATCCAGCAGAAAATATTCTGACTCTGATTTTTCACTAGACTTGCTTGTCTACTGGGACGAGAATTACGGCCAGAAATTGGCATTAACGCTCTTAAAGATGCGACCACCGACTCGGAATTTTGGTAGTAAATTTTAATAATTTGTAAAAGTTATTCCTTCGTGTACTTTACCATGATAAAAATGTTGATTTTACTGATCATTTGTATATTGACAGTTCGGAACTCGGTTTAAGGGTGCGTTCATACTGAAAGTTTGAAGTTGTCAAGTTGCTAATGAAAGACCCTTTATATTTCATTTTCGTATATACTCGTACCATTTAAAATGTTCGCCCTTAAATCTGGGTGACATTTTTAGACTCTTTTGAACTGAGAGTTGCCTTATATTTCCGCGCCGAGAAGTTTATATCTAATAAAACATATTTTATAAATTTTACAGAAAGCTCAAAGAACTTATTTTTAATATTTCGTATCAAGAATACACATTTGAATATATTTATTTCGTGGAGGAGCTTTTGGGATATAAATTATGGATCGATACATATTTTGAAACTGATTAACAAAGGACGGTTCTATGTGCCACCTAATAGGAGTAACGAACGAAAATAATGAACAAAAACTAGATCGCAATACGAGTAGAACAGCACAAGTAGATGAAAACTGTAAGAGCAACTGAGAACAAAAAGTACAGCATCGAGTCGTATGTTCTTCCATCAGGCATCAGCTGTGAGATTTGATAATGATAATCCTTACTGTTTTCCAGTGTACTTCAGAGTTTGAGTGAATCAATATTTATCGAACACAGGTGGACCAGTAGGGATGCAGTAAAGTGACAGACCCATTTAGATGCAGATTATCATCTCGTCATTAATGAAGAATAATTTACCTGATGCCGATTTAATCTCATTTTGAACTTATTACATGTATTCACTAGAAGATGTGATTATTTATTGAATAGAACTTAAAAATACCATCATCTCACACTAAACAAATAAATTAGCTGACATCGGTAGGTACATATTAAATTTTCAAATTTTTCACTCACATGCTTTACGGGGAGAACATTTTGTATTTAACTGATCGAATAGAAAGTAACAAATTGCAAAACATTTTGGGGCAAGATTTTGGTTCATGGAACACAAAGTCCTGCCACTTTTCTGATATTTTCTGTACTTTCCGTGCAGCTCAGGTTCATTAAACACACTTAATAAGTGTTCGCCGTCGATTTGTGCTGTCATTTGAACGCAGTCCAAAAGTAAACCAGTCAACACTGGCTTTCCACTTTAGTCTCAAATTGAATGGTTCAAACATTTCAGTGCATGTCATCCATAAGCGCTCAGAAAAAATAAATTGAAGTATGGAGCATTTTATTAAGGCGAGATTTTACAATTAAAAAAAAAGTTATGGGAAGTTGTTCATGTCCATAAAAAAAAAACCAAAAATGCAAAAAGAATTGGCGCTCTCCAACTTTGCATATATCCAACCTCGCACCTACTCCAAATCCAACAGTGAGCTTAAGCAGAAGCTATTTATACGATGAACTTGTGATACGCTACTATATTCACTCGTTTTAAGTCTAAACAAAAACAATTTTTCTATCCACCAATTTTATCCTTGAAAATTAAGATTTTCAAAAACTTGTAACTCTCAAGCAATATGAGAACGCCATCAATTTTGTTCACGTTTATGCTTGTTTTAGGCCTTTTTAACAAAAATGTTGCATTAGTTTTGGATCCCTGTTATAAAAGTTAACCTAACAGACCACTCATGCCACGATCGGAAGGGATTCATTTTAATGGCTTGGATATTATCATTTGCCACAGATCAATGGATCGAACAAGTTGTCTTGTTTTCAGCTGCCAAATTTAGAGTTTTTTTGCTTTAAACAATATTGATCAAATAAGTAGGCTTTAAAATGTATGATCCGTGTAATGGATTTAGCAAAACTTGGTAAGATAACGATGATAAACACATAAAAAATCTGGGACGAATATTTGCGAATTTTACAAAATGTAATTAATTTGACATTTATTTGCCAATCGAGTTTAACTTCGGTACGTTCTAGTTCCAAATATACTCCAAGCGGATGGGAACAACATAACACATCTAAGTAGGTACATAATTCTACTATTGATTTATTTTATTTATTTATTTATTCATCTACCAGGTAGAATACCTTAACAGATTTCGCATACAAACAGTAAAGGTAGGTACATACAGTAAATATAAAATTACAAAAACATAATAATAACATAAGTTAATATACAACGAAATTGGCATTAATTAAGAAAGTTTGAAGTTGGAGCAGTAAGGGCGTTGCATTTAAATAAATCCCTATTTGAGGTTGAATCCAGGTTATTACCGACCGAATTAACAAATAGATGCATCGAGTTATAGGTTCAGATAAACCATAGTTTGTTCTATGTACCGGAGGTAAAAACAAATGTCTATCCCTTAGTACCTACTCTGCTGGTGCATAGAATGGTAGACTAAAAAGAAGTTCACTACAATTAATTCTGTTAGAGATAATATCTTTCAGGAACACCAAACACTGCATCTTTCTCCTAACTACGAGAGTATTAAGGCCTAACAATAAGCAGCGACTATTATTAGATGGAAGCTCAAAGTCCCTATTAAATCTCTTCAGAGCAAGGCGAGTGAACCGTTTTTGGACCCGTTCTATTCGTGAAGAATGGACACCATAAAAAGGATCCCAAATTACACAGCAGTACTCTAATCTGGATCTTATTAAAGAGCAGTAAAGAGTTTTTAGCACGAATAGATCACGAAAGTCTTCACAATTTTTTTCTAATGAAAGCCAGAAGGGTAAAAGATTTAGAGACAATGTAGTCGATATGCAAATTGAAGGATAACTTACTATCGAAAATAACCCCAAGATCCTTAACTTCAGATACTCTACTAAAAGCAACACTTCCAGCTTCGTATGAGTGAAGCAAGGGACTGTGAGAACGAAAAATCGTGCAAACTTTACATTTAGGTAAACTAATCTTCAAATAGTTTTCGGAACACCATTGTAAAAATAGGTGCATCTCAAGCTGGAATGTTAAACAATCCGAGAAGTTATAGACTTTACAAAACATTTTGAAATCATCTGTAAATTAAAGACATTCGAACCTTGTGAAAAGCTGAGGAATTTTATTTACAAAGAGTACAAATAGCAACGGCCCTAAATGGCTTCCTTGTGGGACAGCAGAAGTTGCGGTTACCACGTTCGAAAAAAAACCATCAACTTCACCCATCAATTCCTACTAAAAAAAATAAGAAGAAAGCTACTTCAAGATGTTACAATGAAACCCAAGCTTGGCTAAGTTTTCTATCAACAGTGAGTGATTGATTCTGTCGAAGGCTTTAACGAAATCAGTATATAACACAACAACCTGCACACCGCCCTCGATCGAATTAAGACAGAATTTAGAAAATAGGGCTTAGTTTGTCGAGGTAGAGCGACCGGAAACAAAACCATGTTGCATAGGAGATAAATGTTCCTTTACATTGAAATACAATTTTTCCTTGGCTTTTTTAAAGAGTGAGTTATGCAATTTCTACCACTCGACTTGAAACTTGAATGCTCCGAGTTTTTATAAGAACTGGCAAAATTCCACTAAGTACGATCAGTAAATGCATGAAACCCATGTATTTGTATTTTTTTGATTAAATAAAAAAACCTTGGGATAGACATTTGTTTTTACCTCCGGCACATAGAACAAACTATGGTTTGTCTGAACTTATAGGTAACTCGATGCATCTATTTATTTAATTCGGTCGATAATAACCTGGATTTAACCTCAAATAGCGATTTATTTAAATGCAACGTCCTTACTGCTCTAACTTCAAACTTTCTTAATTAATGCCAATTTCGTTGTTTATTAACTTATGTTATAATTATGTTTTTGTAATTTGTAACGACAGTCAAAGGACAAGATTTGAATGCGAATAAGATATTTTTAAGATCAAAGTATAGGCTCCAATGCATAGGTAAGGTTAGGTTAGGTTGAGATGGTTGTCAGCAAAGCCAAAACACTTAGATCAATATGAGGTCCATTGTGATACTTCTTTTTCAGCCAGGTAGGATCGCGCCTGGTAGGGAACCATCCCTCAGACTCACACTTAAAATTTGGCACAATCAATATAATTGCGAATCTTTGGTGAAACATGTTTACTAGGATTTATTACGATCTTAAAACTTTATTACACTTTATTTTTTTAGGTAAAATGAGCACAAGTTGGAAAATATCGGTACAAATTGACAACAACTGGTTTTCAATTTTTAACAAATTATTTAAAATCGCTACTACAAAAAAAAATTCTAAAATACTGGTGAGATTTATAGCTATTTGATTTGAATGGGAAAACAAGATCCTTACGTTATTAATGATCGACGTTTTTGAGATGGATTGCCTCCGACGGATTTAACGACAAAAGTGCAAAATCTTCCGGAAATCAAATGCACCACAAAGATTTAGTAAAGTTTCCAACAAAATTTTAAAGACTCATTTCTTATCCAATTGTAAAAATTATCCCAATAATGTTTTTTTTTTATCAAAAAATATCATTTAAACAAAGAAACAGCTCTTAATGTTCTTACCTTGAACCCCATTACGTATTGAGTCCCAAAAAAGTTGTTTACCCTCAAATCGTAAAATAATAAATTGTATATCACAATCGAGCCACTAAACTTAAATTTTCAGACAAAAATGTCACTTTAAATGTCACTTGCTCTTAGAACAACATAATGATATATACAAAGTTCCACAATACAGTAAGTCATATAAGACATCAATTTCAATATAAATATATTTAAGGCGTTTTTTTTTAATATTTCACACGATCGATCTTTAGCAACAAAAACACGCGAATTTGTATTATAATAATCATCTAAGATAACCGTCGTCTTTTCTTGTCGAACTAACCTGCTTCATAATTACAATCGAATGTAAATGAAGCGAGAGCGCCATGCTTCGGCATTTATATATGTTTTTTTAAGTCAGCCTGTCACCGTCAGTTTACCCCACAAGCATTAAGAGAGGATCGCCACCATCGCACAATCAAACCAACCACCACCACCTCAATTATTTCATTCATAAATAAACGATTTCGGTTTTGTTTTACCTTTTCTTACCTTCTCGCGAGACGAAAACGACACAAATAAAAAAAACAAAAACAACAATGTCGGCATCGGCTCGTCGCAATGCATTACCGGCTTGTAGACGCATATCTTCGTATCATGGGCGGGTGTTTCGAGAATGAAAGTGGGGTCACGAAGGAGTTAAGAATCAAGTGCCAAAAACCGTCTGACAAATTAGATGATCCTTAGCACAGGACCAAACGGAACAGGTAGTTTAAGGTACCTATTCAATTCTACTTCGAAGTGCGTGCAATATAAGTTTTCCTTGTGGAATGACATGTCTGGTGGGGTACCGCTTCCGCTAACTTTTAAGAAAAATGCAGCTTTAAGTACAGTCTTTATCTGAACCCGCCTATTGTTTGTTTAGAACGCAATTGTCAATAGACATTTTCACCTCATAACTGCGTTCTCGGCTAAGGGTTGATATCACTTCAAAATTATTTCACAATCAAGCGGAATTTACTAAAAACGTGATATTATGACAAGTTTTTTCTGAGCTAGCAAGAATGCAAAACCAACGTCATGCTTCATGTTTCGATTGGTTCTTTACAGACCTAATTCCGTTTAAATTTGTCTGAAACATCATTCTGCATATATTCCAAAAATGTTAACCGGAAATGTATGTGCAGAGCCAATGGATGGAATACCTGATGCCGACCTGAAGTCGTTAGACATTTTAAGACAAACACCAGATCAGGTTCTATGGATGAGAAAATAAGGATAATAGCCAAAAGGTAAACGAACTAGGTCCAGCTCCAGCGCATAGCAACATGCCAAAGGCCGACTGGAATCTTTATCCGTAGATTTTGTTCAGGTTCCTAATTTTCGCAGAGATGCGGAGTTCTAGATAATTAGTTCGATCGAAAAAGTAAGCTGCTGCAAAATTGATTTTAATGGGTTATTTTACGTCGATTTTTTTTTTGCGGTCTTTGGTATTTTCTTGAGTAACTATTTCGATCGACAAACAAATATTTTTATTAAATTTGGCCGAATTAGTTATATATGCAATAAATTTAGCTTAAAATTAGGCATCGATCGCTAGTCATTCGATGAAAATGAAAGTGAGTGCCTCACGGGGTGACTAAGCCTCATGAAACTTATGGCCTTTGCGGTGGAGTTTATTAAATCTAGTTTTCAATTTGGAAATAGTAAAGTGACTAACAGTTTATTTCAGGTAATCTTATGATTTATCATCTATAGATCTTGCATTTTAATTTTTGTTTAGATTTTAGCCGCCATTGTGAAGTCAATGTCTTTGTTTAGATCTCGTTTTCTGATTCTATGTTAAAACTTAGCTGCTCAAATAATCGAATCCTGTTTTGTTTTTTAGCTGAAGACAAATAGGTTTTTATTCTGTAGTGCTTGCGTCAAACTTGTCCGGATATATTTAACATTACCGTCGATCTGATACAACTAAATGGTTTCTTGAGAATATCTGATTGGCACAGATGCAGGGATTGAAGTTTTCAGTGGTATGATGTTCATAGATAAATCTCAAATTATAAGAAAATGTATGTGCTTCGTTGGCTTCTTCTGGTAGGTGAGGCGAAATTCGCTGTTTCGACCTCAATAAATATCGGTATGCCTCCCGGTTTCGGTTCATTTCGTTACTGAGGCCAATCAAATGCAGTGTTATTGTGATTCAGGAGTTTTGATGCAGGCTCATGTTATCGATTGCTGTTTGATCTTCCTTTTATGACACCCGTGATCTCCAGTCGCGTCAACACACGACAGTTTCAAGATATAAATGTGTAAAACTACATATTTGAAATAGATCCGTCAAGCTACTGGGGTATGCGGACGATGTCCACATAATCGGACTACCCAGCGTGCCGTACTAGAGTTTTAACGGCGATTGACGAACAGACGAAATTGGTGGGTCTTGATTGAGAAAGCAATTACTTTGAACGGTAACGAGCTTATATGCCTTAAAGTAAATATGAACATCATTCACGACACTAATAACACTTTGGTGAAGATCCGACGAATTACTACCATAGAAAACTGCGCGGTGGCGCAGATGTTAGTGTGTTGGACTACTAATCTAAAGGTCTCAAGTTGAAATCCCGCCGGGCCAAACAACATCGTAAAGTTTTTTTCCACCGCCCCACCTCTTGCGAACGTCTGACAAACATCCAAGAGTATCAATTCGGTCTCGAAATTGCCCTTCCAAGCAAATGGTAGGATAAGCTAGGTCTTAGGCCCTGTATGGACTGTTAATGCATTCTATTTATTATATTTATTTTAAACCGCGACTACTTTGGTTTGGCAAAACAAATGGGCTCAAAACTCCTGACTCAAAGGGTTTGCCCTTGCATGCTCTACTAAACCTCAATTCTGACTGTTCTGCTTTATGGTGCCGATTGTTGAACTATAAGCGGTAATAGAGAGTTGATATTGGGCTCCCTTCAAAGAAAAATTCTTCGTCGGATATTAGGTCCTTTGTGCGATGCGGGCGAATAGAGGAGAGGATACAACCGCGAACTATATTACCTACACTAAAAATACCATATCGGCTCGGGCACATCGAGCGAATGCTCCGGGCAAGAAGATCTGCGACTTCCAGCCCCAGGTTCGGGGCGACAAGAAAAGAAGAAAGACTAAAGATCCGTTTTTAACACCAAGACATCGCGGATGACAAATTGCTTGGTTTGGACAACTTTTTTTTTTTTTTATAATTTGCGTGCGCTAAAGGGATTTCTTTTTTCTGTAGTACACAGTACCCTTATAGTGGAAACCACAGCGCAGGCATTTTGTTTGTTGCTGAAAGCAGCTCCCAGCAAATGATTCATTGCCTATTTCTGGGTGCTACTCATTGTATGAAAGAATAGAAGGATAGGAAAGAAGTTTGGTGCGATGGGATTTTTTTTTTCCAACAGGTGGCGCCTAAATTGCTTTAGGGAGATCTGTTTTTGTTGTGTGTATTCAATTTTATAAAAATTATGGCCCTGGTCGGGATTCGAACGCACGACCTGCCAATCACTTTAGTGAATACACTACCATCGCACCATTGCCACCTGCAAGCAGCATGGAAAGCTGAAGTGTCTCAGGCAAAGACTCTCCACGGGTCGGGAGCCCGTGAAAATGATATCACGGTTTAGTCACCTTTAACGACAAGCACTGATTTTTGGGGGCCACTAGAGTGATATTCATAGCTCTCCCTGCATGGGTGAATTTAAAGAAATTGAATACTTATAGTTTTTTACTGTCAGAAAATTCGAACTATGAACTAAAGCCAAAGACATAAAGCCAAAAGCCAAATTATTTTGAAACATAAGACCAAATACAAGATCAATTAGATCCCGTAAACAGTAATTTGTATCGGGTTCATTCTACCCCTATCAATGCAGATAAGAATTACTATTTAAACGGTAAAAACAAGTTTGTTTTTTAAAAATATAAAAAAACACATTTTGTCTTATGTCAAAATAAAATTTGGCCTCATGTCACTTGGCCTTAAGTCACGACACTCACTGGCATATCCAGAAAAAAATTTGGGGGTTGCTCACCTGTAAAATTTTGCAATCATTTTTTCCCCCTTTTAATTTTTTGTAGTCCTTTCAAGTTAATAAAATAAGTGAATCCAACATTTTTTTTGTCCTCTAAGAAACCTTAACTTGCGTAATCCATAAAACTAAACTTTTTGTGAACAAAATTTTATTAATTTGTTGTATTAGGTAATAATATAGGCAAGAAATAATAATAAACTTTTTTTTTCATTTTTTGTATAAACAAGTTTTGAAAACTTAAGTCTGAATGTTAAAATAGTTAAACATAATGTTTAATTATTGTTTTTTATTTTTATTTTTTTCTTATTTTTTGTATTGGCAAATTGTTCAACAACTTCTTCAGGACTATATTGATTTCTACGGAATACTCATGGATGCTAATCCATTTAGACGAGCTTCGGAAGATGTTGCCCGCAGCCAAGTATTTAACCTTCTCAGGACGGAAAATGAAATATTTATCTGAAGAATTCCCAACAATTTATCATATTGTGTGGTTTGACTCAAAAATCGGTCGATAAATAAAAAATTCAGAAAAAAAGTTACCCGAAGTCCAAAGTTTCCTAATATGTTAAACAGATATCCTGACAATTGACAAGTGCAATGTCATATAGTGATAGCTGTCCTGCCTGGAAAAAATTACGACTTAATGATATATTTGTAGGAATTATCACGTTTAATTCATCAAACCATTTCGTATAATGCAGTTAACAGTTAAGACAAAATCAGTTATAGCAGTATAGTCATTGAAGAGCCAGTTGTTGGAGATTGGATGTCGAGACAGGATCTTGAATTAAACACGCAACTGATAACCAGCTTTCAATGAGCCAGTTGTTGGAGATTGGATGCCAAGTCAGGATATTGAATTAAACATACTGCTCGTCTTTGAATATTGTCAAGTATTTGAAGGAAATATTTGGAATCCGAACTCAATCTCTCTCCTAACTTGTGCTTTACAAATTAGGAGGAGCTGCTTCGGGGTAAAGTATATCTTTGCTCTGAAAGGCTTTATTCTACGTAAGCCGATTGCAATATTTGATAAATGGTTGCGAAAATGTTCGCTCAAGTTACATAAACATTGAGATAGCTTTGATAGAACGTTGTCACTTTTTGATCGGGTTAATTACGACCATATAAGCTAAACCCCACATGCGTATTTTGATCAGATCTTGAATAAGATAAATGATCTTCTCGTATCTTTGACGAATAGCTCCTGCAGGGGAACCCTCGCAAATACCTACTTTTCGACAAAATCACACGTTTAAAACCCCTAAGCACGATTTTTCCTTATCAAAAAAATGGATTTTAACTGAATTTTCGGATCTCGTTAAGACCCTCACTGTTTTGCCAGAACCAAAACGACGACGTAGTTGGCTAGCGGTTGCATTGCTCTTCTTTTACATTTTTTTCAATTCTTTCAGGATGCAAACGTTTATTTATTTATTTATTTTTTTATTAATTTAAATTCAAATGTGTATTATACGACATTATTGAACCATTAGTTGAGAAAGAATGGCTTAAATTTATACACTCTCGTATGGCTAGGCTACTTCGTGGATTGAAGGATTGAATGTTAATTTTAATATAATAATATTAAAGCTTATGGTCGAAATTAGCCGAACCTTAATACCAGCTCTCATGTTCGCTTTCCTCACATATTCCGTGGGTGCAATGCAGGTAATGATGATCCGGCTGGACGATTATTTCAAGATCTGGAACCTGTCGGTAAACGAAGTCAGAGACCATGATATTCAGATACGGTGGTGGCGTGAAATGTGGAAGTTTTAAGGAGAACATATGGGATTTTGCGGAAGTTTAGATATATAAGTTTGAATAGGAACGAAATAAAATTCGAAATTAATAAATTATTCGTTAAAACGTCAGTCATGGATCGGAGCATGACGTGCGTACGTTCGTGAATATTATTTTTGTTCATGGCATGTACATGTATTAAAATATTCTATTTTTTGATTGGTGGGACATAAGCCCCCCTTTATCCAGCTTAATAAAAGCTAGTAAAAAGGTGTTAAACTTATTAAAAACTTAGGCTTAAACCTAAGGATGCAAATGGTGAAGGAGATCGATTTTTAGGAATGCTGCGGTAGGAGTCGAAAGCGGTAATGTTTGAGTTAACCTTCCGCAGCATGCGGAAGCTTGGTTCATAGGAGATGAGGGAATTGTAAGTAACCAGGGTCAGTATTAAAGAAAATAGAGTTGTAAGGCGACACACAATCAAAGAAACCAGAAAGGAGTCGGTAAATACAAATTGATGTCTGCAGCGCCTCTGCGTTCCTCAAAGCTATTTAATTTAATTAGTTTGATGCGGCCAAGAGAGGGAAGAATCATTCCAGGGTCAACTACGAGTGGCAAATTAGGGAAAGCGACGTTGGATGCTTTCGATTCTCATACTTTAACACATATTAAAAGAACAAACTCCCAAAAGAATCGTATGATAACACGGATAGTCAATAGAGATGGTTTCTTGAAGAGTTTTAACTGGTCATTTTGCTTCCTCGACAGCGACGTGTATGCTACTTCTGATATGATAACAACTATAACTGGGTATGAAAGGCTTTATCCCTAACAGGGTAAAACATATTGAACCCAAGATAAAAGTGTCGTATGACTTGAGCTGCAAGGAGGCAATCATGTTAAAAGAGGCTAGCTTTCCGAAAAAAAAATGATAAGTTAAGACAACAAATATTACAAAGTCTGTTTACTCTTTTGTTAAAATCATCAAGAAATTGGCATCGTCATCTATCCCTACACTATTTTACAATGATATTCCAGCTGCCAGCCCTTTAGATAAAGTCAATCTGCTTGCTGCTCAAGTTTCAGCTAGTTTAATGCGTCCAGATTGTGCTTTACCTCGTCCTGTACCTGAGCGCGTAGAATTCTCCATGGGACCAATCCATTTTCGCACTCTTACAGTGGCTACAGTACTTCAACATCTTGGTAGACACAAAAACCGCTGGTCCAGGTGGTATTTCCCCTATCGTTCTGAAGATTTGGCTTATCCACTGCGTTACCTTTTCTGTCTATGCTATTTTCAGTGCTTTTTACGAGACGATGGAAAACTGCATTTGACCAGCCCGTCCCCAAAACAGGCGAATCTTCTCTCTTTTCTTCTGTTAGGGCTTAACTTATCTCGAAGAAAATTTTACTCAGTAACTAACTTTTTGATCTTAGTAGGCAAACAAAAGATTTAAAAAGAAAATTCTCAGATTTTCCCACCTTTTTATACATTTCGACGTTTTTTTTTTTGCACATATGAACAGTATCTACACATGTAGATAATTTTTTTTCATATATTTTGCTTGATATTTTCGCAAATGCGGGGCTAAAATAGAGGAAACAAGAAGACATATTGTTACACCTAGAGCCTAGACTAAAAATCTAGCCTGAATAAACAGCAATAGAATAACCATCTGAAATTAAAGAAAAAGAATACAAGTAGATATACGAGTATCAGCTAATTCGTTTTATTCATAAAAAAGAAGACTGTAAGCTAGGCCATATAACAATTTTGGCACATTGTTTGGGTAAGACTGTGCTCCAAACACACTGGCTTTTGGCATTTTACGCATCCTCGGCGGGTAGCTCTCTTCTTTTTATTAATCCTGTAGCACATGAAGCTTTTTGAGGCATATGACCTGCAGGATCTACTTCGCGCTCATCTGGGGTGAAACCTTTGATGTTTGTTCCAGGTCCAACATTTTTTCCAAGAATGCACGTTTTTCTTCGGGTTTGTGCTCTTTTACGTATCTGCGGAATACACAAGCTCTCACCCAGGCTTTCAAGGAAATTTATTTTGCGACTTTTCTTTGTTGCAATATTTGCTGATCCTTGTGGATTATTTTTCACATAAATTATGTATGCAGCTAGTCCTGATACGTCAAGCAGATTATAAAATAAAGCCAACGGCCAACGGCCTCGTTTTGTTTTATACTGGCTAAGCATTTTGTCCATCGTAGCAACCCCGCCTTTGGTATGATTATAATACAGGATTATCTCTGGTTTTTTTTTTGTGGTCAATCGGAGATTGCCTTAGTTTGGTGGAAGGTTGACAGCAAAACGACAGCCTTGTCTTTTTTTGGGACAAGAGCAAAGCATAGCATTTTCACAAATCCAAATTCGGTGAACAACACTTCTCTGCATTTTGAAGCTTTAAATTCATCTGGTAAGTAACGTTTTATTTTTTTTTAATGTTCCCACAACATACAGCTTCCAACTAAGCAGCTCCTTAGCTAATGGTAGAGTGGTGAAAAAATTGTCCATTGTCACGTTTCTTCCAGTATTATTATAAGGAGTAACAAGTTCCTTCACAATTCGTTCACCCTGGTTTACTTCTCTGTTGGAACCAATTTTACTAGTATAAATTTGTCCACTCAATGGATAGGCTGTCTGCGAATCGCAGGCCTACCAAAGCTTTATGCCATACTTTGCTGGCTTGGATGGTATGTATTGGGTAAATTTAGTACATCCTCTAAAGCGGAAAAGTTGTTCATCTACCGTAATTGACTCAGAAGCCGATAACATTGTTTTACATAATTACAGCTTACTTAAATATATAGGTACAAGCTTTTGAATTTACTTTGTATAAACCAAAACAAAATACAAATCATGAGAAATAAGAAACAAAACAAAAAAATATTTCCTAGACCAGATTCGTACAAAATAAATGTATGGGATTTTTTTTTATCTACACATGTAGATACAGTCCATTCGGGTACATAAAAAGATGTGTCCATGCGAAGGTTAAGAGAAACTTCTTAATGACCCGCAGTACGGTTTTCGCAGCAAGGTTCAATGCTGACTTGTGACATATCTAACCGAAAAGTGAAACCAATCCCTTCACTATGGTGGGAAATAAAAAAGAAGAAGAAAGGAATCATTGTGCTTGATAATTCAAAGGCATTTGACAGAGTTTGACACTCAGCTCTCTTGTCAAAAATGAGTGCATTTCAAATCGATGATACTCTTCTTCCATTGATTAGAAAATACCTTGTGGAACATTCAATTTGGAACGGCAAATTTGAGAATTTTCTTAAGGGGTACCCTTATGAGAAATTCCCAAACATCTGCCTATTACTCATCTACATGTTAACATGCAAAGTTTAAAATAAATGCGACTAAGGTCCATGATTTATCGTGTTTTTTTTTATAAATTAAGAAAATTGCCCATGTATGGAGGCGCGAAGTATACTGCTGCAGCGACCCCAAGAAAACAGCGTTTGTCGTAAAATTCGACTTTGGTAGGAAATCACTTCCAGGCACTTTTAACATTCTATTGAGCCTAGCGGCACATGTAACACATTAAAACTAAGGGAAGATCAAACAATTATCCATAACAGAAGAACGCAACTGTCGAAACCGTTACAAGAAGCACTCCCAATAAGTTCTGGATCACACAAATGCAATAACACCAGCATTTGATTGACCTCAGTAAACAAATTATCCGAAACCTAGAGTCCTGCCGATATTTATTGGGGTCGAACCGGTGAACCCCACAGACGGACCCGTAGGGATACAGTAAAGAAGGAGAGTTGTGATCCCTTTAATTCTGATCATTCGCAGTTAAGGAAGAGAAAAAAAATGCCCTCAAAGAGACAGTGGAGGTCATATCGAACAATATCTTCTAAGAGCACATTTACACAGCTAGAGGAATACACCCTTCAAGTTTCATTTACCTCGATTAGCGGTTTGGACAAACTATTTATAAGGGGTTTTTCAAAAGTGAATAACAATTATGTTATTTTAAATAAAACACCGAATAATTAAAATATCGGGCTGAAAATTATTCCAGGTGTAGTACACACGTAAAATTTAAATATTGAATTCGATCATGATAAAAATATTAAATGTTGATTGACGTTTTGACATTGACATAGAAAAAATTGCGTTCTATCTATGGGGTATAATAACACGGGACTTAACGTCAAGGCGTGGAAGGTCCTCAACTGTCGGAAAGAGGGAACCGGGCAGGTACTGGCTCTTGGCATCGACAGAGAATCCTTCGACGCCATAAAGTCCCAGAAAGGATCACTGAGCTACCGATTCGGCAGGGTTGCGGTGTGCGGACTCAAGAGGTCGGACGAGATCGCTGGGCATACACCCCAGTCAAAAACGAATCTGAACTCGCAGAGCGCGCAATCCGAGTTAGACCATACCGCTCCTCCGAAGATTATAACACCTTCTTCCACTGTCCAATCGGCGGAACAGGATCCCGAGGAGGCCGAGGGGTCTATGTCCGTCTCTGAGAGCATGATCTCGGAGGGGGAAATGGACAACACGGTCATCGACCTTTTCCAGGACGTCACCCAGGAGGAGGAAGATTCGCTGCTGACGGAGGACGGGGCAATAGCCCCGCGCGAGCAATAGCTCGATGAATCCCGTCAATACAAAAATTACACTAGCACAGGTAAACATTCACCACGCTATAACCGCCTCGGCGACTATATCTAGGATGTTTACCTGCCAAAGCCTAGGGCTAGTACTTATCCAGGGGCCATAGATCCTGAAAGGACAAGTCAAAGGATTGGCTAGCAAGAATGCAAAGATAATATGGGACACTCGGGCCGAGAAACCGAGAGCTTGCATTCTAATAAACAACAAATATAAATTCATTTTACTTTCAGAATACGCGACACGAGATCTGATGCCAATTCAGGTACATCTGGATGTTGAGCGATGTTACCGCACCATTATCATCGTATCGGCGTACTGTGCATTGGATGAGTAAGTTATATCATCCCAGATGCAGCGATTGGTGGAGTATTCCAACAAGCTCCGCATGCCGCTCCTTATAGGGTGCGATGCGAATGCCCTCATCACCATATGGGGGAGCACCGACACCAACATTAGGGGCGAGTACCTACTAGAATTTATTATGAGTTCGTCACTTGATGTCATAAATGTGTGAAATACCCCCACTTTTGTAACCAGGGTCAGGGAGGAGGTACTCGACCTCACGCTTGGTAGCCCAAGCGTAAGTAAACTAATTAGCAACTGGAGAGTATCTAGTGAGCCGTCATTGTCTGTCCATCGAATAATAGTGTTCGACCTGGACAGCACAAGTATCAAGAGAAATCCAGTAAGGAACCCAAGGAAAACCAACTGGGAGACTTATAGAAATGCTCTAGAGAGCAATCTGGGCCGCCTTGTTTTGAGGAAGGCTCCGGGCCACCCCCTAGAGCTATAGAGCGCAGTGGAAAGCGTAACAAACGCCATCATCACTGCGTTCGAAGAAAACTGTCCCCTTAGTAGAGAAAGGGACAGGAAACATACGCCATGGTGGAGCAATAACTTGTCAAAACTGAGATCCGAGGTGCGGAAGCTATTCAACAAAGTAAAGCAGGTGGCAATGGTGCGATGGTAGTGTATTCACTAAGTGATGGGCAGGTCGTGCGTTCGAATCCCGACCAGGGCCATGATTTTTATAAATTGAATACACACAACAAAAACTGATCTCCCTAAAGCAATTTAGGCGCCACCTGTTGAGAAAAAAAAACCCATCGCACCAAACTTCTTTCCTATCCTTCTATTCTTTCAGTAAGTAGCACCCAAAAATAGGCAATGAATTGCTGGGAGCTACTTGCGCAACAAACTAAATGCCTGCGCTGTGGTTGTACCATTATAAGGGTACTGTGTCACTACAGAAAAAAGAAATCCCTTTAGCGCACGCAAATTATAAAAAAAAAAGCGCAACAGAGACTGGCAAAGCTACCAGATGGCCCTTACATACGAGTATAATAAAGGAAATTGGAAAAGCTAAAAGAAATAGCGTCAGGAAATTCTGTGAGACAATCACCAGCACTCCTACTGCGGCAAGGCTACATAATGCTCTTGCGAAGTCAGGAGGAGTACCGATGTCTCTGAGGAAACCAGATGGCGAGTTCACGGAAGACGAGGATCAAAGGGCACTATTGCTACTAGAAACTCACTTTCCTGGCAGCTCGCCTAGTACTGAGCTAGGAATCAGTACCACTTCAATCAGACCTCGGAGAGATGACTGGAAAGAACATCAACCATCTGTTCTGAGGGACGACTGAAATGGGCAATAAATTCCTTTCAGCCTTTTAAATCTGCCGGAGTGGACGGCATTATACCCGCCCTACTACAAGAAGGGCAAGGGGTACTAATACCAGACCTGCTAAAAATAACAAGGAGCAGTATTGCCTTGGGCCACATACCAATGCAATGGAGACGTGGAAGGGTTGTGTTTATACCAAATGCGGGAAAAAAAGACCCCACACAGCCAAAATCGTACAGGCCCATCAGCCTTACGTCATTTCTTCTGAAGATGACAGAAAAGGTTGTGGACAATTATTTAAGGGAAGATGTACTGAACACGTCCCCCTTACATCATCGTCAGCATGCATACAGAGCGGGCAGATCAACAGAGACCGCCCTATATCAGCTGACGGAGATAATTCAAAGTGCTTTGGAAGCAAAAGAAATAGTACTGTGCGCTAGACATAGAGGGAGCATTTGACAACACCTCACATGAGGCGATTAAACGATCCCTGGATAGGAAAGTAGTTAACAGTACAGTATCCAAATGGATGTGTGAGCTGCTGAGCACTAGATCAGCAGAGACTCAAACACCATCTGGAACCATCAGAATGAACACAACAAGAGGATGTCCACAGGGAGGAGTACTATCACCCTTAATGTGGAGCCTACTTGTAGACGAACTGCTGGAAAAATTAACCAACCTTGGCATCAACTGTCAGGCGTACGCTGATGACATTGTATTGATTGCCAGGGGCAAGTTCGAAGAAACTCTTGGGGACATTATACAAAGGGGGCTTAAAGTAACCAAGGAATGGTGCCATACGGTCGGACTTAACATCAATCCGGCGAAAACAACGATAGTACCATTCACAAGGAAAAGACTACTTCAAAGACTTAAGGACATTAGCCTATCAGGCACGACACTGATACCAGTCAAAGAAGTAAAATATCTAGGACTCCATCTAGATAGTAAACTCCTCTGGCGAAAACATACAGAGGAGATATCCAAGAAGGTCACCCGCGCTCTCATGATATGTAGGAGCCTAGCGGGAAAGGCATGGGGATGCAGCCCAAACATCCTGCGATGGATGTACACTGCAATCGTGAGACCAATGATCACATACCAATGATCACATACGGCGGTAGCATGGGCGAAACGAACCAGTCTAGCCACAACAAGAGAAACACTCGGCAAATTGCAAAGACTGGCGTGCCTGTGCATTACCGGAGCAATGCCCAACCGTAGCCATGGAGGTGTTATTGGAATTGACCCCTCTACACATCATGGTGATGAACGAGGCAGACAAAACAATCCTAAGGATGGCAAAGGAGGGAATTGGGAGAGGGAAATGCATCGGTTCGAAAGAACACGGTGACTTACTCAAAAAACTCCCACTTCTTGGGCATACCTAGGGACGACAGCATCAGGAAATTCAACTTCGAGAAGAATTTCCAGATAAAGCTCAGCAATAAGGTTAGGTTAGGTTGAAGTGGCTGTTAGCAGAAAGCCAACACACTTAGACCAATGAGGTCCATTGTGATGCCACATGGATCGGGAGTTTCGACCCCTACTCGCTAAAACCATTTGGAGCTTCTAATTAAGCGCGATAGACTTCTAACATCTGTATTAGCTAAGTCACTGAGTTGGTTGACGAAGAAGGCTCCTAGGTAGAGATTTCTTTTATGGGAGAGTGCAGGACATCTGCAGGGGAGATGAGACGTAGTCTCCTCCTCCTCCTCATCCCTGCAGCTTCTGCAGAAGTCATTTGAGTAAACGCCAAGCCTTGATGCGTGCCTGCCTATTAGACAGTGTCCTGTGATGACACCTATGACAGAGCCAATGTGCAGTCTGTTGAGTGAGATCAAACTCAAAGAGCGTCGCAGATCCAGCTTTGGCCAGATTTGCTTAGTCGCTAGACATGTATTACTACCTGTCCACCTGAGGTTTGTACTCTCGACTGCGGATAGCTTGAACATAAGTTTGCAAGTAGCGATAGGCATACCTATAAAACCTTTCTCAGGTAGAAGAGGTAATGCGGTTCCGTTTTTGGCGAGTTCGTCTGCCCTACAATTCCCTGGGATGTCTCTATGCCCCGGCACCCGACAAAGGTGAATATTGAACTGCTCTGCCATCTCCTGCAGAGATGAACGGCAGTCTAAGGCTACGATGGAATTGGGAGAGACTGAGTCCAGGGATTTTAGCGCGGCTTGACTATCCGAGAAAATGCAGATATCCTTAGCGGATATCACATTTCTCTTCAGCCACGACAGGACTTCCTTAATCGCCATGATTTCCGCCTGGAACACGCTACAATGATCAGGAAGACGGAAGGAGTCTTTCTGAGTAAACACCCCCACCTACCCCCTCGCTAGTTTTTGATCCGTCGGTGTAAAAGTGGATCGATTTAACTTCCGTGCAACCAACATCCTCCCAGAATGATCTGGTGGGGATAGTGATTTAGAAATTCTTTTCGAACTGTAGTTGGGGTGTAGTGTAGTCGATGTTTCTTGGTACGGACCCAAGTGAGTCCAAAATGATAGAGTGGCCAATACTCGTATAGATCCACTGTGAGGTGGCTTTTAAGCAGACAGCGGAGCAGGCAGCCATCTGCCTGCTAAAAATATCCAGGGGTGTCAGATGCAGTAAGATGTCCAGTGCGGCGGAGGGGGTCGTACGGAGTGCTCCGCTGATACACAGACAAGCTGTACGTTGCACCTTGCTTAGCTTATCACGATTTACCGCTTTATCAAGAGCAGTCCACCAGACAACCGCCCCGTATGTCAGAATCGGTCTCACTACCGATACGTATAGCCCGTGAGATATGCGGGGCTGTAGGCCCCACTTATTACCGATGACTTTTTTGCAAGAGAAAAGTGCTACTGTCGCTTTTTTTACTCTTTCTTGTAAGTTGGGTTTCCAGCTTAACTTCCTATCGAGGATAAGACCCAGGAATTTGGCTTCATCGGAAAATGTTAAGCTTGTACCGTTAATGGAAGGAGGGTCGATATGAGGGATTTTATATTTCCTGAAGAAGAGGACAAGTTCGGTTTTATGAGGGTTAACCCCCAGCCCACATCCTCTTGCCCAACTTGTCAGCTTATTGAGAGCATTTTGAAGTAGTTCTTTTAGGGTGTTGAGGTATTTCCCTGAGACGGCAATAGCAACGTCATCCGCATAGGCAATCACCATGCAACCCTCCCCCTCCAGGCATGTCAGTAGTTTATTCACCACCAAGTTCCACAGAAGGGGGGAAAGGACACCACTTTGTGGCGTACCCCTACTGACAGACCTGCTAGCGGATGAATCGCCCAGTTTCGAATTGATAATCCTGCTTGAGAGCAAAAGATTGATCAGTTCCCGAAGCGAGCCATTCACATTCAGTTCTGTCAGTGCATTTGCGATTGCAGATGTGTTTACGTTGTTGAAAGCGCCTTCTATGTCTAGGAAAGCAACCATAGTGTATTCCTTGTGGTAAAGGGAGTATTCGATAGTGCGTACCAAGGAATGAAGGGCGGTTTCCACCGATTTACCCATATTGTACGCGTGTTGGGCAGCAGACAGCAGTTGCGGGTTTATGTTCATACGAAGATGGATATCAATCAGACGCTCCAGCGTTTTGATGAGGAAAGATGATAGACTGATAGGTCTGCGGTCTTTGGGACTAACATGGGAGTATTTGCCTGCTTTAGGTATGAAAACCACTTTTACTTCTCTCCAAGCCTGAGGAATGTGAATCAGCTTAAAGCAACTTGTCAGAATCATCTCCAGTGTTGGAAGGATGATATCCGAAGTCATCTGAAGTTAGGCTGGTATTATGCCGTCAGGTCCTGCAGACTTGAAGGGCTTGAAGCTTTGCAGCGCCCAAAGGAGCTTGTCCCTAGTTATCAGACTCTGACTCTGAGAATTTGTTACCTGTGAAAACATAGGTGACCTGTTTAGGTTGCTATGTTAGAGCTACCTGGGAAGTGTGTATCAAGTAGCAGATTGAGCGATTCCTCGCTAGATGTAGTCCACGAGCCGTCTGCTTTCTTTAGGCAGCTGGGCATAGTTGGATTTGAAGCAAGGATTTTTCTTAGCCTTGATGCCTCCGAGGATTCTTCTATTTTGCCACAGAAGAGTCTCCACGATGATATTTTGGCCCTCCTAAGTTCTTTTTATATGCTTTGAGGGATGTCTTATAGAAGTCCCAGTCAGTGTTGGATCTTGAGCTCTCCTGCAATCATTTCTCAGTGGTCTTAATTCAGGTAACCACCAGTGAGGCTTCTTTTTCCCCCTGGGTAGTATGAGGGGGCAGGAAGCAGCCATCGCTAGATTAAAAGCCCTGGTGAGCTTATTAACCTTGTCGTCAAGCTCGCTAGGATTGCAAGGGGGACTTAATAGTTCAGAGGTAATAAGTTCACGCATAATATCCCTGTATTTGGGCCAGTCTGTTTTCCGAGGGTTTCGGAATGCTGATTGGCGAGGGGTGTCAGCGTTGTCAAGGTTGAAAGTGAGATATCGGTGGTCGGAGAAAGAATGGTCAGCGGAAACTTTCCAACTCGATATTATTTTGTGGATGTTTACGGAGACAAGAGTAATGTCTAAGACTTCTTGTCGGGTTTTAGTTATGAAGGTGGGTTCATTACCCGTGTTGCACACAATGAGGTTAGTTCTTAAAATATATTCATAAAGCGACTCACCTCTATTGTTAATATCAGTGCTGCCCCATGCAGTGTGATGCGCGTTGGCGTCGCATCCGACGATGAGTGCAGCTTTTCGGCTCTCTGCTTCCGCGATAAAGCTCTCCAGGTTACCACCAGGGAGAGGTCCCATTTTGTCGTGGGAAAGATACGCTGATTCCAACCAGTATATGCCACCAGCAGTCTCTAGTTTGACAGCCGTCGTATTTCGATCGCTGAAATTAGGGAGCAAATATGCATTAAGAGTACTCTTTACCAATATGCACGATCTAGGTTTACCTTTGTCGGACACATATAGTGGGTAGTATCCAGGGGTCTTAAGTCCACGAACCAGGTTGTTGACAACCCAGGGCTCTTGGACCAAGACTAAGTCTTCTCCAGTTTTTGTTAACCGGGGAATAAGGGCGGCCGAAGCCTTAATGGAGTGTTGGAGGTTAATCTGTATGATCTGCAGCATTGTTGCTACAATCCTGTTGAGAAACTCCCACCACTGTGTTGTTGAGGTCCTCCAATTCAAAGGACGAGCTGAGAAGCTCATCCTCACTCAGAAGATCCTTGCTGGACATGTCTTCCAATACAGAGGACGAACTCAGGAGCTCGTCTTCCCTCAGAAGATCCTTGTCAGGAATTTCGTCCGTCTCCATGACCGACTGAGATTCGATCACAGGGATTGAAGACGTGGTGGGTTCTGTAGATGTCTCGGGAATGTCAACCTCTAAGGAGGGGAAGGTGACAGGTGCACTAACACCCGACACATCAGTTTCAGAGGGATGATGAGGTCGCTTGTCAGCGTCTACATCGTCCTTCTTATAAACTCTCAGCGTGATGTCGTTCCATCCGAACCGAATCACGCCTGCAGTCGCCGCCAGATGAGCAAGGGATTCCTGATTGATGACAATGACAGCACATCGGTAGGAACCCCTTTGTTCCTCCAGTTTAGCGACCTTCCAATCATGAGTCGGAAGGGATGGATTGCTGATTTTAATCAGATGGAGAATTCTCTCAGGGGATGAAGGGCTCACTGGGATCCAGGCACGCGATCTAGGTCGGCAGGGGATATCCTCCCTCGCAACAACCTCAAGCTTGGCCCCTGGCCATAGCTCACCAAGCTTATTGATCTCGAGCTTGTAAAGGTCCAATGATCGTTGATCATCGCAGGCGATGAGTTTCACGCGGCCCTGATGCCAACCGCCATCGTGAATTATTGGCGGTGGTCCGGGGATGTCCTTATAAAAGTCGGCGAAGTTATCAAGTAGGGTGAGCATGATGAGATCCCACCGTTCAAGTGAGATCCTGCCGTCGGCGTCACTGCGGTCGATGACTGCGACCACAATTCCTTTTTTGAGGACATCGCTGAAAGACTTGTGAGATTTGACGATGGACGCGTTAGGAGGAATGCTGGTATTGTGCATCTTCAGGCGCTTGGAGGCCGAAGC
Source organism: Portevinia maculata (assembly GCA_949715645.1). NCBI lineage: Eukaryota > Metazoa > Arthropoda > Insecta > Diptera > Syrphidae > Portevinia > Portevinia maculata. The sequence goes on along the minus strand of OX454527.1, from coordinate 83,214,649 downwards.
GACCTCCTCCACCGATCTCTGTCGCTTTGACGCAATGTCTCCGCTGGTCTTGTCCTTACCTGAAATGATATTTTGTGCCCAGGCCAGTCTGCTGATCTGTGCAGGGGATCTATCTATCTCAGGGATAGCGCCGATAAAGCCAATTATACGATTGGCATTGCGTCTGTTTTTGTAATGCAGCTTCGAGCGGTTGCGGTGAGGCGCTCCTCTACTGCAAGACGCGCTAGTGGAAGCCGGACCATGTTGCACAGTCCCACTACCACTAGGAAGGTGTTTGTGTTTGGTAGCATCCGTGCGTATACTGCCAGTGGAAGGACCATGAATTTCCACAGTCTTGCCCCTGACAAGTGTAACAGGGGTGATACTAGGGGGCAGCTTAGGAGCACTGCCTGGGGGGTGCTGCCAGCAGAGGTGGGACCATTATGCACAGTCCTGCTTCTGCGGGAAAGATTTTTGCTTTGCCCGCAAGTACTGACGGAGGAACCACGATTATCCACAGTTCCGCTATCAGCTGCCATATGAGCATATCCGGTAGACAGCTTCGTCGCCGGCCTTAATATTTTGTTTTTGTTATTTTTGTTTGTTCATAATTATGTTCCCACGAGTAGCGGAGAAGGGAAGGTCCGTCTGTACAGAGATCCGCATTGTACAGAAAAGGCTAGCTGATCCGGAGGTCGCCAGGTATCCGGATACTCCGTTCGCTACTGAGCTATTTATTAAACTGGGCCCTCAGCCAGGCTGACTATCGGCACTGGTCGTGTGACACCTTAAGTCCAGCCCAGTGGATAAAGGAAGGGAGATTGAGAGGAAAGGAGAGCGAGAGGAAGAAAGGAGAGTGAGAGGAAGCTAGGGGAGGGAAAGGATGGAGGGGGAGTGGGATCGGACGGAATGTCCTATGGGCAGTTCTTAGTAGATGCTGATTCAACGGCCAGCCTGTCATGGGTGACCCTTCTGACGACAGAGGTCGTCGACAGTGTAGCCAGTTGAATCAGCATCCCTAAGCCTCCACACCGGCACCATTCAGAAGGAATGGTACTCTCGACAAGGTGACTGACCCTTCGTGGAGGTCAGCAATAAGAAGAACTGGAGCAATGAATCCACAACTTATGAACTGAGCAACCACACAACAAAGTGGTACACGGACGGCTCGAGGACTGAGGAGGGAACTGGTGCAGGAGTGTTTGGGCCAGGAACTAAGCACTACGAATCCATGGGCAAATGTACCAGCATCTTCCAGGCAGAAATATGTGCCATAGACAGGTGCGTTCGAATCAACCTCGAGAAAAACTACAGAAATTGCAACATTACAATAATGTCTGACAGCCAAGCAGCTATAAAGGCTCTTGACGCCTACGTTATCAAGTCAAAACTCGTGTAAGAATGCCTACACGGACTGAATAGATTAGGCAAGAATAACAGAGGGCTGGGTACCTGACCATGTTGGCATTACAGGCAATGAGGCAGCGGACTCTCTGGCAAGAAAAGGGGCAGAGGAACCCTTTATAAGACCTGAACTGTTCTGCGGGATAGGAGAACACACTATACGCGAAGAATTCAGGAGACTGGAGGAAGAAACAAGGGACAGAACCTTTCTCAACCTCCAAGGTCTAAGGCAAGCAAAGAAACTCTTAGGAAATTACTACCAGGCCTCCGCACGGGGCACTGCAGACTCAAGGAGCACCTGAGGAAAATGGGCATATCGGAGGACGAAACTCCAGACCACATACTGGAATCCTGTGGGGCACTGGCCCAAAAAGGGATGAAATATTTGGGCAGGCACCAAATAACAGACAAGGACATACAAACCATGGACCCACAGCTCATTCTCAGATTCATTAAAGAAACTGAACTGGACGATGTGCTCTAAGGAGTGTGACCTGCCAAGGATAAAACAGAGCAATGCCTCGACACGCTTCAATAAGAAGTATCTAGAGAGGGCTCTGAAAGAGGGCATGAACCTCTCCGAGGCACAAGCAAGGGGACACAATAGACCAATAGGTCGCAGTTTAATATACCCTAACTAAATATTGTAAGCAATCTTAGGACAAACAAATAAATATATGAGATGGTAAGCTAAGTAAAGAGAAAAATCCCGTCTCTTCTTTCCTTCTCTACTATTCAGGAATTATCCTGCTAAACGCAGCTCTGTTGGTGTATGAGTGCTGATTGAATGATTGTTCGATACAGAAACTTTTTAGTCGGGCGCTATTCAGAGTTGGCTACGCACGCGTTAAGGATTGCCTCCGTCCGTTTATAGATAATATTCAATAAAATAAATAGTGCGCACAGTTCAGAAGTGGGATAGAGACCTTTATAATTTGTGTTTTAAATGGTATATAAAAAAAAAAACAAATTCGAAATATTTTAAGAAAACTAAATTTTCTTTGAGTGCGCAGCTGTTGTGCTATTTAGTGTTATTTTACTGCATTGTGTGAAGTTGCATGTGTGGCTGTTAACACATACACAAAATATAGGTGCGTGTCGTGAAAAAAAAAAAAAAAAAAAAAAAATTCAAGGAAATCGAAATTTTTAGTGCGCAGTTTTGTAATCTTTTTCTGCATTGTGCAAGTTTCATTTTGTTGTATGCGTGAGTGTTAGCACATACAAAAAAAAAAAAAAGAAAAAGAAAATACGCGTCGCAAAGGAAAGAAAAACGATGGCGTCTAAAAACATTTCACTAAGAGGAACAAAAGGAAGAAGCGGAACATTGCAAAAGTTGATTCAACGTGAAAAGGATCTCATCACAAGGGAGAAGGCTGTAGAAGAGAAAGAGAAGGCAATGAATGCTGATTCAACCACAGTTCTCAATTCAACCCCTGTCGAAAATAACGCTAACGCCAGTGTTTCATCAATGCAACCTACTCCTCTTTTCGGTTTGTCGGAGAGTAAAAGATTGGTACCGATTTTTAACCCCTCCCACCAAAATGGGTTTTCTCTTACAGCTGATAAATGGGTAAGTACTGTGGAAAATTTGAAGATTACGTTTGAGTGGGACGATCGTACCACTCTTTTCTATGCTTCTCTTCGATTGGAAGAAGCGGCGGCACAATGGTTTCGGGGTTGCCAGCATTATGTACGCACTTGGGAAACGTTTAAAGACAATTTAAAGAGAGCATTCCCATCAGTGCATGACGAATCTATAATACTCAGTCAGCTGATGGGCAGAGTAAAGAAGCAGGATGAAAGCTATGAAAATTCTTTTTATGAGATGATAGCATTATCCTCACAAGCAGGTATAGGGGATGGCGCTGCTGTGAATTATATTATATCTGGACTTGGGGATAGGGAATTGATAAATGCTCTTTCGGCATCATCCTGTAGGGATTCGAGTGAATTACTTGCAAAAATAAAAAGACACGTACTAATAAGACAGCAGGAAAAAAATAGAAGATTGTTTTCTGAAAACACTCTTGAGCGCTACGCTCGGCAAAGTAATACCATTCTATCGCAACCGAGATCTCGTTCAAATTGGGGCAACAATTCAGAGCGATATGGTAGACGAAAACATTTTAGTCCAGTCCATACACGAGTGGGTTTTAATTCGAGGAGTAATTCGGAGCCGTACCCTCAGAATAAAAATTCGAGATCACCAACTCGGAACACAGATTTTAATAGACAACAAATGCGTCAAAAAGCTATACCGACAAGACAGCGAACGGAAAGAGTTTGCTATAACTGTCGAAAAGGTGGTCATTATGCTAATCAGTGCCCAGAATTACGGAAAAGGGCATTGTCCAATTCTCGCGGTAATGAATTTAACCACCCTTCAAAGAGAATGGCACGAATGAGTGTTACTAACAACGACGGACTAGTTAAAAACATTTTAGTAGAAAATAAAACTGTGAATGCGTTTTTGGATATGGGCAGTGATTGTTCAACAATTAAGATATCTTTAGTGCAGAAGAATGGTTGGCAGATGTTGTCTTCTTCCGTCGAACTTCATGGTTTCGGTGGTAGTACCGTTCGATCTTTGGGCAAGATATCAAAGTTAGTCACTGTCCAAGAAGTGTGTTTTACCATCGATATTGTTGTGGTATCTGATCATGATCAAGATTTTGATATGATATTGGGTCGAAATTTCATGGATCAACCAGGTGTCTGTGTGGTAAAAGAAAACGGAAAAATGGATGTTCAATATTCAAGAAACCAGCCCGTCGGCTCGGATTGACTAGGTAAGGGAAGTGTTTCAAATCATCCTAAGACAATTTTAAAGTTAGAGGATCTATGTATCAGTGACTGCATTTCAGGAGAACAAAAATCACAGTTTCTAGCCCTCATAAACTTGTATCCAGAGTGTTTTGCTGATAAATTACCTGAACTCGGAAAATCTAATATTATTGAAATGAACATTGAAGGAATCAAAAATAATTAATTATAAACCATACCGAATTCCCTATCACTTGCGTTCAACGATAAATGAAATAGTTCAAGAACTTTTAGAATCCGATATAATAGAGTTTTCTACTTCCGAATATGCCAGTCCTGCATTGCTGGTTCCTAAAAAGGATGGTAATTATCGAATGTGTATAGACTATCGAAAATTAAATGCGATAACTCTTCGAGAACTCTTCCCTACCCCAAATATTGAAGAATACATTAACATGATGTGTAAAAGTAAGATGTTTATAGTTTTGGATTTGATGAGCGGCTATTATCAAATACCAATTGCTGAAAATTGTCGGCATTTAACTGCTTTTGTTACACCCAGCGGACACTATCAATTCAAAAGAATGCCATTTGGTCTCACAAATGCTCCTGCTGTATTCATGCGGTTAATGGATATAATAAGGCAAAAATTAAGTAACAGCAACATATTAATATATATGGATGATATTGTGTTGTTTGGTGAACAGTTTTCTGTCCTGTTAGATACACTAAAACAGTTTCTAGAGATATTCGCGGAATTAAATTTAACACTCAATTTAAAAAAATGCACATTCTTTGAATCTAAGATACGATATCTCGGACACGTTATTGACGGTAATGGAGTTCGACCGGGGGAAATAAAGGTGTTAGCCGTTAAATCATTTCCAACACCTAGTAGCTGCCGTGATGTTAAGAAATTCCTGGGTTTAACGGGTTATTTTCGAAGATTTATTAAAGATTATGCTGGAATCGCCGCTCCGCTAAATAAATTGCTTAAACAAAATGCAGAATTCAAGTGGGCTTTGGAAGAACAGGAAGCATATGAACAGCTTAAGGCAAAACTTTGTGAGGAACCAGTTTTAGCAATTTATGACCCACACAGTAATCACGAAATACATGCTGATGCTAGTTCACTTGGTTTAGCAGGTGTGCTCATTCAAGTGTGCGCTGAAGGATTTAAGAGAGCAGTAGCGTATTACAGCAGGTCCACCACCGATTTAGAAAAAAAATACCATAGCTACGAACTCGAAACATTGGCTGTTGTGGAAAGTTTACAACGATTTCGCTTTTATGTACTGGGGAAACATTTCAAAGTCTTCACCGACTGTAGCTCACTTAAGGAAACTCAGAATAAACAGAATTTGATTCCGAGGATCGCTAGATGGTGGCTCAAACTACAAGAGTACAGCTTCGAGTTATTGTACAGACCAGGAACGCAAATGGCTCACGCAGATGCACTCAGTCGAAACCCCTATGAAGAAGCCAAAGACACTGAAGTTGCTGGACATGACATAATGATGATCGGGATGCAACAGGAGGACTGGATAGCTACTTTACAACAACAGGATAAGGCAATAAAGGATATAATTGATTCATTGAATGGTAACAATAGTGATTTGAATACGCGAAAAAGTTACGAGAAGGAGTATGTTTTGAAGAATCAAAGACTATTCAAAAAAAACATCTGCTGGAAACCGTTTCGTCGTTCCCCGAGGTATAAAATGGCAATTTATAAAATCAGCTCATGACGATGTGGGACATGCTGGGGTAGATAGAACTATTGAAAGGATTCGCGATACATATTGGTTCCCAAAAATAAGACATATTGTGACCAAATACATTAACAGTTGTATGCCGTGTCTACACAACAAGAGTGGTAAGGACGAAACTCGATTCAATATACATCCTATAGATAAGTGTGCTATTCCTTTTTACACCATCCATATTGATCATCTTGGACCTCTGCCCAGGGGAAAGCACGGTAATCAATATGTGTTAGGGATTATTGATGCGTTTTCCAAATTTTTGTTGTTGAGACCCGTTCGTAATACAACAAGCCAGGCTGTCATTAAGCAGCTGATTGATATAACACAGATCGTTGGTATGCCAACGCAAATTATCAGCGATCGTGGAACTGCATTCACATCGAAACTTTTCAAACAATTTTGTTCCGAAAACGGCATCCGGCATATTTTGACAGCCGTGCGAACTCCAAGAGCGAATGGGCAAATCGAGCGATACTTTAGGACCATTAGTCAATCGTTAAGCAGTATGACAAAACGACCGGATGGAAAAGATTGGGAGGAACATATCCCTAATATTCAGTGGGGAATCAACAGCATTAAGCACCGAATCACTGGACAAACTCCGCAAAAGCTGGTGTTTACTTTTACTCCGCGGAATAATTTTGGAAATCATCTTACCTCAACCCTTCAATACGATTCCGAAAATGATGAGGACCCGCCAATCGGTTCACTATTGGATGCAGTAAAACAACGCATGGACGAGCTGAGTAGACGACAAGCAGACAAATTTAACAAATCTCACATCGGGCCGCAGAAATATTTAGTCGACGATTTAATACTTATTAAAGCAGAACACCCGGCGACAGGGCAATCCAAGAAGTTACTAGCTCGGTACAAAGGACCTTATGTAATAAAGAAAGTCCTTCCCAACGACCGATATGTCATCACCGATACTGGAGTAACACAGATTAGCCAACGTAATTTTGAGTCAGTTTATGCGGCTGATAAATTAAAGCCGTGGTGCTGTCTATCGGATTTTGATTTTGCTGAGGAAGAAGGAAGTTCAGATACTGATAATCCAGAATACGATTAATCTTAATCAGCTATAAATATTTGTTTTCGTTTATAAGATTACATTGCATTCCACTTTGCAATAAATTGTTTTAAATTGGAAGAGCCAAAAGATCGATCTTGTTTTATTCCATAAATACTGTGGATCTAATTTTATAGGATCTGCTCTGTGATATTTCTATCTCATTTAACAAGGACTTCTTCTTTTAGAACAATAGCGTTGCGATTAATAAGTAACGATTACTGTGTGATCTTCCTATTATAACTACTATGTGATCTTCGATTTCTTTTCAAGGAAAACTATTGCTGTGTGAGCTTTTCGTTCGTAATAAGTAACGATTACTGTGTGATCTTCCTATTATAACTACTATGTGATCTTCGATTTCTTTTCAAGGAAAACTATTGCTGTGTGAGCTTTTCGTTCGTAATAAGTAACGATTACTGTGTGATCTTCCTATTATAACTACTATGTGATCTTCGATTACTTTTCAAGGAAAACTATTGCTGTGTGAGCTTTCCGTTCGTAATAAGTAACGATTACTGCGTGATCTTCCTAATATAACTACTATGTGATCTTCGATATCCTTTCAAGGAAAACTATTGCTGTGTGAGCTTTTCGTTCGTAATAAGTAACGATTACTGTGTGATCTTCCTATTATAACTACTATGTGATCTTCGATTACTTTTCAAGGAAAACTATTGCTGTGTGACCTTCCGTTCGTAATAAGTAACGATTACTGCGTGATCTTCCTAATATAACTACTATGTGATCTTCGATATCCTTTCAAGGAAAACTATTGCTGTGTGAGCTTTCCGTTCGTAATAAGTAACGGTTACTGTGTGATCTTCTTAATACAATTGCTATGTGATCTTCGATTTCTTTTTCTTTAAAGAAAATGATTGCTGGGTGATCTTTCCGTTTTGTAATAATTAACGGTTGCTGTGTGATTTTCCTAATATAGTTACTAGGTAAACATTGCAATCTTCCTAAGGATCGACAGCGCTAGATTCGATTCAATTCCTTGAATTTTCATTCATTCAATGTGAATTGGAATTCTTCGGTACATGACAAGCTTCGTCACTGTGGACAGTGACATTGTCGGATGGCCGAGATGTAAGCAATCTTAGGACAAACAAATAAATATATGAGATGGTAAGCTAAGTAAAGAGAAAAATCCCGTCTCTTCTTTCCTTCTCTACTATTCAGGAATTATCCTGCTAAACGCAGCTCTGTTGGTGTATGAGTGCTGATTGAATGATTGTTCGATACAGAAACTTTTTAGTCGGGCGCTATTCAGAGTTGGCTACGCACGCGTTAAGGATTGCCTCCGTCCGTTTATAGATAATATTCAATAAAATAAATAGTGCGCACAATATTATTATTATTTTTATTATTAATCGACCGGAGATTGGCAGGGTTCGTCCTATCTTTACCCTTTTTCGGGATTGGGTGTACCACAGCTACGTTCCAATGCGAAGGATAATGTGCATTATTCTCAGCGCATTGTTAAACAGCGTGGTGAAAATATAGATTTTATGCCCTATTTGGGCATTAATGCCTAAAATTTATTTATTGTTAAACATTAAGAAGAAAAACCAACTTCAAATATATAAAAAAAATATTTTGTTTTCGGGGTAACTGCAAGTTCAACGAGTTGAAGAAACAGTCCGGCCAGCCCGGGTATATCTTCCAGGACTTGAGTCGAGATTTTTATTTTGATTTCGCACCCTGCGTAACTGTCACTTAATATTTACTTATATTTTGTAAAGTCGAATTATTATTTTTATCGTTGTATACCCATTTTTGGGGATTAATTTGATTAAGAATTGAGAATCGGACCAACTTTGTATGGTAATTACGTGTAGAGATATTTCATAAAATCTTGTCACACCACTAATACAAAAGCGAATATCTCGTTTGCAGTGATTCTACAGCATACCGATTGGTGTTGACCTTCTTTATTTTATTTATTTTGCGAACGTTTTCCTGTTTTTTTTCGTTATTTGCATAACAGTGCATTTGCATTTTAATAAATGTTAACTATCTTTGAAACCATCAATATTGTAAGCCGACAAATTCCACTGCCTACTTGCAACTATGTCGTTTTCCATTGGTAATCCGGAAAGTTTCCCGACTCATATAAAACAAACTTCCTGCCGATTTATGCAGTATTGTCGGATTTAATAAATTCCTTAAAAATCTCAGAAATTGGCATTATCCAGATCAGGTGTAGAGGATTTGATTCTAATAGTATCTTAGGAAGATATTTTTTCTTGCATTGTCAATTTTGGATTGTCTCATATAAACCCATATTAAATTTTAAATTGCCTCCCAAGCTCCTTACCGTTTCGAAATCTCAACTCTGATTAAACTTGTTACTTAATTTAGTCTCAAGATTTTTTTTTTTGATTAACTACTATTAATATATATATATTTTGTTTTTTTATTCCTCAACTTCTTCTCATTGCTCTTTCTTATCCTTCTCAGTGCGGCTCTCCACATAGATAAAAAAGTATTTATTTTTTATGAATAATACACTTGAAACTGGTAATATTACCACAGTGTATAAAATACATCATTCCAATTATAATTCATGGTTAATTGTACCAAATTTCTCATTACAGTTTGTATTATTAATTGTTTGATTGTTAAAATTAATAATTCATATTCAACAGCTAAAACAACTAAGATTAATAAACTTTTGTTTAATACCTTTGTATAATATTGAAATATAGAAATTTAAATGAAGTAAAAAATTCACAAAATGGGAAGAAATCCAACGACATTATAAACTGCAAACTAGAATGTGATGTGTACGCTGGTTCCATTGGCATCAGGCATCGGAGAGTTGATTGCCGATGGAAAACCACATAAAAAATAAAAGTATGAGCACATTGAAATGTCAAACGTTTCAAACGAAACCCCAAATTGGTGCTTGCTACCAGACGCTGTCAAACAGCAGATTGTCAAACGTTTAATATATGTTAGCGAATAAAAATAGAAAATCGCATGACATTTTTTCAAACAATCTGATTGTAAATATTTTTAATGAACCTGATTGGAACAGAAAAGTATAGGAGAGATCAGAATACTGCAACGATGTATGAAAGCTGCTTAAATACCTATACACTGCCCAACTATGCAACTGTATAGACATGTTTTAGCGGAATGAGGCTGTTAAAGTTTGCTTCTTTGCATGAGAACGCATTACGTTAAAATTACTTAGCCAATCCGTATGGATTTCAGATAAATATAGGGCTTAACACTAAAAAACGCAGTGATTTTCAAAGCGCTATAACTCCGCGAAAGGAAAACTTATTTGTTTAAAATAAAAAAAAATATTGACACATTTTTTAGCAATCAATGCAAATGTAAAACCCTAATTTGTTTTTCAATTTTCTCAATCTCAATCTCAACCTGAGATTTGGCACATTTTTTGGTGATGCTTGTTCTGAAGAAAACCGTTAGAACATTAATTAGTCTGACATTTTTAACAAAATGGCGGCTGAATCAGAAAACAACACAAAAATTTGGTTTTTAGCAACTTTTTAAATGGATAATCTCGGGATCAGAAAATGATTTCAATAAAAAACATAGGGACGGGCTACAGTCCGCTTGGGCGAACTGTTGGATACCCTATTCTTATTCCTATCCCTCATAAGTGGGCGTGACAAAAGTCTAAATAATATTGAAAATATTTACACATGATATTAAAGGGCCTAAAGAGTATATATTATAAATTTCACCTACCTAGCTCAAATTTGGGTTTTTCAATAAAATTGTTTTATTTATTTGTGGGTCAGTGCGCGGATTTTGAAAATGTTATATCCCGAGCAGTTTTAGGAGTCATAGATCATATGAAAAAAATTTCAGCTTTCTAGCTCAAAATTTTGTTTTTTTGAGTTTGTGGGCGTGTCTGTGGGCGGATTACAAAAATTCGTAAACTTGATTATTTCGGGACCCTAGAGAGTATATGGTTAAAATCTCAGCTCTCTAGGCCCAGTTTAAAGGCCTAATTTTTGCCGACGGACGGACGGACGGACGGACGGACATGGCTAGATCGACATTACTATCGATGCCGATCATAAATATAGTAACTTTTTGGGGTCTACGGGCAATATTAAGGTATGTTACAAACTATGCGTCAAAATTAATATACCCTTAGAATAGGGTATAAAAACGGAGTCTACATTTTTTAAAGAGCACAATCTCATATTTCTTATGGTTTTGTTATAGGTCGATTCCTACAGGTGTTATGAATATTCAAAGTCAAAAATGCCTTTTTTGCTTATACAGCTCATAGCTCACTTAAAAAAAAATCGTACAACAATTTCAAAAATGGAGTTTTTAAGAGGAAAGTCGATTTTTGGCGAAACATTGATGGTGAAGATTATCATTTTAAAATTTCATAACTAATGAGAGAACATAAGACTCGAAGCTCTACTTTTCTATTTTTACTTGCTCTGGCAGTTTTCACTTAATTGTGCTGTTCTGTTCTGATCTAATTTTCGTTCACTAAGCATAGCTCGTATCTTAGATCTTGATTTTCTTATCTGCCACTTTGCATTTGCTTTTCAACCTAGAGTTGTTCGGATATAATTCCTGTCGACTCATTGTGAAACCCCTAATTTCGGTCCTTTGTATTGCCTGGTTTCTGTCTTCCATTTGATCACTTAACGATGTCCATGATTCAGGTTTCTTTGGTAGCTTTATTTGCATTTGTATTTTGTATTTTATTATCATCATAGCTTGATTTTAAGATTAACATTTTGTTTATAATAAAGCTTAGAATTAGACATATGCATATAATATTTATAACAAAAAAAATAAGTAACGATTGTATAAATAATAAAGTTAATTTAAACGAAAAAAACTTAATATAAAGTACAAGATTAACAATATTTAAAGAATATGTACAATGTTTAAATAAAAAAGAGAAAAAGGCGAGGAAAAAAGGAGGGTATAACAAGAAAAGAAAAAAAGGAAAAAAGAAAAAAGAGAAGTAAAGAAAAGTATAGCAAAGTTTAGGAAACCCAACAGAAAACAAAAGCCGCGAAAAAGGAAGGTTATGTCATCAGATAGTGTGTGAAGACATTTTTCTTAAAGGCAATTAGATTATCTGAATTTCGCACATTGCGTGGCAAGGTATTCCATTACCGAGTTGCGTTAACAAAAAACTGCCACTCTGAAGTAAGACATGAAATAATTTGGTAAGATCTTCTAGACAACGAGAACTGGATTCTTTCGTAAAGGTATGAAGGTTGGTGCGTTTGGATAATATTGAAGAACATTGTTAGAGTTCTAAGTTTAATAAGGTTTTGAAAAGAGATTCCATATATACTTTAAGAGAATGATGATATGTGGTCATAGCGGCTTAGACCAAATATATAACGAGCCACACTGTTAAAGGCAACGTTGAGCTGCCTCTGACTTACGCTGTCGAGCTTGCAGAAAATTTCACAGCCATAAGTCAAGATCGGTGTTACAAGGGTTTTAGCTAGCATTTTCCTGGTATTCAAAGGGGTGAATTTCCTAGTAGGCCAAAGCAATCGAAGAGCCCCGTACGCCTTGGCTACAGCCAGTGTGATATTTCTTAAGTTATGTATAAAGTGAGGTGTATCTTCGTGGATCTCTTCATCATCGCAGCCTCATCGTAATTGGTGCGGCTGCTTTTATACAATTGCCAACGCTGCTGTGATATGTTACTACTTCTTTTTTACTTATGGGGTTCCCGACCCGGACCAACCACCGACCAATTTTGACAGTTCTTCAATCTCGACGGCCGTCTTGGAACAGCCGCTGATAGTCCGCTCAATGATATGTTCCAGGTAGTTAACGATTTCCAGCTGTCTTCATTCGGTTTTTATCGGATATTGATTCCCACTCTTCTTATAGATTGCAGAGTGACGGTTCAATGGACTAAAGGGCTCAGTCATTTACTATTGCACACCCTTTTTTGAGAGTTCCGCAGTCATTTCATTTTCGGCTATGTTCACGTGCCAAGGAAGTTAAAAGAGATCTGTACTATGCTATAAGTGAAGAGCCTTAGTTCTTCCCGACAGCGTCTTAATATCAAGCTGAAATTTAACTTCTTGCGTTTATAGTCGTCTGGCTGTGAATTAATATCTTAATATCAGCTTCTGTAATTGGCAGAATCTTAGCTTAGAAGATTTAGCTGCGATTGTAGAATCTAATTGAGCGATCTAATTCTTCTGAGAATAAGTCGGCACCTATTCAACAGTCCTGCTTCGAGCTATCTGTGTACAAAGACGTAGACGTGATGGAGTTAATTTGTTTCCCATTCTTCAATGCCGATTAAAGGAAGTACGGGCATGTAATCGGAGTTAGAATCATTTCCCTATACATGCTAGTCTGTGTATTAAGAGGAACAGAAGCTAAGAACTTGGCGTTATTCTAGATCTCACTATTTTATTATTTTTATTTTCGGGGTGCGGGACTTTCTACAGTGGAGCACTCAAACTCAATACTGGTGTATTGTAATACAAGGAAGACATACCACTGTTACTGAAATTTAGGCGCTTCAATGCTGGGGAGCATAGGTTAACAGCACTCACCATATCAGCACCAAATACCTGCCACCTGATACGAGGAAAAGCAGGACAATCACAAAGGAAATGTTCCGCAGTGTCTTTCTTTTCGTGTGTGTGTGGACAATTTATTGAATTCCTATTCAAAGTGGCTAATGGAGTTTTAACAAAACTGGCATTAAGCTATTTTTCACATCATTGTGAGTTTGTAACCGAAAATATGCAAAAATGACTGAAAATATGCTCCACGACTTTGTTTTGACATTGGTTACTCCGGAGGTTTTTCATTTCGAGCTGTTATGCTTCTTTGGAGAAGAAAACTGAAATATTTGTGTTTGACCAGAATCTTCTTATGTTGAAAAGAAAAAAAACAGTAAAATGTTTATTCTGTTGCCTGCTTCTGTGGAAGAGAAGATTCCAACATCAAACTATGTGTACTGTAAAAACTTGGATTTGTTCAAAGTGTGCAGATTTTCTTTTAAGCAATAACTTATTATGATTATTTGTAAGTCCTTTTAGGTAGCGGTTTAAAAGGCCCAACTGTAATAGACAGACAAAAACTGAATCTTTTATAATATTTGAACGAACCGTTCCCTTCCGATCTGTCAATGAGGAGTAATCACAGGAGGTTAACAAAAATCTCATATTGGGCGATGCTCTTGCTGGAGATCAGTTTGATTGCTGTGTAATTATAGTGCTTATTGAAAATATTGACTTCCAAAACAAATTAATTTATATTAATTATTATAACAAAATAAAAAAAAAATAAAAAATATTAGGCATAAACGGCCCATATAGGGCCTAAAACCTAGCTTCTCCAACCACTTTCTTGTGCAAAATGGAAGGGACTTTTGCGCCGAATCCGAACGGCAAATGTGAGAAGCTTCTCATGACAATTGATACTCTTAGATGTTTGTCAGACGTTCGCAAGAGTTGGGGCAATGGAAAAAAAAACTCTAGATGTTACTTGGCCCCGGCGAGAATCGAACCGGGGACCTTTCGATTAGTAGTCCGACACACTTGACTTTTTTTTGACTTTTAAATTCATTTTTATTAATTATTAGCTTATATCAACTTACATACTAGACAAAAATGATTAAATCTAACTTAAAATTAACAGGATACTTATTCTAGATTATTGATCCTTATGCGGACGCCCTAAACTTAACTATATCTTATAATTATTGCCTTTCGGCCTAAAAACTATTTTACGAACTAATCTTACATATGTGTTCCTCGAGAAAATTAAATAAAACTCGGCATCATTATTTAAATTTTATATTTTTATATAAAACAAATTACAAACTACCTATTCTACTTACTTAAACTACCTAACATATTCTAACTATAATTAGGATTCTGAACACTCGTTGCCTTGCGCAACAAGTGGTCAAAATCCCAATTGCTTTCCGAGCGCCTGGCAGTCGTCAACGTGCACACGCGCCGCCGTGAGCCGACTGAGGCCTTACAGCGTCAGTCAACTCCCGGAAGCACCACCACACGTTGGCGAGCCCGGCCTCTCCCAAAAACGCCCTAGCTAACTTAATCTAACTTATAAGCTAAAAGGATGTTACCTAGAGTAACGCACCGTCCTGGGAGGGCATGTTGACCCCTCCCCCCTCAACAAGCCACCAAAATTCGGCGAATTGCTTTTCCGTGTCGAATTGATCCCTTTCCGATATTGCGGTACTAAAACGGAGGAGCTCATGAGCATTGGCGATGCCCTCGCCGTGGATGAGCCGCTTATCTCTCGCGCTGCGGTAGCGGTGGTATAATACCGGGATACCATCCCTCGTCTGTACCAGCCCTTTTGCATCAATATGGATAAATGCCTCTGGCGGGATAAAGCCAGACCGGAGCGTACTCTCTATGTACATTTCATTGGGGTAGTAAGCCCCAAAGATCAGACTATTGCCGCTGGCCATCGCCCTTGCAACGTGCCTTCGAGTCACCTTAATGAGGAAATTGTCAATCCTATTCAACTGAGCCCCATCGTATAGGACCTTGTTGGGATAGTATTTAATATAATTGGATTCAGGCGTTCGGAACAACCGGAGACAAGTCCTAAGACATTGTCTCTCCAAAACCCGAATCTTTTCCATATAGCTGGGCGCTATATTGAACCACAATGGACAACCATAAGCGATAATTGGCCTTATAAGGGCCACGTAGCAAATGACCTTCACTTTGGAGTCAAGTTGACTGCTATGAAACAGTCTCCTTGTCAAAGCATAAGCCTTCTTGGCCCCAGCAAGACAAGCAACTATATGTCTATCGAAATATAGATACTGGTCAAGCCAGATACCTAGATATCTAACTACGCTTCTCACCGCCAATGGCTGCCCATTTTGTCCAATAATGGCCAATTTTTTCCAGTTTTTTCTGGTATCCCTAGAGGCCCCAGCCAATGGAGTTCTGAACAAGATTGTTTCCGTCTTCTGAAAGTTGATTTTCAACTTCCAGTCGTCGCAATATCGCTTAATTTGATCGAAGTCACGCTGCAAAAGGATATTAATGACCTCGATTTTAGGACCTGATCTGTATGCCACCAAATCATCGGCATACGCTATAGCATGTCTGAGTGAACCTACCAGATCACTCGTGTAAATGTTAAACAGGATCGGAGAATTGACCGCCCCCTGCTGTAAACCGTTTTTAATTTCAAAGACTCTGCTCGAAGTCACGTTGCCACATTTGACAACGAACTTCTTTCCCATAAGCATATTATAAATTACATATAGCAAAGGTTTTTGCATCCCCCGCCTGGTCAACTTGTAGAAAAGTCCCTCTAACCATACGGTGTCGAAAGCCTTCTCAAAATCAACCAGACAAGCACCCGTGCATTGGCTCTTGCATTTATTCCACTGAATGTCGGAAACCAGTTTCGACGCGGCATGAATAGTGTCATGCCTCGCCCTGAAACCAAACTGGTTGTCCGGGATTATGTTATTGTCCTCGACCCACTTTAACAGGGCTCTATTGACAACCTTTTCAAAGACCTTGCTAATATTCGGAAGTAAGCTAATTGACCGGAGATTGGCAGGGTTCGTCCTATCTTTACATTTTTTCGGGATAGGGTGTACCACAGCTACCTTCCAATGCGCCGGATAATGTGCATTATTCAGCGCATTATTAAACAGCGTGGTGAAAATATCTACAGCCTCCAAAGGCAGGTGTCTCAATACGACGTTTGGGACACCATCCATCCCCGCCGACTTCTTATTCTTTAGTGACTCGAAGATGCACAGAAGATCATTCTTCGACACGAACAAGTGCGATGCATCTCGGCTATTGGCGACAACTGCATTAGCATGGTTTTCATCAGTGAATACGGTGAATCCGTTATTCTCAGATCGCCAATTCTCAAGTTCGGTGCGCAGATAGAAGTGGCTCACTAGAGCCCTATTCTCAATGTCGTGGTTACGGCGAACAGGATTGTTCACCGTATACACGGCCTCGAAACAAGCGCCCAGCAAATCCACTTTCTCCTGTGGGTCCTCGACCACGAAAAAATCGTCGTTTGAAGCGACACTTTCTGGACTTATTCCAGCAGTCAGTACTGTCTGTCTGTTCTCTGCTGTCTGGGAGATTCGAACACAAGGAATATCATTGTGATCTTTCCTCCTGAACAACTTATTTATCTGTGGGAACATATTCGGACTACAGGTTTTAATAGCCCGAATTTTATTGCCCCAATACAGACTTACAGATTTTCTGTAATTTTCTTTTATCAGCTGTTTCAGGATTCGGATCTCTGACTTCAGCATCCTTACCTCCGGGTCGTCGCGATCAGTAAATTGCCTGTACAGCCGTTTAAGCCTCGAGAGCAGTCTACTTTTCTGTCGGTATAGTGCGTCGATTGTAGGGTTTCTGTACTTTTCTGTCTGGTCGTCGTCGGAACGTCCTACCCGAGGAATAGTTCGTTCCATAGTTCGTTTGATGGCGTCGTCCATTTGCAATAAATGCCGATCAATGTCATCATTTGTCATGTTGCTGTTTGTCGGTGGGTCGATCCCACTCGAACGTATATCTCGCTTTAACAATCTGGAGAAGCGCGACCATTGTGCCCTCCGATAATCGAATGAACACACTGCTTCGTACTCCTCCAGCAGCGTTTGCTCGTTCGGGATCCGTATTGCGGCGGCGAGTCCGTAGTGGTCACTATCGTACTCAAACGCACGCAAACAGTTCCGCGTGTATTGGTCTATGGTTGTCAGTTGAAGTCTTGCTTCCGTTAAGGCCAAGTCCAGGAAAGCACCGCTTCTTGGGAAAGAAGGGATATCCGTCGCGTACAACTCGAGTTTGTACTCAATCATATTGAGGCGCCACCAGTCGTGAAACTGGTTGCCCCTGGGATTTGCAGTAACATTTCCCCATGCCGCATGTTTGGCATTAATATCTCCGGCCAAGAAGTAATAATTTTCCTCCGAGTTCAGCTGCAGACTACGAAAAAGTGTCTCGAGCTCTGTCATAAATTGGTTGGGTGGAGGTGCTGCAGGTGCGTAAAGTGACACCACATACACTCTCCTCCGGCTATGGAGAGGAATGCATATAATGCATGCTTCCAACAACTGGAACCTACGCACGTCCCCGCTATACATAACCCTATGGCGCAGGCCTTTTCGAATTAAGATTCCAACCCCACCTCCTTGAGTGGAGTGAGGCCGGTCTCTTCTTATTACATGATAATTTTTGTATCCCAATTTGTGCTTCTGATTTAGCTTAGTTTCGCTAACCAAAAGCACATCCGGGTTTTCGGTTTTCAACAAATTGGCAAGTGACGTTCTTTTCTCGATCCTGACTAGTGAATTAACATTCACAGCAAGGATCTTTAAGTTTCCCTCATCCAGCGCAGCCATTAGATTTATGGCACACCAGACCCCACAAACAGCTCCGAATAGATAAAGTCAATTCGGGCCGCTTGTTCGTTTAATTGTTTCTGGAACTTATCGATCTTTCCGTGCAGAGACAGAAGGATCGATTTTAAGTCCAGATCCACCTCTGGTGCCTTTTGGGCTACCTTTGGTTGGTTTGATGTCATGTGGGCTTGACCCGGTCCAGCTGCCATTTGGGCAAAGGACACGTTGGGTGCCACAAAATTCGAGAACGAGCGACTCTTTTGACGCCTATCGTCTTCCGACTGCTGTCTGCGGGCCTGGACTCGCTTTTTCAGCTCCTGGTACTTTGGGCAACCCCTGAAGTTGGCGGGATGCCCAGAGTCCCTGCAGAGCACACAAGAGAGGACACTCCGGTCTTCAACTCTCTCCTTGCCAAGAGAACATTCACCATGTTTGTGGTCCTTGTCGCACTTTACGCATCTGAACTGCATGTTGCAGTTAGCTGCGGCGTGCCCGAACCTTTGGCAGCGCATACATTGAAGTATGCGATCCGACCTTTTTATTTTCTCCCATCTTACAGCATGATAGTACAGGTAGCGGATATTTCGCAGCCTGTCAATTTTGCTGTCGGGAGTGAGCTGCACTAAAAAGAATGGTAAGTAACGGTTACCACCCCTTGCCACAGCTGAAGAAAACGGCTTGACCCCCACGAACTTGAGGTCATCGCTTTCAAAATTCTTAAGCTCTCTTTCAAGTTCCTCCGTTTTAATTGAGGGATCAATTCCCTTTAATACCACGGTTTTTAGCTTTTGCTCCCTTGGGGTGTACGTGAAGTACTCGGTCTTAACCTCTCCCAGGGCGGTGCGCACCCTATGGTACTCCTCTATTTTATCACATATAATTATGTGGTTGTTGGCAGATAGCCTTTTGACATGAAAGTCTTTTGTAATTAACTTACATAGCCTAATACTATCTATAATATCAAAGTTACTCACATTTATGGGTGGAATCCTTGACTTCCGCTGTTTTTTTTGTTGCTGCTGCTGTTGTTGCTGCACCTGTATCTGCGGTTGCTGAGGTTGCTGCTCTGATTGCAGGTTTTGTTGCTGATGTTGTCTTTGTTGTTGCTGCTGATGTTGTTGCTGTTGGTGTTGTTGTTGTGGCTGTTGTTGTTGTCTTTGTTGCTGCTTCAAATGCAGCTGTTGCTGCACCTGCTGCTTTAACATAGCTTGTTGTTGCTGCTGCTGCGTTTTCTTTAGGCGCAACTGGTTGCGCTTCTCCAGCAACTCTTTTATAAGCTTGTCCAGCTGCGCCTCCTCATCTTCTTCTTCGTCCATTTGGACGGTGACCTCATCATCGACCGGTAGGTCCTTGAAGGAGTTTCCCTCTCCGACATACCGGCCCCCTCCTCCTTCAGCCTCGTAAGAGCTCGAGTTCTCAGCGTCTTCATCGCTTCCAGCGGCCGATGAAGCCACGCTAGTGCCTGCCAAGTTCGCCCTTCTCTTGGCAGAAAGATTCGGCTTCGGTTTTAATTTCCGTCGCCTCTTCTCCACCCTCCTGAACTCCTCACTGACTACAGCTACTGCTGACACAGCTTCAGTAGCAACTTTCAGTTGCGGTATCGTAGCAGCTTTTTCAGCTGCTATTTTAGCTGTTGCTAATGATGTTGTTTTTGACGTCGTTGCTGGTATTGCCTGCGCGAAAACTCGCCTGGGCAACGACCGGCCCATTGTTGTTGTTGCCATTTTTGGGTTGCTTGCAGCTGTTGCCCTTGGCATACACCCTGCTGCTGTTATTGTTGCTGCTGCTAGTGTTGCTGCTGTTGTTGTTGTTGTTGTTGTTGTTGTTGTCGTTCTTGTTGTTGGTGGTGTTGTTACTGAGGATGATTTTTTTGCCGGCTCACGTGTTTGCACCACGTGTCGCAACGGCACACCCACACCCGTACGTGGGACCACCGTTTTTCCGGGGTCCATCGCCTGTACAGAACTTTTTTTTTTTTTGCACTATATTAATAAATTGTCTCAATCACACTTAATGGAAATAAAAATTATGACTCTGCTGGGAATCGAACCCACGCTTCTCGCGTCAAAGTCAGATGCTCAGACTACTGAGCCAAACAAATAATTAAATTTCGCTGACTAATTACCACTACTTAGCACTTTTTCTCTTTCGATATCTAACAAGCCGACCTATCTCTAAAAGAGTTGCGGAACGACTGAGTCCGACACACTAACCACTGAGCTATTGCGCCCGAAACAACAATAATAAAAATTAATAGTTGAACTTATTTTTCTGTTAATAGCAGTAATTACTAATTAAATGTTCTTTTTACTTTCTTTTTTTCCCTGTACATCTTTTGTTTCTATTGCTTCATTTATTATTTAATATTTTCACTATTCACGGTCCGCATTTATCAGCTATTTTGAACGTTAACAAGTAAAATCTCGAAAATAACATACAATTTGTATGGAAACAGATCTCTAGCCAGAGTACCGCCGTCTATCGGAAAATGTTTGTGTGGTTACTCCTCATTGATTGAGTTATAGTAACACGTCAAATGATTTTTTGATCGACACAATTTGTGTCTTAAAATGTTGCTTATGAATTATTTAATACAGCTATATGTCACAAACAATTGAGAAATTGGCTAGAAAACCAATTTATTTATTTTTCCGTACGGAAAATAAATGAAAATCCACTGAAATCTGTCTTAAAAGGCGGTTTTGACCTTTTAGCTATTGTCGGTTTTAAAATTAATGTGCCATTAGTTTATGTTGGCAGCCTCGTTAAAAATCGCTAATGGAGAGTGAATTAATCGATATTCTACAAATCTATTGATTTCTAATTTTTAATGGCGCTTTAAAATTTAATAGAGGGTCAATAAATTGGGCCTAAGCGCCGATATATGTTTTCTTATTCCTCCAATAAATCCAATCTTTTTAGGTTTTTTTTAAAGGTAATCAATACGCCATCTGAAGTGAGCAGGGTAGGCAGGTAGGTAGGTAGGTGTGGCGGTTTGTTAAAAACAATTAGCACTAAGTGCCGTTTTGTTACCACAAACTCACGTAAACCTGGACATTATCGTTTCTTGCTCAGAAGCCTCTTAAACTAGCCTGCTGAGTTTAAGAAAGTTTTTTTTTTAGCTCCTGGTTAGCCAAGGCGAAGACCTATAATGTCTATTGTGTCAAATTGCTTAGACTAGTAGAATTTCTACCTTTCGTATAAAGTGGATAATGATGCCACTAAAGTACTTTTGTCTGCGGAACTCAATTGTTCATTGAGGGCTGGACATTCACCTTAAATGTGTTCAGCTATTTCGTCTTCTTTAAGACATAGCCGGCGCTCTGCAGAGTCTATTTATTAATTTTGCTAAGGTTCTATCGTAACCTGTGGTGACCCGTAAGGCAAAGGCTTTTGATATCGTGCCGAATCAAATCTTGACCTTAATTGGCACTGTGTAAGTCCTGCGATGCTCGTCCAATAGGTAGTACATTTTGCATGTTCCCAGCATTTTATAGCTGCGATAGCTGCTGATATAGGAGTGCAGCAGAAGAGTTCAGGACCTTTGGGAGGAGTTTCTGAGCCTTTTCTTGGCAGTTGGTAATTATTTTCATGTCCCGAAAGCCACCACAGTTGGTCTCGTTCCTTGAGCTGAGCTAAGGGCATTTATAGCTGCTTGACTATCCGTGAATATATGGATGGTGACTTCTTTAATACCAGATGTGGCGATTTTCTTATTTGAAAAAATACCAGATGTATTTATTAAGCTGGCGCATTCTTAAGTGGCCTGGAGCTCTGCTTGAAATAACATTTGACTTTTTCGCATGTGTATTGTAATGCAAGTATTTGGTCCGTTAATTCCGGCTCCTACACTTGATTCGATTTTGGAACCATCTGTTTACCAGTTTATGGCGTTGTGGCTATTTGGTTGTTAACTACTAAGCCATGCTACACTTTTGGGAATCTCCGTGGAAAACCGTTTATTGAAGCGAAGTATTTTGTGAAGGCTGTTCATATGAAGTTCCAAAAGTTCAGCAACAGAGTCATTAGTTCCGGGTGCTCACTAAGCCTTATCTCATATAACTGTATTAAACTTGTTTCACTGCGAATCGACTTTTTGTGTATGTGTATGCGAAGAGGTGTCAGTGCTGATATTGCCTCGATGGCAGCTGTTGAGCAGAAATTTGACTTCCTCGGACTACTGTACGACCGTGTCGTTAAACGAAATTTGACCTAGGTCCAAATTTGTTCCTTTGCTAAAGGGAACAATGATAGTCTTACTGAGGTTGATAGAAAGATTTTCAGTGATGCACCAGTCTAGAGCTGTCTTATGGGCGTTTAGCATTCGTTTGCCTCTTTGCCCCAAATAATGATGACATTGTCATCGGTAATCAATTGTGTTGTAGCCTTAATTGTGCAATCCACGGAGCAGGTCATCAATGACCAATGACCACAAGAGGGGTTATAGTACACCTCCCTGTAGGCAGCCCCTTACGGTTGATACTGGTACTGAAACTGAAGTCATTCCTGGCGAAGCAGTAAATTTACGACTTTCTAGCATCGTTTTGATCCATGTTATAATGGGTTTGTCTATATTTCTATGATGCGAAGCATTTGGTATTGAATCATAACCAGTGTTGTCAAAAGCACCCTTTATATCCAAAGAGGCGCATAAGCAGAGCACCTTCCGTAGCTTTGCCTTCTGGTATGCATATTGAGATGGGTGTAGAGGCATGCTATTCGTTACTTCTCTGATGTGAACATCGTTGATAATCCCTTCTATTTAAAAAAAAGAAAGAAGCATTTAAAGCTTGTATGTCCTAGTTCGCTTGGCTTGTTTCTGGGTTTGGGGATGAATACCATGTTTACCTCCCTCCAGGTACAAACACTAGATTCCTTTTTGGATGAGGGCTAAAAAGATACCTTCTATGGAAACTGATGGCTTTTTTTTTCTTTCACATTCATTTTTTATTATTTATTACTTGTATCAAATTACGCACGAGACAAAAATGATTCAAGATAACTTAAAACTTATAGCATATTTACTCTAAATTAATGGTTCGTTGCCTTACGCAACAGTCGTCAATGTGCGCACGTGCAGACGTGAGTCGACTGAAGCCTTACAGCGTCAGTCACCCTCCGGGAGCAACATAACAACTTGGCGAGCCCGGCCTTTCTCAGAAACGCTCAGAAACGTTGGTCCATAGCTTACTTCATCCAACTTATAAGCTAATAGGAAAGCACCTTCATTGGAGGGCATGCTGACCCCTCACCCAAGTCACCAAAATTCGGTGAATTGCTTTTCGGCATCGAATTTACGAGTATCCTTCTCCGCTATAGCTGTAAGGGAAAAGTGCGAACAGTGAGACAGTGCGATCAGTGAGACAATCCGGTTTTTTCTTTTCCACATGCCTGCAAATACATTTCCATACAGGCAACAACAGTTTTTTATCATTCCACGTGCTGTAATTCTGTTGCACACAAATATCAGTAGCGCGTTTTCTTTTGCCGAATGAACATATAACAAATGTGTCAAAAGTATTTTTTTTTTAATGTACTACAGAATTTGATATAGTAGCCGTAATATTCAGGTAAGTGAATTATATTTTTTTAAATATATTTTGTTGCTATTGTATTTTCAAAATATGTGAAAAAATCCAGAGAAACCTTGTCAGTTTTTTTATAATTTATTTTTTTCTGTTAAATGTCAAAAAGTGAACAGTGAGACATTTTCAAAAACGAAACAGTGAGACATGTCTCACTGTTCGCCCTTTATGATTTAAAGGTTTTGGTTTAGTAACAAATCGTTTTTGTCCTTTTTCTTTTGGAAAAACTCCATCTACTGCCATGAAAAAGGCGGTGGAAAGGGTCAATGAAGGAATCTCATTGCGGAAAGCGGCAGACAAAAATGGAGTTGCTTACCAAACGCTCGCGCGCTATATTAAACCCTTCAAGGAGTCACCTTCGATAAGAATGAACCAAAATTATTCTGTTAATGCAGTCTTCAGTATTGAAGAAGAGCAGTCACTAACGGAATTTATAAAGAAGTGTTCGAAAATGTTTTATGGTTTGTCGTTGGAAGACGTAAGACGTTTGGCATACGAAACAGCTACAATCAATTCAAAGAAGCTTCCGAAATATTGGGTAGAGCATAAAAAACAAGTGACGACTGGATGAGGCGCTTCCGGGAAAGAAATCCATCTTTATCTCTCCGGGTTCCTGAAGCCTGTAGTTTATCTCGGGCAACTTCTTTCAACAGGCACAATGTTAATATTTTTTATGACAATTTATGCGAAGTTCTCGCACGATCATCAAACTGCTTTTCAGCTCGAACCCGGATCTACAATCTGGATGAGACGGGGCTAACTACAGTCCTGGTTTCTGCAAAAATTCTTGCGGAGAAGGGAGTTAAGCAAGTCAATAAGGTTACAAGCGCAGAAAGAGGAACGCTTGTTACTTTTTGTTGCATCATAAGCGCAACCGGGCAATATATTCCGCCAACAATGATTTTCCCGAGAGTACATTTCAAAGGCCATAATGCTGGTTGGTGCACCACCGGGAACACTTGGTTTGACGAATCCATCAGGTTGGATGAACTCAATATGTTTCGTTAAAGTGATGGAACATTTTGTAAAATTCACTGTGAGTTCCAAAGAAAATCCAACTCTGTTGTTGATGGATAACCATGAAAGCCATATAGATGTTACTGCTCTCAACTACGGAAAAGAACACGGAGTAACGATGCTGACCTTTCCACCACATTCATCTGATAAAATGCAGCCACTAGACATTTCTGTACAAGCCTTTTAAGACAGCGTATAACCATGCGATAGACAACTTTATTATGCAGAATCCCAGGAAGAAGCCTTATCCTGACAGACACTTCGGAAAAGGAAGAGCTGGAAAAAAAGAGCTTATGAAAAAGTCAACAAAACAAATAGCAAAACAAACGGCTCTAACAAGAAAAGTTTTACAGTCTAAGTCGGAATCAGATGAAGATGAGATGATTCTTCAAGATTCATTTAAATATGGCTCCTTCATCGGTGACATTTCAACTATAGATAAGATATAGTAGGGGTTGGTTCCTACGTTCTTGTTCGATTCAAGGTTGGGAAAAAGAAGATTTTGTATTTTATTGGAAAAATACTAAAAGAAAAGGACGAAAGGAATGAATATGAAGTTTGCTATTTGGGTAGGAATGGAGCAACATATAAGTTCACAAAACCTGACATCGAAGATGTTGCCTCTCTTTTAAATAAAGATATTTAGCGGGGTCTTCCAATGCCAAATTTAGGCGGTCATACAAGTCGACAAAAGTCATCACTAGTGTTTGAAGTGGATTTTGGGTGCTACGCAAGCAGCTTAAAACAATAAACTTAAACGTTTTTTTTTAGTTCGTATCCATTTATGAAAATGAAGTTCCTTTTTTGTTTTACTTTTAATTTTTTTTCTATTCCATGTTACTTTATTTCGTTTCCGTTATTTATTTAAAAACAAAATATATTAAGGGGAAAAAAGTTTGAGATATTATTATTGATTACATAAATATGCTAAAGTTTATTTTTTTTATTTTTTTTTGTACTGTTTGCCCTACACTGTCTTACTGTTCGCATCACCAGCAAACAGCGAGACAGTTTGACTTTATCTGTGACTTAGCCCATGTTCATATTGCCGTCCATTCTATAACTTATGTTTCTCTTTTAATAGTTAGGTAAAATATACCTTAAATTGGTATCAAAATTTGATTCACATCACTGGTAGGAGCTAAAATATATACCACTTTTAAACTAAACTGTCTCATTGTTCGCACCTCTCCCCTACCTGATGCCTAGAATGTGTTACGGATGTGGAATTAGCGTGCAAATATACATGTTTGTTTGTCCACCCTGTACCTTGTACGGAATTCGAACTAGCTTGTCGAAATTGGTTGACATGGTGGAAACCGGAACCGGTATTTTTTTTTTTCTCTATGTATGCACATGCAGACATCCAGCCAATACTCCATGGTTACATTTCCCAGCGTTCCCTTTCTTTTTCTGGTTGACTTTTAGAGGAGGCACATCTCCTGGTGAAATATTTGAAACCTAGTCCAAATTCTGGTTGTCACATCTAGTCCACCGCGAAAAGACAATAATTGTTTTTTTTAAAACCATAGTCTTAGGATTAATTCAATTTTGAAATAAGGTAGAGATATTTACCTTATTTCAAAATTGAATTAGAAATCTAATTATCGCCAAAATATCTAAAACTTTAAAAAAAATATATATACCCTAGGTATTCAAGTCATTGAGAATTTATTTCGTGAAATCACATTTTGGTTTCCACGACCTAAGTCCAATCATCGATATTCGGCAGGAAGAGGATTTGGTAAACGAAAGATCACCGTAAGACCAAAAATAGATTTTTCCCACAATCTACGAGTATGTACGAGTATGAATAAAATTAACCGCTGCAACTCCACAGAGAGCAACCGCAGACGACCAGTACAAAAGTCCCTCGACACCCTTTTGGAGACTACCCACCTCGCCCGCACTCCTACTCATAGACCAATTACGCTCCAATTGATATCAGCAAATATCGCCTAATCGGTCCAGTCATCCATCGATCGGGGAGCGCGACACACACGTAATCAGCGGTCATAGGTGAGTCGGAAGGTGCGGTCAGTGGTCGGCGGCGGGCGGAATACGAGCGCAAGTGGTCTTAATTCGGTTTTCGTAGTACCGGTGTAGCAGTGATCGTGAATTTGGCATCCCATGTCAACCCACAAAAAAAAAAACAAATATATATAGCTAATCACAAAAATTTAATAAGTCATAAAGTGCGTAAGGTAAAACAGAATTGATTGATCCTTGCTATAGTTATAATAATTGCCTAAAGTTTCATTTTTCCTAAACTTTTCTATTAAATTGACTTAACCGAACTTAAATTTACAAAATAATATACCTAAATTAGAATACCTACTTGTGATAGTGAGTTTGGCTTATAAATTAAGCGTTAGTGGATTGGATATAACCTTACAGATACAGAACCACGTGGGATATTGTGCACAATCTCCAGACGGATAAGGATGAGTTTTTTTGTTGTTCATTTTCTTATGTGGGTACTTGCCTTCATACGAGGGCGGGTCAATAAGTCCGTGACTTTTTGAATTTCTGATCTCTTTACTGAAACGGCAACACTGCTCCTGTCAACAGGCATCTGTCAGTTGACTCCTGTCAAAATTTAAACTTGCTGCGTCAGTTAGTTTGTGTTTGACAGCTATTTTTATCAGACTACTCACTAATTTGAGGATAAAATGGAAAAAAGTGAATTTCGTGTGCTTATTAAGCATTATTTCTTGCGAAAAAAAACCATTACCGAGACCAAGGCTAAGCTTGAAAAATACTATGGGGACTCTGCACCATCGATTTCAATGGTAAAAAAGTGGTTTACTGAATTTCGTTGTGGCCGTACAAGCACTGAAGATGCCGAACGTCCTGGACGCCCAGTTGAGGTCTCTACACCCGAAACAATCGAAAAAATTTACGATATGGTGTTGGCCGACCGAAGATTGAAAGTGGAGAGATTGTGGAAGCCGTAGGGATCTCGCATGGCTCAGTGGTTTCAATTTTGAATGATCACTTGCGCATGAGAAAGCTTTCCGCAAGATGGGTGCCGCGTTTGCTCACAGTCGACCACAAACCCAATCGTGTAACAACTTCACAGGAAGGTTTGGCGTTGTTTAATCGCAATATGGAGGAGTTTTTGCGCCGTTTTGTAACCGTGGACGAAACATGGATCCATCACAACACACCAGAGACCAAACAACAGTCAAAACAGTGGGTTTCTAAGGGTGAATCGGCGCCAAAGAAGGCCAAGGTGGGTTTGTCAGCCAATAAAGTTATGGCGACTGTTTTTTGGGATGCACGCGGGATAATCCACATTGACTACCTTCTAAAGGGAAGAACAATCAATGGGAAATATTATGCCAACTTATTGGACCGATTCAATGACGATTTGAAAAAAAACCGACCTCATTTGGCCAAGAAAAAAGTTCTTTTCCACCAAGACAATGCAAGGTTGCACACATGTGCAGTTGCCATGGCAAAAATCCATGAATTGGGCTATGAATTGCTCCCTCATCCACCCTTTTCTCCAGATTTGGCTCCGAGCGACTACTTCTTGTTCCCAAACCTGAAGAAATGGCTTGGTGGAAAAAGATTTGACTCCAATGATGAAGTCATCTCGCAAATAAAGGCCTATTTTGAGGACCTCGACAAATCATTTTTTTTGGAAGGGATAAAAAATTGGAGAAGCGTTGGACAAAGTTTATAGAGCTCAAGGGAGACTACGTTGAAAAATAAAAAAAAAAATTTTATCAAAAAATCTGTGTTTTATTCCAAAAGTCACGGACTTATTGACCCGCCCTCGTACAATGGATACGTTAATTTATGATTGCCAAACAAAATCTAGTTTGTTTTTTTTCCTATAAATTTGAATTTGCATAACTTTATGTATAATTAATTTTTTTTTTATGAACAAAACCTAATCTTAAATTTCGTTGCTGAACTATTAAATCATACAATGATTAACGCATATTTCTGGCAATTAATGAATCTAAGCGTATAAAAATGCAGTGATTTTTCAGTTAATGGGGTGGTGTGTGGTGAAGTTTCAGGTGTCGTCACAAGGTAAGAAGCAGTAGATCGTTCAAGGGCTGAAATAGGGTCAGCTTCCAAAACGATCGAGTACAAAAGCTGACATGGTGCATTTAATTGCAAAGGGGTGGGGTAAAAGTACTCTGGCGACATGCCAAACTGTTTTCTGATAATGAAGAAGCGTCCGTCCGCGTTCGAAATTAAATCTTGGCATGAACATATTTTAGTTCTTTTGTTGTGTCTGGTACTTGCGGATCAAGAACCCATCCCATCCGACGTTCCTAGCTGTGCATAAGCAAGCATGCCAAGTAACGATTCAAGCAAGTGAGAACCAGAGTGGCATAGTAGTCGCAACAAATGGTTTGAATGAGTTTATTGCCCATTTAACCTTATCCGGGGTAAATTTATTTTTGTTAAACTGTTACTTATGCTGAGGTTTTCTGGAGTTGAAACCTCCGCTATATTGGTATTTGATATGTCCATAGTATAGGATCTTGGGAAGTGAGCCTTAAGCACTATTTTCACCGTTCGCGTGTGATTTTACCATTTGTTTTGATTAACACCCCCATGGAGTTTGATTGATTCTCTAAAAGTTCCTTTTGACGCGCGAAACTGCAGGAAGTTTTTAAAGCTTCTCGCAGTTTTCACACCAGGAGGCCTATTTTGGTCTTCGCAACTCTTAGATTGTATATGGTCAGCAGGGATTGAAATTGTTCTCATGTGCAGGTGCGTTTGGTTTTGTTAAAAAGCTTTCCCATTCTCTTGCGGATAGTCTCTAGATTTTCGTTCTACCATGATACGCAGTTTTTGACCACATCGCGCTTTACCTAGCAGCTAATTTTGAAGGAGAGAATTATGTCGTTTAACGTACGTTGTGCAGCGTCTGATCACTTGTTGGTGCTACTGGAAACATGTCAGATTTGACCGCTAAGTTTTCGCGATGTGTTCTCCAGTTAGTAAGTCTAGTTTCATAGTGTCGACTAAACGTCGACTACATTGGCTCGGCGACATCGAGTGAATGGATAGTAATGCCCCAGCCAAGTGGATATTCGACTCCCAGCCCCAAGGTTTGAGATGACAATGAAGACCGAACCTTAGTTTTAAAGACCAAGCCATCGCGGAAACAGTGTGCCCAGGATTGCGAAGGATGGGAGGCTGCTTTGTCTCAGAGTGAGACTCTCCACGGGTTGGGAGCCCGTTTAGTAGGTAGGAGAGAGAAACTGGTGCACGTTGGTTTTAAGCAATTGAGGGTCGCAGTGAAAAGTGAAAACAGAGTGAGGCAAAGGATTCCACGTGCGTATAGTTCGGCTTAAGAAGGAATTTCTTTGTCTTGTATTATGTTCGAAGGTAGACTGAAGGGTAAATTGATAGGCATTCGATGCCTCACAGTGAATAAATGATTCACTTTTTGGTTCGTCACTTTTCCTTCAAGAAGCTTCCGTGGTGTACACCAACTTTGATTGCGAACTCCAAGGTGACGAAAAACGGGACATCTTACTCTTGTTATTACTCCCTCATACATGTCCATGATCATCTGTACGTAGGTTCTGGTCTTAGCGATATATAACAGATCCCTTGGTTGTCTATTAAAGAATAGAAGAACTGTACTAATTTTCATAAGCGTCCTATAACACATATGGTAACTGTTCTTTCAGACATATGAATAAACATGTTCCCAAATAAAAAACGTAATTTTTTTGAATATATTCGTTTTTATTTATTATTAAACAGTCTTTAAAAAATAGCAATATATGAAAATATATGAAAATTTGACTCAAATACCCATCATGCACGGTTAAAAAATAAAATAAAAAAAATTGCTGACTTTACATTCCGGGCAAAACTCTTATTCGAAAGATAGCATCGGTGACTGAGTTTATTTAGTGACGATAGATTGCTAAATCCTATGTAGTACCCGCAAGATTTTTATTCGTAGCGACGTCATCGACGAACATTAATTTTCTAGGATAAAAAAGAAAAAGAGGTAGGGCAGTAGAAACAACTTTCAGGTGTTACTTGGCCCCGGAGTGACAGTTAATTTATTTATTTAGTTTT
Source organism: Portevinia maculata (assembly GCA_949715645.1). Taxonomy (NCBI): domain Eukaryota; kingdom Metazoa; phylum Arthropoda; class Insecta; order Diptera; family Syrphidae; genus Portevinia; species Portevinia maculata. The sequence goes on along the minus strand of OX454527.1, from coordinate 83,183,608 downwards.
CGAAGGTTTTATGGCGTTGCATGAATATCCTTACAGTTGGCAATTTTGTACAAATTTGTACAAATTTCTTTGATATTTCCGTTGTATATAAACTTTATACAAAACGATATTTACCAACCCTCATTCATTCACTCACTGTCATTCAGTCAACCTGTGCGGACATAATTTCGTGCTAGTAAATCAAGTGCAAGTGAAGTTAAAAATAATAAAAACAAGCAGCCAGCGATACCTGCGAAGGATCCACCTGCGCTAAAAACCTATAGCAATAAAACCCACACAAACACACAAAATCAAAAGGGATTAAACCAAAAAGCAATAAAAGTGAGGTAAAATGCCCGAGCGATTCTCCCCAGAATCCGCCCTTGCGGCACTCGAGCAGTTACTTCGCAGAATTAAAAACGACCTCGGAGCTACATTTAGTAAAGAGGTCAATAAAATCATGACAAGGGTAACCAAAGCGGAACCTGAAGAATCTTCTGAGGATGAGGACAACAACGTCTCAATGACAAGTGATGTTAGCGAATCTTCGTCAACGTCGTCAAATATCGAAATTGCCACGGACGCAACCGCTACAGACGAAGACGAAAGCTCCTGCTCATCGCCATTACCAGGAAGGAAAAGGGCAAAAAAACCCAAGACTACATGTACAAAAAAAACCAAAACGGAAAAGACCAGCAGCCCACCAGAGACAGCCTTATTAAATACAACAACGAAAACAGCAGCAACTGCACCAAAAGTAGCAGCCCAAACAACCAATGCCAAGCCACCATTACCGACTACACCAAACTCCCAACCAGGAACGTCATCCCCAACGAAGAAAGTAGGAATGCCGCCAATCATCTGTTTTTCGGGGAACATTGCTGAAATAAGCTGTTTCGCCAAGGGTGCAAACATCGTGTTTACCCTAAGAAACATCAATACAATCAAGATCATCTACACGAGATGGATTTGAGTCTATTAGAGATTTCCTCAAACAAAGCAAAATTCAGCACCACACCTTCACACCTCGAGAAGACAGGAAGATCATCATGCTACTAAAAGGTATCCACTACTCTTACAGCATATCTGAAATTGAAGAGGAGCTCAAAAATGAAGGAATCCCAGCGCTGAAGGTTTCATCCTTTAAATCACCAAGGGCTAACGGAAAGGCATTCAACAGCTTTGTCATAGAGATCGACAAATCTTGTGTAGTCAACGATATCTATAAGAAGACTCTCATTCCTTACCAACGAGTGTACTGGGAACGTCTCCAAAATAAAGATATCGTCCAGTGCAAGAACTGCCAGCGCTTCGGTCATGTCGCTTCAAACTGCGGCATGGCTTATGTGTGCGTGAAGTGCAGCCACAACCACCAACCAGGAGAATGCAAAAGGAAGGGCACCACAGACCTGGATGTATACTGCGCCAACTGCAAAATTAATGGACACCCATCAAACTACAAGGGCTGCCCATTCTACAAAAGAAAAGTTGCTGAAACTGAGAAAGCCGCCACACAGAAAAAGAAGCAGCAGGAGTTTGCAGAAAAATCCGCCTGCGTCCTCACACAGCCCGGAATCAGCTTTGCTTCAATAGCTAAAATGAGTGCACGTAGACTAAACGACAAGCCGCAAACAAGACCGAGCCCACAGCAACAATCCCCTACTATTGCGGCAAAACAAAGACAACAACAAGCAGCTCGTGCTAATCCAACCAGAAGAGTCGACCTCAATAACGAAGTCCACCGAGTCTTCGGAACAGATCTAGTCAGCATAATGAAGAAGGCCCGTAATGCTGTTCCCGCGAACTACTCTGGATTGAGCGAAGAAAAAAATCAGTGGCGCTAGCGACCTTTTTGTTCCAGTTATGCAGTACATAAGAAAACTGCGTGTGATAGCGTATAACGTTAATTCGTTATACAGCATCCATAGACGAACAGCCTTCCACCTCTTTATGAAGACCAACCAGCCAGACATCGCGCTCATTAGCGAAACAATGCTCACCAGCCGAAATAGAATAGACCTCAAGAACTACAACATCTTTAGAACAGATAAGATAGAAGGAAAACGAGGCACAGCAATTCTCGTACGAAAAAATATCACCGCCAGAAAATCAAGAATCCCTGGACTAACGACGTTTGAAGCAACAGGAGTAGTAATCCAAACAACCCCAACGGAAACACTAATGGTGATCAGCAGCTACAACAAATGTAAAGCAAGATCAGTCGACAACAAACATGACCTAGGAATACTAAACGGTCTTGTAAATCAGCACACATATGGAATTATTGGCGGCGATTTCAACGCTAGACACCAAGTATGGGGGGATACAATAATAAATGAGGAAGGCACAGCAATAATGGAATGGATAGAAGATAACTTCGACCAGCATAACCTTGTAGTAATCTCACAAGGCAGACCAACGTACCCAAGGACACCTTCCTGGCTAGACTTTTTCCTGGTATCCTCCAACCTGGTGAACATCCTTCCATAAATCCGGAATTACCAGTGCAAAACCCTCATCAGCGACTCTGACCATGATGCGGTGCAACTCACCATCAAGCTGAACCGGCCCATCTTCACCAACACACGGCCAAAAGGCGAGAACATTGATTACAATCAACTTGATATCGAGCGACTGCAAAGAGACGTGGAAGAAAGGCTAATAATGCCACCGTCCAACAGAAACCTCTCTAATGAAGAAGTAGAAGCAGTGATCGAAAACTTTGAAGCAACAGTTAGCAGTGCACTCAACCAACAAAAGAAACCCGGGACATCTAAAGATAGGTACAGCCATCTCCCACCCCACATCCAAAACTTGTACCACCATAGGCAGCGTCTCCGAAAACGACTACAAAGAATAAGAGATCGTGAATGGAACACCGTTAACAGCAGCTACCAGATGGTCCTGAGCGAACTAAAATGCACTGACATCATGTTCAGAAATGCAGTACAACACTTCAATAACATCCAAATGCAAACTCGCCTGCAAAATATCAAACCCGGTCCGGACACATTTAAACAAATAAATCGAATCATCGGAAAAGGCGCCAAGATGCCGGAGACACTGATCACCAACCAGGGCTCAGCAACAACCTCAGTGGATAAAGCCAATGCACTAGCAGATTACTTTGAAGGGAACTTCACTCCTTCTTCCCCAAATGACGCAGAGTTTAAAGCAGAAATCGATTCAACAATAGAAAATATTGAGCGATGGTCCAATCAAACACCAAAGTTTAGCGAAACAAATCCAGCCGATGACCCAACGGAGAATGAGACCTTGTCCACACCTGAAGAAATCGCGGAAATCATCCATGGCAGTTATTCCAAGAAATCATCAGGCCCTGATCAAATTTCAAATTTTGTGCTGAAGAAGATGCCCCACGCCGTCATGATTCTACTATCCATACTGCTAAATAATTGCATCAGTAGCTGCTACTTCCCCGCAAAATGGAAAACTGCAAGGATAATAGCCATTCCTAAGAAGGGCGATCACAACAGCGTCATGGGATATAGACCAATTTCAATTCTCAGTAGTGTGAGTAAAATCTTGGAGGAACTCATACTGCGGAGATTGAAGTCAGTCACTAATGCACTGAACATCCTACCAGATATACAGTTCGGATTTCGCGAGAAGCACTCAACCTTGCACCCTTTGATGAAACTCCACCATGATGTTACAAGGGCCCTCAACAACCACCAAGTCACTGTCGCATGCTCCCTGGATGTGGAGAAGGCATTTGACTCCGTCTGGATACAAGGGCTTATTCATAAACTTACCCAGCTTAATTTCCCTACTAACATTATTAAAATTATTTACAGCTTTCTCCACTCTAGGTCATTCTTTGTCCAAGTCGGTAATAGCCGGTCAAGGACGAGACCTATCAGAGCCGGTGTAGCTCAAGGCTCTAAGCTAGGACCACTGCTCTTCAACATTTATACGTCCGATATCAGCAAATATCGCCTAATCGGTCCAGTCATCCATCGATCGGGGAGCGCGACACACACGTAATCAGCGGTCATAGGTGAGTCGGAAGGTGCGGTCAGTGGTCGGCGGCGGGCGGAATACGAGCGCAAGTGGTCTTAATTCGGTTTTCGTAGTACCGGTGTAGCAGTGATCGTGAATTTGGCATCCCATGTCAACCCACAAAAAAAAACAAATATATATAGCTAATCACAAAAATTTAATAAGTCATAAAGTGCGTAAGGTAAAACAGAATTGATTGATCTTTGCTATAGTTATAATAATTGCCTAAAGTTTCATTTTTCCTAAACTTTTCTATTAAATTGACTTAACCGAACTTAAATTTACAAAATAATATACCTAAATTAGAATACCTACTTGTGATAGTGAGTTTGGCTTATAAATTAAGCGTTAGTGGATTGGATATAACCTTACAGATACAGAACCACGTGGGATATTGTGCACAATCTCCAGACGGATAAGGATGAGTTTTTTTTTTGTTCATTTTCTTATGTGGGTACTTGCCTTCATACGAGGGCGGGTCAATAAGTCCGTGACTTTTTGAATTTCTGATCTCTTTACTGAAACGGCAACACTGCTCCTGTCAACAGGCATCTGTCAGTTGACTCCTGTCAAAATTTAAACTTGCTGCGTCAGTTAGTTTGTGTTTGACAGCTATTTTTATCAGACTACTCACTAATTTGAGGATAAAATGGAAAAAAGTGAATTTCGTGTGCTTATTAAGCATTATTTCTTGCGAAAAAAAAACATTACCGAGACCAAGGCTAAGCTTGAAAAATACTATGGGGACTCTGCACCATCGATTTCAATGGTAAAAAAAGTGATTTACTTAATTTCGTTGTGGCCGTACAAGCACTGAAGATGCCGAACGTCCTGGACGCCCAGTTGAGGTCTCTACACCCGAAACAATCGAAAAAATTTACGATATGGTGTTGGCCGACCGAAGATTGAAAGTGCGAGAGATTGTGGAAGCCGTAGGGATCTCGCATGGCTCAGTGGTTTCAATTTTGAATGATCACTTGCGCATGAGAAAGCTTTCCGCAAGATGGGTGCCGCGTTTGCTCACAGTCGACCACAAACCCAATCGTGTAACAACTTCACAGGAAGGTTTGGCGTTGTTTAATCGCAATATGGAGGAGTTTTTGCGCCGTTTTGTAACCGTGGACGAAACATGGATCCATCACAACACACCAGAGACCAAACAACAGTCAAAACAGTGGGTTTCTAAGGGTGAATCGGCGCCAAAGAAGGCCAAGGTGGGTTTGTCAGCCAATAAAGTTATGGCGACTGTTTTTTGGGATGCACGCGGGATAATCCACATTGACTACCTTCTAAAGGGAAGAACAATCAATGGGGAATATTATGCCAACTTATTGGACCGATTCAATGACGATTTGAAAAAAAACCGACCTCATTTGGCCAAGAAAAAAGTTCTTTTCCACCAAGACAATGCAAGGTTGCACACATGTGCAGTTGCCATGGCAAAAATCCATGAATTGGGCTATGAATTGCTCCCTCATCCACCCTTTTCTCCAGATTTGGCTCCGAGCGACTACTTCTTGTTCCCAAACCTGAAGAAATGGCTTGGTGGAAAAAGATTTGACTCCAATGATGAAGTCATCTCGCAAATAAAGGCCTATTTTGAGGACCTCGACAAATCATTTTTTTGGAAGGGATAAAAAATTGGAGAAGCGTTGGACAAAGTTTATAGAGCTCAAGGGAGACTACGTTGAAAAATAAAAAAAAAAAATTTATCAAAAAATCTGTGTTTTATTCCAAAAGTCACGGACTTATTGACCCGCCCTCGTACAATGGATACGTTAATTTATGATTGCCAAACAAAATCTAGTTTGTTTTTTTTCCTATAAATTTGAATTTGCATAACTTTATGTATAATTAATTTTTTTTTTATGAACAAAACCTAATCTTAAATTTCGTTGCTGAACTATTAAATCATACAATGATTAACGCATATTTCTGGCAATTAATGAATCTAAGCGTATAAAAATGCAGTGATTTTTCAGTTAATGGGGTGGTGTGTGGTGAAGTTTCAGGTGTCGTCACAAGGTAAGAAGCAGTAGATCGTTCAAGGGCTGAAATAGGGTCAGCTTCCAAAACGATCGAGTACAAAAGCTGACATGGTGCATTTAATTGCAAAGGGGTGGGGTAAAAGTACTCTGGCGACATGCCAAACTGTTTTCTGATAATGAAGAAGCGTCCGTCCGCGTTCGAAATTAAATCTTGGCATGAACATATTTTAGTTCTTTTGTTGTGTCTGGTACTTGCGGATCAAGAACCCATCCCATCCGACGTTCCTAGCTGTGCATAAGCAAGCATGCCAAGTAACGATTCAAGCAAGTGAGAACCAGAGTGGCATAGTAGTCGCAACAAATGGTTTGAATGAGTTTATTGCCCATTTAACCTTATCCGGGGTAAATTTATTTTTGTTAAACTGTTACTTATGCTGAGGTTTTCTGGAGTTGAAACCTCCGCTATATTGGTATTTGATATGTCCATAGTATAGGATCTTGGGAAGTGAGCCTTAAGCACTATTTTCACCGTTCGCGTGTGATTTTACCATTTGTTTTGATTAACACCCCCATGGAGTTTGATTGATTCTCTAAAAGTTCCTTTTGACGCGCGAAACTGCAGGAAGTTTTTAAAGCTTCTCGCAGTTTTCACACCAGGAGGCCTATTTTGGTCTTCGCAACTCTTAGATTGTATATGGTCAGCAGGGATTGAAATTGTTCTCATGTGCAGGTGCGTTTGGTTTTGTTAAAAAGCTTTCCCATTCTCTTGCGGATAGTCTCTAGATTTTCGTTCTACCATGATACGCAGTTTTTGACCACATCGCGCTTTACCTAGCAACTAATTTTGAAGGAGAGAATTATGTCGTTTAACGTACGTTGTGCAGCGTCTGATCACTTGTTGGTGCTACTGGAAACATGTCAGATTTGACCGCTAAGTTTTCGCGATGTGTTCTCCAGTTAGGAAGTCTAGTTTCATAGTGTCGACTAAACGTCGACTACATTGGCTCGGCGACATCGAGTGAATGGACAGTAATGCCCCAGCCAAGTGGATATTCGACTCCCAGCCCCCAGGTTTGAGATGACAATGAAGACCGAACCTTAGTTTTAAAGACCAAGCCATCGCGGAAACAGTGTGCCCAGGATTGCGAAGGATGGGAGGCTGCTTTGTCTCAGAGTGAGACTCTCCACGGGTTGGGAGCCCGTTTAGTAGGTAGGAGAGAGAAACTGGTGCACGTTGGTTTTAAGCAATTGAGGGTCGCAGTGAAAAGTGAAAACAGAGTGAGGCAAAGGATTCCACGTGCGTATAGTTCGGCTTAAGAAGGAATTTCTTTGTCTTGTATTATGTTCGAAGGTAGACTGAAGGGTAAATTGATAGGCATTCGATGCCTCACAGTGAATAAATGATTCACTTTTTGGTTCGTCACTTTTCCTTCAAGAAGCTTCCGTGGTGTACACCAACTTTGATTGCGAACTCCAAGGAGACGAAAAACGGGACATCTTACTCTTGTTATTACTCCCTCATACATGTCCATGATCATCTGTACGTAGGTTCTGGTCTTAGCGATATATAACAGATCCCTTGGTTGTCTATTAAAGAATAGAAGAACTGTACTAATTTTCATAAGCGTCCTATAACACATATGGTAACTGTTCTTTCAGACATATGAATAAACATGTTCCCAAATAAAAAACGTAATTTTTTTGAATATATTCGTTTTTATTTATTATTAAACAGTCTTTAAAAAATAGCATTTTTGAACTTAAATGACAATTCTTCATAGATTCAAAAAAATATATGAAAATTTGACTCAAATACCCATCATGCACGGTTAAAAAATAAAATAAAAAAAATTGCTGACTTTACATTCCGGGCAAAACTCTTATTCGAAAGATAGCATCGGTGACTGAGTTTATTTAGTGACGATAGATTGCTAAATCCTATGTAGTACCCGCAAGATTTTTATTCGTAGCGACGTCATCGACGAACATTAATTTTCTAGGATAAAAAAGAAAAAGAGGTAGGGCAGTAGAAACAACTTTCAGGTGTTACTTGGCCCCGGAGAGACAGTTAATTTATTTATTTAGTTTTCGAAGGTTTTATGGCGTTGCATGAATATCCTTACAGTTGGCAATTTTGTACAAATTTGTACAAATTTCTTTGATATTTCCGTTGTATATAAACTTTATACAAAACGATATTTACCAACCCTCATTCATTCACTCACTGTCATTCAGTCAACCTGTGCGGACATAATTTCGTGCTAGTAAATCAAGTGCAAGTGAAGTTAAAAATAATAAAAACAAGCAGCCAGCGATACCTGCGAAGGATCTACCTGCGCTAAAAACCTATAGCAATAAAACCCACACAAACACACAAAATCAAAAGGGATTAAACCAAAAAGCAATAAAAGTGAGGTAAAATGCCCGAGCGATTCTCCCCAGAATCCGCCCTTGCGGCACTCGAGCAGTTACTTCGCAGAATTAAAAACGACCTCGGAGCTACATTTAGTAAAGAGGTCAATAAAATCATGACAAGGGTAACCAAAGCGGAACCTGAAGAATCTTCTGAGGATGAGGACAACAACGTCTCAATGACAAGTGATGTTAGCGAATCTTCGTCAACGTCGTCAAATATCGAAATTGCCACGGACGCAACCGCTACAGACGAAGACGAAAGCTCCTGCTCATCGCCATTACCAGGAAGGAAAAGGGCAAAAAAACCCAAGACTACATGTACAAAAAAAACCAAAACGGAAAAGACCAGCAGCCCACCAGAGACAGCCTTATTAAATACAACAACGAAAACAGCAGCAACTGCACCAAAAGTAGCAGCCCAAACAACCAATGCCAAGCCACCATTACCGACTACACCAAACTCCCAACCAGGAACGTCATCCCCAACGAAGAAAGTAGGAATGCCGCCAATCATCTGTTTTTCGGGGAACATTGCTGAAATAAGCTGTTTCGCCAAGGGTGCAAACATCGTGTTTACCCTAAGAAACATCAATACAATCAAGATCATCTACACGAGATGGATTTGAGTCTATTAGAGATTTCCTCAAACAAAGCAAAATTCAGCACCACACCTTCACACCTCGAGAAGACAGGAAGATCATCATGCTACTAAAAGGTATCCACTACTCTTACAGCATATCTGAAATTGAAGAGGAGCTCAAAAATGAAGGAATCCCAGCGCTGAAGGTTTCATCCTTTAAATCACCAAGGGCTAACGGAAAGGCATTCAACAGCTTTGTCATAGAGATCGACAAATCTTGTGTAGTCAACGATATCTATAAGAAGACTCTCATTCCTTACCAACGAGTGTACTGGGAACGTCTCCAAAATAAAGATATCGTCCAGTGCAAGAACTGCCAGCGCTTCGGTCATGTCGCTTCAAACTGCGGCATGGCTTATGTGTGCGTGAAGTGCAGCCACAACCACCAACCAGGAGAATGCAAAAGGAAGGGCACCACAGACCTGGATGTATACTGCGCCAACTGCAAAATTAATGGACACCCATCAAACTACAAGGGCTGCCCATTCTACAAAAGAAAAGTTGCTGAAACTGAGAAAGCCGCCACACAGAAAAAGAAGCAGCAGGAGTTTGCAGAAAAATCCGCCTGCGTCCTCACACAGCCCGGAATCAGCTTTGCTTCAATAGCTAAAATGAGTGCACGTAGACTAAACGACAAGCCGCAAACAAGACCGAGCCCACAGCAACAATCCCCTACTATTGCGGCAAAACAAAGACAACAACAAGCAGCTCGTGCTAATCCAACCAGAAGAGTCGACCTCAATAACGAAGTCCACCGAGTCTTCGGAACAGATCTAGTCAGCATAATGAAGAAGGCCCGTAATGCTGTTCCCGCGAACTACTCTGGATTGAGCGAAGAAAAAAATCAGTGGCGCTAGCGACCTTTTTGTTCCAGTTATGCAGTACATAAGAAAACTGCGTGTGATAGCGTATAACGTTAATTCGTTATACAGCATCCATAGACGAACAGCCTTCCACCTCTTTATGAAGACCAACCAGCCAGACATCGCGCTCATTAGCGAAACAATGCTCACCAGCCGAAATAGAATAGACCTCAAGAACAACAACATCTTTAGAACAGATAAGATAGAAGGAAAACGAGGCACAGCAATTCTCGTACGAAAAAATATCACCGCCAGAAAATCAAGAATCCCTGGGATAACGACGTTTGAACCAGTAATCCAAACAACCCCAACGGAAACACTAATGGTGATCAGCAGCTACAACAAATGTAAAGCAAGATCAGTCGACAACAAACACGACCTAGGAATACTAAACGGTCTTGTAAATCAGCACACATATGGAATTATTGGCGGCGATTTCAACGCTAGACACCAAGTATGGGGGGATACAATAATAAATGAGGAAGGCACAGCAATAATGGAATGGATAGAAGATAACTTCGACCAGCATAACCTTGTAGTAATCTCACAAGGCAGACCAACGTACCCAAGGACACCTTCCTGGCTAGACTTTTTCCTGGTATCCTCCAACCTGGTGAACATCCTTCCATAAATCCGGAATTACCAGTGCAAAACCCTCATCAGCGACTCTGACCATGATGCGGTGCAACTCACCATCAAGCTGAACCGGCCCATCTTCACCAACACACGGCCAAAAGGCGAGAACATTGATTACAATCAACTTGATATCGAGCGACTGCAAAGAGACGTGGAAGAAAGGCTAATAATGCCACCGTCCAACAGAAACCTCTCTAATGAAGAAGTAGAAGCAGCGATCGAAAACTTTGAAGCAACAGTTAGCAGTGCACTCAACCAACAAAAGAAACCCGGGACATCTAAAGATAGGTACAGCCATCTCCCACCCCACATCCAAAACTTGTACCACCATAGGCAGCGTCTCCGAAAACGACTACAAAGAATAAGAGATCGTGAATGGAACAGCAGCTACCAGATGGTCCTGAGCGAACTAAAATGCACTGACATCATGTTCAGAAATGCAGTACAACACTTCAATAACATCCAAATGCAAACTCGCCTGCAAAATATCAAACCCGGTCCGGACACATTTAAACAATAAATCGAATCATCGGAAAAGGCGCCAAGATGCCGGAGACACTGATCACCAACCAGGGCTCAGCAACAACCTCAGTGGATAAAGCCAATGCACTAGCAGATTACTTTGAAGGGAACTTCACTCCTTCTTCCCCAAATGACGCAGAGTTTAAAGCAGAAATCGATTCAACAATAGAAAATATTGAGCGATGGTCCAATCAAACACCAAGGTTTAGCGAAACAAATCCAGCCGATGACCCAACGGAGAATGAGACCTTGTCCACACCTGAAGAAATCGCGGAAATCATCCATGGCAGTTATTCCAAGAAATCATCAGGCCCTGATCAAATTTCAAATTTTGTGCTGAAGAAGATGCCCCACGCCGTCATGATTCTACTATCCATACTGCTAAATAATTGCATCAGTAGCTGCTACTTCCCCGCAAAATGGAAAACTGCAAGGATAATAGCCATTCCTAAGAAGGGCGATCACAACAGCGTCATGGGATATAGACCAATTTCAATTCTCAGTAGTGTGAGTAAAATCTTGGAGGAACTCATACTGCGGAGATTGAAGTCAGTCACTAATGCACTGAACATCCTACCAGATATACAGTTCGGATTTCGCGAGAAGCACTCAACCTTGCACCCTTTGATGAAACTCCACCATGATGTTACAAGGGCCCTCAACAACCACCAAGTCACTGTCGCATGCTCCCTGGATGTGGAGATGGCATTTGACTCCGTCTGGATACAAGGGCTTATTCATAAACTTACCCAGCTTAATTTCCCTACTAACATTATTAAAATTATTTACAGCTTTCTCCACTCTAGTTCATTCTTTGTCCAAGTCGGTAATAGCCGGTCAAGGACGAGACCTATCAGAGCCGGTGTAGCTCAAGGCTCTAAGCTAGGACCACTGCTCTTCAACATTTATACGTCCGACCAACCCCGTCTCCAGGGAACCATACAAAGCTGCTTATTCGCAGATGACTCCGTCACATACAGCAGTTCCTTGTCCCCAGCAATAGCCGCATCAAGAGTCGAAGACCACGTCAGAAGCATCTTTTCCTACTATCGAAAATGGGGAATTCGGATAAACACCAACAAATCCGAACTGTTATGCATACGAAGACCAATCACTGGAAGAACCCGAGGCCGGTCAGTCTCTAACTGTCGCAACGTTGTCATCAGATTACCAGATGGCACGACGCTATCGGCCAAAAACGATGTGAAGTACCTTGGAGTCCATCTGAACGAGAGGTTCCGATTTAACCCTCACTCAAAGGCAGTGCTGAAGAAGGCCACATTCGCATTCCATCGAATCTACCCATTGATGAGGAAACAAAATGGTCTCAGCAAAAGTACAAAACTACTGTTATACAAGCAACTGATAAGGCCAGTTATAACATACGCCTTCCCAATTTGGTACACTATTTCAAAGACATTTATGCAGAAACTTGCCATCTTCGAGAGAAAAATGCTGAGGATTTGAACTGGACTCCAATTTGACCCAATCCGAAGAAGACATGTGCGTAGCAGCCGTCTTTACGAAGAAGCCAATATGAAGCCCCTGGAAAGATACATGGTGGAATTATTCCAAAAGCTGCTAGAAAGTATACCAACCCATCCAAATCCATTGGTAAGAAGATTAAGCGAGAGCCAACTCATACCGGAACATCGATATCTTGGCGTCATGGCACTGCGAAATGAAGGCATATTCCCGATAGACAACAACTGGATCAGCTACCCCTTTTACGACACAGTCGACACCAACCACCACCGAGGATAAATCCCCGGTGACACCCTACAACCCACAACCATCCGAAATCATTGACAACCGTGTCCAAACAGCACGAGAACCGCAAAGCCAATATTAGGCGTTTTTCTTTTTTAGCCCCGAGCGGGGAACAGAGCGGGGCCCGAGCGATCAGAGCTCGCTCCGAGCTGAACGTAACCTGAGCGCTCCGAGCTAATTAAGAAACAGAATTGAGCACTGAACTGTCATTAGATAATTTTTTTTTATTAATTTGCAAAATAGTCAGGTTTGCTTCTGAAATTGGTGTTTGTCAAGGATTGTTCCATTTAAATTATAATTTCTAGTCAATAAACTATGGAAAAAGAACAAATAATGAATGAAGTCAGCCGCGCTCAGCTTTTCGCTCGATGTGCTCGGTCATTTTCAATCGAGCTCATTGAGCGAGCCCTGAGCTAGCTCAGAGATAAAAAAGAAATACAAATTTTGTGCTCAGAGCGCTCCGAGTTAAAAAAGTAACACAGTTCTTTTTTTGACAGCTCAGTGCCCCGCTCGGAGCTAAAAAAGAAAAACGCCTATTGTAATATTAATATAAATTAAGCCACTATTAATGTAATACATTTATAATCTACATAAAAAAAATACATTGTAAACCGTTGGGCCCCTATTGTTGAGCCAACAAGCTATATATTATTAATAATTTGTCAACCATTAAGTAACTAGTTTTAAGCCAATTGTATAAAATTTAAAAGTTAAATAAAAATATTATGTTATATATAACGATATTTACCACCAATGCCAAAATGATTCTCAACAGATCACAACTTATCCTCTGGAAAAATTTAAATCTTCAACTTGTGTGTTACCTCGGTCCCTAGACCCGTTCACAATTATCGGTTTGCTCTGTATAAACCCAGCCAACATCTGCTTCCAATTTGACATTTCTCTACCCGAAAGTTTGCATTTGCTTGAAGTAACAGAATCTAGAATACGCAAAAGTACACCAAGCTGAAGATAATCGTTGACGAAATGCTACCGCGCAACGTGCGAATCTGATTTTTTGTTTACTTTTTCTTACTACGTCGTATAAGACTTACGCTCGTCCACCTGTTCCAGCAAATTATTTTCAACGTAAGAAATGTGAAGAATTCGGGCGAACACTAACACATTCTAAAAGCACTTACCAGCAAATGCAATCATCTCGTGCATTCAACTCGACCGGAAAAAAGTTCTCCGTACCTATCAAGAAATCTATAAACTCTGTATTTTTACGTAATGTGTTCTACGTAAATATTTGGCCATTGTTTCCGTATATTTATGGCTTCGAATGCTTTGATGGGTAAAATAATTGCCAGTATTGTGCTCTCGGTGGTTTTGTACTACTTCTTCTGGGTATTTGTGCTCCCGTTCATGCTTATCGAAGAGGGTGCGTAATCTTGTCTGCTTGTGCTATTGTGTTCCAATTTATTATGTGTGATGCTAATTGAGTTTTCTACTTGCAGATAATTTAATTCATTCATTCTTCCCACCGCTGCAGTACGCCTTCGCCATTCCGGCCGCATTCGGTGTCTGTTTCTTGGGTGGACTTTCAGTCTTTACAATATATCACATATGGGATCACGTTCAGTTCTTCTAATTGTGAATCGGAAATGAAAACCTTTTAAAACATCACACCTAAATTCGAACAACAGTGACTACATTGACAACATGCCACCTCTGTGGTTGGTAATCGGAATTTCTGGCATAACGTGCGGTGGCAAGACCACCTTGGCTCTTGCTTTGCGTGAATACTTTATGAATCATCAAAATTCCCGCTTGTGGAACTCGAAATACATCATAGGGGACGTACAATTGATCAATCAGGATGACTACTTTCTGCCAGTAGACGATCTGCGACACAAGTGGGTTGAAAAATTAAATGTTATAAATTTTGAAGTGCTCACATCATTGGACATGAAACAGATGCTTTCAGACATCACCTGGACAATGAAAGGACGCTACCTGGCCATCGACAGTTCAATGGTAGGAGCCGCCGACTACCTAGGAGAGATTTCTGCATTCCAGACCGCTACAAAACTAAACATTCTCATCATCGAGGGCTTTCTCATATTCAACCAACCTGAATTGTTGCAAGTCTGCCACCTCAAGTTCCACTTTCATTTGCCGTACGAAAAGTGCTTCGCTCGGCGAAAAATTCGCACCTACGACCCTCCGGATGTGACTGGGTACTTTGAAATGTGCGTATGGCCCTACTACGAAAAGAACTTTGCAGATTTTCGAGAGCGAAAAGACCTGATGGCCCTAAACGGGGAGATCTGCAAAGACCGGATATTTAAGCATGTGTTGCAGCGCATCAACGCATATCTGAATGACAGCACAAATCCCTGTGTTATGGATCAGTAAAGCTTTCCTACAGTTCCCCCTCCATTGATAGGCTCTAGAATATTTATATTTTTGTAAACACAGCTGGATCTGTCCGAGCATACACAAAACATAGATGTACGCACTTTAATCATCGTGTTTCTGTTCTCAATACAATTATTTAGATTTAGTAAATAATTTATATATGTATATTTTTTTAGTTTATAACACTGGCTATGGAGATTGAGTAACAGCAAATAAAACGATTAACTTAAGTAAATGTACGAATTGTGTTTTTTGAGTTGGCTAATTCGTGATAACCTTGGCTGTGTCACGTCAATCGGATGGTTTAATATTGTTGTTTTTAAAGCGCCTTATCACCATCGCAATCTGGTCGTCAAGTGGTTTGATTTTTACGGTTCAGCTTAGTAAATGATTACCTCACGAACCTTCATGCAAATAAGATAATAGCATACGATCGGGCCTGCGAAGCAAAAAGTATTGCAGCACTATTAAATGAAAGGTTTTATATGTTGATGTACCTAAAGTCTGCTTAGAGATGGCTTTACTTCATACCGCCCTAGTTCTTATCGACGCACACAGATCTGAATCATGTTGGTTCATGTCCTTGAAAATTTGGCAAGTAAAAAGGGGTTAGATTAGGTTGTGGCAGCCGATTGTGATACCACGTAGATACGCCCTTTTCGTTAAAACAGGTAAATCTGAAGCGCAAGAGACAATGTCAATGTTGATAAGAAGAAAGCTCCCATATGGATAATGAATGTGCAAAAAAGTTGGAGACTAGTCTCTTGTGATGATGACACCAGAGCGTTGCAGATCCAAATTTGATTGAATTTGTTGTTTCGCTAGACAAACTTGTTTTCCCGATGGCATCCAACTTTAACATGAATGCTTGTTTGCGAGGAAAAAGTGCTACCTAGTTTTCCAGCTTAGCTTTCCTAAATGTGACCCAAATATTGAGCTGCGTCAGAAATCCCAAAGCTTTTCCACTTGACGGAGGGAGGGTCAATATGTTCTGTTTTGTAGGACTTAACACCCAAACCAAAACGATCTGCCAATCTCGTTAGCTTGTTAAGAATGTTTTGAAAAAGTTCTTTTAAGGTCTTGTGGCTGATTTTTGAAATGATAAAACTGTATTCCGATTAAATAATCTTTATTATTTCAATATGCTTCGACTCCAATTTCTCTAGAAAAAATTCACTTATTTCATAACACAATTAACTCAATATCCTTATTAATCAAAACAGTTCATAAACCTTCAATTTTTTTTTTTTCACCACCGACTCAATTTTTCCTTGCTATTACCTGTCATCTATCACTATCACTCACTATTAATAGCACTACTTTGTCGCTGTTCAAAAATAAACAGTGTCTTGGGTGCTCCTTCGACGCGTTCTTATATGCGATAAATCGGGGAACTAGAATGTCGCCGACGGCGAGACATTCACCACTTAATTTCAGAGAAGGGGGATATGATTATTTCTCTACTATTGCCGGGTTCCGATACTGAAAAATCTTCTAGCAGATGACACACGCCGTTTTAAGTTTATGATTTGATACTTTTTCAGAGATGGATCCAAAGCCGATGATGGTGTTCTCTGGACAAGTGGTATTACTTTTCCAGCGACAACACAGACTCGGCCAAATCTATATCTGATAAGTTCTAAGAATTTGATCTGTCCGAACAGACTGCACATTGGTGCTATAATTGGTCTCATCACCAGACACTGTTTCATAGGCAAGCATGCAACAAAGCTTGGCATCTACACAATTGACTTTTGTAGACGAGGAGGAGGAGGAGACTATTATCCACCTTCTCTGCACTTGTACTGCTCTCTCCCCCAAAGACGAACACTAATAATGATCTGATCTTATTAACATTGACATCAAACGTTTTTCAAGCTTTATTTAAAGCTCAAACTGGTTCAACGAGTAGGAAGAAGATAGATCCACGTGGTATCAAAATGGACCTTTTATTGGTCGACATGTGTCGGCCTCGGCCGAATGCCACTTCAACCTAACCTATCCAACGGTTCTTCTGATTTCACTTTTTGCAAGCAATGTCCATGCCGAGTCACAAAGAGCTGTTTCATTTCAAAGAGTGGAATCAATGCCGTCTATAGTTGAGCGTTGTGTATGATTCCAATTGGTTTACACCAGATTTCTGAACTCGGACGATACGACGATGATAAAGTTACGTGAAGCAAATTGATAACGGTATCGTAAAATACGATCGCTTGGACGATTATCGTCAAAGAAAAAACGGAATGACATAATGTTGTAAGTTGCGCCTTGAATTCTTACCTAATACACCCAGTCTCGCTTGATAACGAACAGTAACTAAATCTACGTGTTATTAGAAACTACATTTGAACGCAGAACGCAAAAGTCAACGATTTATTTGTGATCTTTGAAAATCCATGGTGAGCAGTTGATCTAATAGCTTCAACTCCAGTTTTTGCCCTGATTTTACTTACGGAAAGTCGTGAATTTGAAGCAACTGTCAGTATCGCCCATCAATCCTGACTTTTTGTTACTTTGCTTACTCTTCTTTTCCAGTTGTTTAAATAGTTCTCAGTGTCTTTAAGATAGCTATGAACAGCAGTTGGTCCTCTTCCAATCGTACCGCCTATGAAACGGATAGATTTGCGTTGTTCCTTATAAGCTCGAATTTGGCCTACTTCCTCCTTTGTTAATGAATTTCTTTTTCCCATAATTGTTGTTTCTATGTAGTTAAGTTTTGAACTAATATCCCTAGTATTCTAAAATGTGACAATTACCGTTCAATCAAGCTGATGTCCCACACCATGAAGATCGTTGAGCGGTTATTAAAAAGCCGATTGCGGTAAATAATACGACTATCTGAAGACCAGTGCGGGTTTGTTGAAAAACATCGTGATTCCTTGAAGGATTTGAATATGTGTTGGTTGATTTTGAAAAGGCCTTTGACCAAGGGATCTGCTACGGGTGGCGAAGAGAAGAAAAAGATGCCCCGTTGGCGTCACCGAGCAGTTCGCAAACAAAGTCGGTGTACACCAGGGAAGCGTCTTAAGTCCCTTGATATTTATTACAGTCCTTGATTATCTGCTTGAAGGAAGTGACGGACCCCAAAACGTCCTGTGGTTAGACGGGTAGACCACGGGCGACACCATATCCCGAATACTCGTGGGTTTCAAAATAAACCAAACAACAAAAGAAACAATAGAGAATGATGCCTCTAAAATTGCATCATCAAATATGGATGTTTTAGAACACCCTGTCAAAGGGATATAGTCGGTAATCATCGACTCTGAAATGGGGGAACCTGAAGAGAACTTGTCTCAACTCAGTGACTCTATTTCAGAATCCAGCACCATATGCAACAGCATATTATCGGATGAAAGACATTCCGATATAGAGGACGTACCTAAGACAGTCGGCAATGTGGCACGGACTGAGTCTGAGTACGTTAGGTTCACACCATCTGAACAGCGCAGATTTAAGAGCGCGCAGAAGAAGGGGAGCACCATTGAGCAGGCCCGTCTCTATGCGATCCAAAAGATGGAAAACAAGGGTCCCGAGGTGAAGCGAATGCGATCCGAGGATAATACCCCGCCTCAATCCGAAGCGAAGCGAGGTCGCACTGGGAAGACAACCGTCGACAAAGTCTCGTATAGCAATATAACGAGCTATGTAAGACTGGGTGTTGTACCGGTGGACATCGATCGTAATCCTCTCTCCAACGAACAAATGGGTTCGATACAGGAGAGGATTATGGATATCACGATCGAACTGCGTGACGATGAGGTCAAACCAGCCTTCCGCGGTACTACGTTCAAAGCCGGATGGCTCATGATCGTATGTGCAGACGCCACCACTGCAGAGTGGATGAAGGCAACCTTCGCCAAGCTAAAAGAGAAATGCGGGTTAGAGGTGATGCTTGTGGGAGAGGAAAATTTTCCAAAACCACATGTCATCAGAGGGTTCTTCCCGCAGAGTACCGGCGTAGCTAGCGAAAGGATCCTAGCCCTATTAGATGGCCAAAACAAAGAACTGAACACGAGAACGTGGAGTGTTCTGCAAAGATCGGATGAGCGAGACATCGCACATATGGTCTTTGCCATAAACGACAGCACCATGAGGAGACTCGTGGAGCTAAAGGGTATGGTCTCTTTCCGATTCCGACAGACCAAACTTATCCTAAAAAGTGCTGACAAGACGGCCACACAGGGCCCTAAAGATCAAAAACAGCACGTTTTGGATAAGAAGGATGTCACAGCTCACGGCAGCACCGCAGCTGACCCAAGCGGGGCCAGCACCAGCGCTGCCGCTAAGGCTGCAGCTTCAAGTACGGCAACAACTGTGCCAGAAAAAGAAGCTACAAGCGCGAAGTCAAGCGCAGCCAGAGAAAGCCAAACACGATTCAGGCCAAGTTAGGTATGGATCGTAAGAAAGCACTGGTACAAGAAGGACATAAAAACAAAAGTCCTAGAGGCAGACAAAGTGGTCCTCCTCAACAGGGTATCGTACGTAGGAGAGGTGATAACAAGCCCAATAGAGTACGAAACCCTGAATACAGACGCAAATGACCACCCGTCTCAGCGTTTTGCAGGCCAACCTGCACAGGGCTATGGGTGCATCGGACACCTTTAGCCAGCGATGTGCCGAAGGGAACATTGCTATTGGACTAATCCAGGAACCTTGGGCAACCAATGGTAAGATATCCGGATTAAATTGTAAACACAGAGAGCTAATTTTCGCCAAAGGTCCTTTCAGACCAAGGGCGGCTATCTCTATTAAGAAAGATATAAAATTTTCTCTCATTCCAGGTTTCACAACTAGGGACCTGGTAGCCGAGAGCTGCATAAATTTGTATGCGCATCGGCGTACTTTCCTGGAGACACGGATGCAGTGCCTTCCTTACCAGTACAGGAACTTGTCCGGTACTGTGAGGACCAGAAAGTACATATACTAATCGGCTGCGACGCAAACGCACATAATACCATCTGGGGCAGCCGAGATACAAATAACAGAGGTGAGTCGTTATTAGAATATTTATATAGCAATAACCTCGTTTTTCTAAACAAGGGAAATAGTCCTACATTTAGAAATTCTATAAGAGAAGAAGTTTTAGACCTTACTATATCATCTCCTTTTATGAAGGATATTATAGAGAGATGGCACGTGTCTGGCGAGGCATCTCTATCGGATCATATGCACATCCGTTTCGAGATAAGATGCAATGCCGAACACGCGTCAGTCCGTTATGACAACAGACTGACTAATTGGAGAACTTACCGCGAAAATCTTGCGGTCAGATCTGACATGCTGAAAGAAGCACCATCAAATACAATTGATGCAGATGCTGCGCAATGTCAAATAAATGATATTATTCTTACCTCATTCAAAAATAGTTGCAAGGTTAAAAGAACCGTGGTTAAAAGGTGCGTACCATGGTGGAACGATAACCTTGAGTCTATTCGAAAGAGGGTGAGAAAGCTTTTTAACAAAGCCAAACGCACCGGCACATGGGAACAATATAAATCCATGCTGACCATATACAACTTAGAGTTGCGCAGATCCAAAAGAGCCTCATGGCGTGCAAACTGTGAGAAGATAGAAAAACTTCCAGAGGTGGCACGCCTCCAAAGGGCCCTGTCAACGGATCAAGAAAAAGGCATGGGATTGTTAATTAAATCAGATGGTTCAATCACACGCGACCGGGAAGAAACGCTGAAAACTTTGCTTCAGGCTCACTTCCCAGGTTCTCACACGATGGTCATTACAGACGACCATACAGTGGAGGTCTCAATTCCAAGAAACCTCAGCAGAATTCATAGTTTATCCGGAACACTTTTTACTCCGGATAAGGTTAAATGGACAATTAACTCATTTAAACCATTCAAGGCATCAGGTACAGACGGTATTTTTCCAGCCCTCATTCAAAATGGAATAGAATTTTTACTACCATCCATGATTGCCTTATTTCAGTTACCTGGAGGGAGGTAAACGTAGTATTTATACCTAAACCGGGAAACAAGCCGAGAGAATTACCTAAATCATATCGTCCGATAAGCCTGACATCGTTTTTTCTGAAAACAATGGAAAGGATTATTGACATTCACATTAGAGAATGCATATCAAAAAGCATGCCTCTGCACCCTCACCAATATGCGTACCAAAAGGGCAAATCCACGGAAGGCGCTCTGTTAAGACTAACTACAGAGATAAAAAACGCCTACCGTTGCAAAGAGATCGCACTTTGTGCCTTTCTGGACATAGAGGGTGCTTTCGACAACACTGGATATGAATCCATATCAAATGCTTTGTACCATAGAAATATAGATAAACCAACTATTAAATAGATCAAAGCGATGCTGGAAAGTCGCAAAATAACTTCCTCGTCAGGGACGACCTCAGTATCAGTAACAGCCGTAAGGGGCTGCCCACAAGGGGGAGTACTCTCACCTCTTCTGTGGTCATTGGTCATCGATGACCTGCTACACAAGATGAGCAGTTTGGGCTACACCACAATTGGGTACGCCGATGATATTGTCATCAAAGACTCAATAGGAGTCACATCAAAAATGAAAAATGCTCTAAAGACAGCCATAGACTGGTGCATTTAGGAAAATCTTTCCATAAATCCCAGTAAAGCCGTCATCGTTCCTTTCACTAAAAGGAGGAAATTAGACCTAGGCCTAATCACAATAAACGACACGGTCGTAGAGTATTCCGACGAAGTCAAGTATCTTGGAGTAATCCTGGACAAGAGACTTAACTGGAACTCTCACATAAACAACAAAATCAGTAAAGCTAATACAGCTTTATGGGCCTGTCGTCGCACATATGGTAGAACCTGGGGAATCTCTCCAAAGATCGTCCACTGGATCTACACAGTGATGATAAGACCCATCATAACATACGCCTAAGTAGTTTGGTGGACAAAATCCACACAAAAGGTCGCAATAGAGAAGCTCAAAAAGGTACAACGGCTTGCGTGCCTTGGTATCTCCGGAGCCATGCGTACCTGTCCAACAGCTGCCATAGAGGCAATAACAGGAATTATACCCCTCCACATATACGTCCAAAAAGTGGCGATCCGCAGTGCAATAAGTCTAATACAACTAAACGAGATAAGTCTTAATGATCATCCGGAACTTAAGAGCCTTCTCGATGAACTGCCAGAACTTAACATGAACTGCGCGGTCACAGACCGCATTCAAAAAACACTATGCTTCAACAAACGGTTCTCCACGGAGATACCCAAAAGAGAAGCATGGGTTAGCAATAACCCACCAAACAGCCATAACGGCATAAAGTGGTATACGGATGGTTCTAAAATGGAAACGGGGGTAGGAGCGGGAATATACGGACCACACAAACGCTTTACGATACCCATGGGAAAAAGTCCCAGCGTATTTCAAGCGGAGCTCCACGCCATTCAAGAATGCGCCAGCCACATTATCTTATCTGGCATAAAAGGTGCAACCATCCATATTTTCACGGACAGTCAAGCAGCTATAAACGCCCTTAGCTCGTATACCATTGACTCGAAATCAGTCATGTACTGCTTCAATACCCTACAAATACTCGTAGCAAGAAACAAGACCAAATTATGGTGGGTTCCGGGTCATGTCGGGGTAGAAGGTAACGAAAAGGCCGACGAACTGGCCAGAAAAGGTTCAGAAACACCTTTCATAGGTCCCGAACTCTTCTGCTGCACTCCTAGATCAGCAGCAACGGCAGCAATTAAAAGCTGGGAACATAGAAAATGTATCTATCATTGGGATAACATCCCAGGTCTAAGACAGGCCAAACGAGCCATTCGGCCCTTCAATCATAATGCCAGCAAATGTCTAAACCTAAGCAGGCATGATATCAAAAACCTAGTAGGTTACCTTACTGGTCACCACGGTTTAAGATATCATCTACACAAAATGAGAATAGCAGATTCTCCTGAGTGCCGACTCTGTGTTGAAGAGGACGAGTCAGCTGAACACATTTTATGTGAATGCCCAGCCCTTAATGGAATTAGAAAGAAGATCTTTCTCAGGGAACAATTGAGCCCCGAGGACATAAAGAATTCTTCTACTGGTAAAATTGTCGCTTTACACGTAAAGTGGAAATTTTACTAGTTTACAATTTTTCTGGCCCATACGGTACAAAAGATCTTTTAGGTCGAAGTACCCCCCCTTTTATAAATCGCCTTGGCGAGCCAGAATTTAAAAAAAAAAAAAAAAAAAAAAAACTATACATACTTTAGGTATGGATTCATTATAAAGGCAATTTAAAACGCAAAATTGCTAATAATAAAGCCAACATAAAAACGACGGGAGGAGGACCATCGCAAGAGAAAAGTTTAGGTCCTTTGGAGCAAAGTGTTTGCGCATTGCTTGATCTGGAACGAGCAGCAAACCCAGAAGGAATGGTCTTCGGAACAAGAGTTCGAACACACGTGGAAGAAGGTCTGGAGTTTCGTGACATAGAAAATATTCCACCAAATGAACTTTTAGTTCCGCAAGAACCTGTTCGAGAACCATCATCCCATCAAAAAAACAAAGAACCTACAGCTGAAAGACAAAGGCTAGAAGCAATAAAAAAACAAACAGAAAACCGGGAGGACATAAAAAAAACTCTGGCAAGAATGGAAAAAACCATACAAAAAAATTATGAACTCAACAAAAAAACGTACGAACTTAGGAAGAAAAAATATGATGTGCTCTTAAAAAAAACTGAACGGGACGATGAGCTTCGCAGCATTAATATGGAACTCAAGCGGAAGAAAATTGATATGCTCCAATGCCAAATATCCAGTTATCGAAGCATAAATTAAATGCATACGATGTACAACGTACATGTATACATAATTATGAATTGTATTCCATTATTATTTTTTTAAGTTTTGAGAAAAAAGACTACCAAAAGAAAAAAGTACAAAATATAAGATACAAGTTATTTATTTTGTTATCCTAATATTTAAAAACCAAAAAATATTTATGAATTTATGAATTTTTTTTTTAACATAGATACTATTAATAAATGAATTATCTAAAGACAACGCATTATGTCATTTCTTATTGATCTTGCAACTGTTGAATTGTTTACGTCAGCATTGCTTTCTTCTTCATTTGAAACATCTATTTCGATGTGTTCCAGGTCATCTGGGTACGCAACTTTATAATGCTGGCTTATATTATGTAAAGCACAACACACATTGACAATTTTTGTTGCCTTTTCCGGTTTGTAGTGTAATCCTCGTTCCGAAAGGAGGCATCTGAATTTGCTTTTAATAACTCCGATTGTCCTCTCTATGATATTTCTTGCTTTCGCGTGAATGGTATTATAGCGTGCTTCTGGAGCCCCACTTTCGGTCATTCGGAAAGGAGTCATCAAATATAGTTCCAATGGATATCCAGCATCACCTTTTTATAAAGGTCAATAAAAAGGTCTGTTTTTATATTCAAAAATTGCGCTTACCCAAAACCCATGTATTTGCATTAGGATTTCTTTTTATAGAGTCCTTAAAATCGCTCGAATTCCAAATAAAAGAATCGTGATTTGCACCAGGATGCCTTGCGTCAACATAGCGAATATTCATTTTGTAATCGCAGACCTGTATAAATAAATCAATATTATGAAATATGTAAATATTTATATATATTTTATCTTACAAGCATGACATTCAAGCTGTGATATCCTTTCCTATTTAGGTATAAATGTTGAACACTTTTGTTAGGTGCTATAATTCGTACATGAGTTCCATCTACGCAGCCTATTATACCTGGAAACCCAGTTTTCTCCAAAAAGAATATCTTCGAAGCACTTTGTTCTTCTTCCGATTGTTGTGACTTTATCCATTTGGCACACACATGGTTTTCTAGAACCTGTAAGACTTCTGTCAGAACCTCCGACACCGTTGGTTGAGCTAATCCTATATTGAAGTCATTCCCACAGCACTTCTGGTAACTTCCTTCAGCAAAAAAACGGAGAGCCGCTGCAAGTTTTAGAATTGGTGGTATGACAGTGGAACGCCCAGGCAACTTTAAAAAGTCTTTGATTTCGCTTAGAACATAACAGAATGCTTCTTTATTGAGTCTAAAATAACTTATAAACCTGTAAAAAAAACATCAGTAGAAATATATGGAAAAATTATGCAAATTGATGTATCTCACCTTGCATTTGGTAGTTATAAGGGATTGGAATGGTCACGAATATTTTTTCGTATACGTGCAACATTCACAACATTATTGTCGACACCTTCATCACTATTGTCGTCAAAAAACAAATCAAAACTGCTTTCCATACTGTTTTAATTAATTTTTAAAAATATTTTTCACAAAACCCACTTCAAATATTTCTTTGGCAACCAGAGAAATGTCATATGAACGTCAAAAGGTCCATTTTGTATTTTTTACTCACATCTTGAAGTATGCAACGGTTTCACGATTACAACTGAAAAAGGTTGTCTTGCACAATACGAAAAAAACAGTTTGGTTGTGTGAAAGTTGAGTTGTATTGAAGACAACTCAACTTAGTGTTATACAATAGGGGCATAAGCAAATAATACAGGTGGCAATGGTGCGATGGCAGTGTATTCACTAAAGGAATGGCAGGTCGTGCGTTCGAATCCCGACCAGGGCCATGATTTTTATAAAATTGGATACACACAACAAACACAGATCTCCCTAAAGCAATTTAGGCGCCACCTGTTGAGAAAAATATCCCATCGCACCAAACTTCTTTCCTATCCTTCTATTCTTTCATACAGTAAGTAGCAGCCAGAAATAGGCAATGAATCATTTGCTGGGAGCTACTTACAGCAACAAACAAAATGCCTGCGCTGTGGCTTCCACTATAAGGGTACTGTGTACTACAGAAAAAAGAAATCCCTTTAGCGCACGCAAATTATAAAAAAAACATTGTGTAAGCGTAGGGTATATGAAGTGGCGGGAAAACTCAGCCATCTTCTGTGATCGAAAAATGTCCCCTAAGCTGAAAAGAAAGCTCTACACCGCAGTTGTGCGGTGCGCCCGGATGTAGATGCTTCGCATAACAGCAGGAGTAACAAAGATTGATCGAATAAAAAGTTCCAAGATCTGAGGAAGCCTTCACGTCAAAGAACCTATCTCGAAAAAACGGAGCGCGCCCGCTCAGTTGGTACTGTAATGTTCAGGAGAGATCCTACGAACACTGTCAAAAAGGCAATATCAATCAACATTCCAATACAAACGTGAAAGAGACGCAGGCCTAAAAACTCCTGGACCACACAAGTAGAGAAACACCAGCATTTGAATGGCCTCAGGGAAGAGGTGATTCAATATCGGGAGGCCTGCCGCTATTTTCTGAGGTTGAACCGGCGAACCCCACAGGCGGACCAGTAGGGATGCAGTTAAATGGGAGGGTTATGATCCCTTTTATCCTGATCATAACCTCACCACCATTAAAGGAAGAAGAAGAAGATCCCTGTAATCTAAATGCCTAAATATTTGATTAAAAATATGATGACGCGTAGATTTAGTTACTGTTCGTGATCAAGTGACACGAAAAACGGACTAATTTTATGACCTTATTGGGAATACCATCATACAAATTGAATTTATCTACCTGATCCCATTTTTTTTACGACAAAAACATAATGTATCCTTCTTTCATATTGCATTTCGTTTTTCCCAGTTTAACAAAGGTTTTAAAAAAAAATTAAATTAAATCAAGAAACTACCTCTTCGCAATCCAGTGAGTTTCTTTCATATGTGAACATGAACATTAACATAATACTTGCAACATGTTCATTCTCCTCCAATATATACATACATAAATCAGCTGTAACTAACATTAATAATTTTTATTTTATATATGCCATATTTCAATACACAGTTTTGCTTATATATTGTTGTATATTTCTAACTGAAATGTGTTAGTGTCATATCGGTTATGATTTGCTATATTGATGAGAGAATGCTACGAAAGGAAACGACGAAGAAAACAATAAAAGGGCGCAGCGAACTACAGACAATGATTACCGGGACAATCACGCCTGCAAAGAACAAACAAATCAAATTCCGCTCTATCAAACTAACTTCAACTCACCTGCTAACAATCGCCAAATCATCGAGGAATAAATAGAAAAAAAAGTGGATTGCAGGAAACAGGGGACAAAGCTAGAGATGGATAGAGGACAGAAGTCTCATGTGAATGGCGTCTCTGGGTACATGCATGTTCTTAGAGTGCGTCCCAGTCGATTTGAGTATTATACACTTCATCCTGCAGCCAGAGGGTGTAATTCGCCTTGAAGTTGTCCGTCAGCTCAATTTTCTTGTCCCACCAACCACTGTGCCCGAAGAAGGCAAAGTCAGCGTGTGAGAGAATTTCATCGTTGGGGAACACACCTTCGTTTGCTTCATTGTACTGGCACTGGCCAACAATATTGGGGTCATTGCCACAAACGCCCATACTGCCATTTCCCATGCCAGCGTTTTCAGAGTTTGCTGTATTGCCATTGCTGCCAGCCCCACACTTCTGCATAGCTTCTGGATACCGCCGTAAGTTGAAACGATCGACACAAGCGCGAAGGGTACACTCCTCCGCTTGGAAGTCCCAGGGACGCGATTCCAAATCATTGCCAAAAGCCCAATCGTCGTTTAGACGATGACGAACTTTCGCATAAATTGCACTCATAGTCTTCATGTTTGACTTGCGCCACTGACGTCCCAAGTACTTGGTCTGCATCTTCAACAGCTTCAGCACGTACAGTTGCATCATAGCGTGCCTGACTTTAAGTGTCTTTTTTAAAATGGGAGCCGACTTGAATACCACCAGCATCATGACACGAGAGTGCTTCCATTTGATGAGTTTGTTCAGAATCCGCAGTAAATTGATGCACGAGAAGACATTTCGCCAGGAATACGCCAGCGAATTGTCGCCATAGACCACACTCTCGCCACAGGTCAGTTCGGGCTGCTCGCCGATTACACACGAGGGGAAATCTAACAATGGAATTGCGTTTTCTGAGCTCACATACTCGGTGATGGTCTGATTAAAGAACTTCAACACCAGCGGGATGCAGTTGGCGAACACCAAGTGCTGCGACATGAACTCAAACTGGTAGATGTGATTGATCTTGAAATGCTTAAGGTAGAGCAGAATAATTGCGGAAACCGCTTTAACGATAATCTCTTTGTGGCGACTAACATCGTAGGCTAGTCGTGTCGATTGGGTGAGTGTCATTGGCATCTCTTTGGGCAGTACGTCAGCCATGATGTTGATGCTTTCCGTTTTCGACTTAGATGTCGGCGATGCGGCGAGTAAAACTTTCAGCAAAGCGATCATGTACTGGGGAAGATTCGGTAGAATAGCCTGCAAGAGACAACAAAATAAAGAAAATTGTAATATAACCAAGAAATCGGCAGGAATTTACTGTGTATGTTAATATTTGCTGTAAACAAATTACCCACCATGGCTACTCCCACTGAATGCAATTAATACCAAACTCGCCAGACACAAAAAGGATACAACTTCCAAAGAAACATATATTCAACTCTTTCACGAGCTCATAAATGACTCCTCTGCAAACGATTGGGAAATTCTCTCTACGAACGGTTCCAAAAGCGAAGATAGCACAGGCTGCAATATTCAACAAACACGGCCACATCATGTTCTCTGTAAAACTCCCAAGTAACTATTCAATCTTCTCCATTAAAATCTACGGAGTTGGCAGACAAAAACAAAAATAAATCTTTTATATGCACAGATAGTCTATCTACATTGGTTGCAGTAAAAAATATAAATAACCGTCATCAATAAAATTCGGGACAATATTATTGAATTCGACCCGAAATTGAAACTGGTCTGGGTGCCAGGACACATGCCTTTGGATGCACTTGAGATGATTCTGAAGAGTTGCTTGCCTCTGGCATACATTCCTCAGGCTTGGAGAGAAGTGAAAGTGGTTGGGTATGAACCAAAGCTGGCAAATACACCCATGTAAGTCTAAAAGACCTCAGACCTATTAGACTATCATCATTCCACCTTAAAACGCTGGAGCGACTGATTGATTTCCATGTTCGTACGAATATAAACAAGCAACTTCTGTCTGCGGCTCAACATGCGTACTGCAAATGCAAATCCGTGAAAACCGCCAGCAAGGCGGCGTCCTCTCCCCCTTCTTTGGAACTTGGTGGTGAATGAACTACTGATATGCCTGCGAGGGGAGGGCTGCGTGGTGATTGCCTATGTTGCTATTGCCGTCTCTGGAAAACACCTCAACACTTTAAAGGAACTCCTACAAAACGCTCTTAACAAGCTAGTGATATGGGCAAATCGTTGTGGCCTGGGTGTTAAGCACCACAAAACCGAACTTGTCCTCTTCTCCAGGAAATACAAAATCCCACGTATTGACCCACCCACTATTAATGGTACAAGCTTAATTTTTACGGCGAAGCTAAATTCTTAGGTCTAATCTTTGATAGGAAGTTAAGCTGGAAACCCAACATAAAGAAGAGTCAAAAAAGCTACAGTAGCACTTTTCTCCTGCAAAAAAGCCATTGGCAACAAGTGCGGCTTAAAACCCCGCATAACACATTGGCTATACGTATCGGTCGTTAGACCAATTCTTACATACGGAGTGTTATCTGGTGGACCGCATTGAACAAAGCGATAAATCGTGATAAGCTGGGCAAGGTTCAACGTACAGCTTGTCTGTGCATTAGCGGAGCACTCCGAAGAACTCCCTCCACTGCACTAGATACTCTACTTCATCTGTCAACCCTCGATATATTTAGTATTCAAACAGCCACTACCGGCTTTAGGGTCGAGCGACCCGGGCGCTCCCAAGGCGCCACACGCGTCACCTATATACTCAACGATTCAAGGTGAACAAATTGATCAGTCCATTCAATTCTTGCATGAACCGTCTGAGTTGTCTCCAAGTCAAACTCAAGATATTACTTCTCTGGCTGTTTCTGATCTAGCTACGTTGCCAAAAGTACTTAATACGAGCAATATAGATCACATTATTTTGTTTGGGCCTTCACAAGTACGTCTAAATTTTATGTCGGCTGTTTGATTAAAAGTCAATTACAAAGTTGGCCAATACTGAAGGTTACAAAAGTACGAAACATTTAAGCAAAGCTTTAAAAATGCACGAAAATAGTCCTACACATAAAAAAAAACATTTTTTTCTATGGGCTGAAGCTGAAATCAGGTTCAATTCTGGTTCAACTATTGACAAGGAAGAACAGAAGTTAATTTCTAAACAAAAATTACGATAGAACAATGTGCCTTGTATTTGGCTGAAAATAATATAGCATTCAGAGGGTCATCTGATAAATTATGTACTCCAAACAACGAAAAATTCTTAGGCCTTGTATAATTGTTGGCAAAGTTTGACCCCATCATAGAAGGGCATGTCAGATTGGCAGTAAACGGTGATTTGGTTGACCATTATTGCGGCAAAAATATACAACACGAATTTATAGAACTCATGGGATCCAACGTTATATCTACAATAGTATCCCGCATTAAGGCTTTGAATATTTTGCAATCATAGCTGATTGTAATCCTGGTGTAAGTCATAAAGAGCAACTTTCAATCACATTTAGATGCGCCGATATAACAGAGGATGCCGTAAGCATAAAAGAATATTTTATTTAATTTTTTACAAATAGATGAATAAACGGGTGCAGGTCTCACAGAAAGCATTTTAAAAACATTGAGTGATCATGGCCTTAACATTAATGACTGCTGAGGACAGGGTTATGATAATGGCGCGAACATGAAGGGAAAAAATGAAGGCGTACAGAAAAGAATTATGGATATAAATCCGCTAGCTGATTTATATCCATAATTTTTGGTGCCATGTGGATAGCTATAATTTAGTATTATGTGATGCGCCAAAATCATCAGTAAAATCTGTTAACTTGTTCGGAATTTTACAAAAATTGTTTAATTTATTTGCAGTATTGGTAAATTGATGGAAAATTTTGACCGATAATTTGAAATTATACACCCTCAAAAAATTAAGTGACACGCGTTGGGAAGCTCGTGTTGAAAGCGTTAAAGCCGTTCGTTATCAGTTATGTGAAATGCACAATGCTTTGGTTTCTTTGTCCGATGTTACCGAACAAAGCGATGCTGCGACATCACACGAAGTGACCACACTTGCAGGACAAATAAAAGATTTAAGTTTTATTGTTTCTATTATAGTATGGTATGATTTTTTATTTCATATTAACGTTGTGAGCAAAGCAAGTCTACCTAAAATCAACTTTGTCGACTTTACCGAAATGCTTGGTTAATGTTGTTCTTATTTAGAAACATATAGACAAACAGGTTTCGAACAAGCTATTGTAACAGCAACTGAAATAGCATCGGAACTTGATACCCAGCCATTTTTCAAAAAAACAGACGTGGCTAAGACGCATTAAACGTAGACCGGGTGAAGAGACTGTTGATGAACCTATAACCGATCCAAAGTTTGGAGCGGAGTTTTTTAATGTTCTTTTTGACACCGTGCTTATGTGTATGAATGCAAGATTTTTCTGTCCCGTGAAATTTCTTGTTTAACATAAAAAGAATACAAAATAAAATAAAAAAAAACTCATGCGGCATTGTGCTAGACTGCAAGAGAAGTTAACGGTTAACTCTTAATCTGATACTGATGGGGATTTGCTGTGCGATGAAATTTTATGTCTGCAACACTATCTTGAGGACAGTCAGGCGACACCTATCGAAACATTAAGCTTCCTCAAAAAACACAATCTTCAAGAATTAGGATCCCAACACCTGGATATCGCTGCGTATTCTGTTAACAACACCGGTGACTGTTGCAAGTGGCGAACGCAGTTTTTCGAAACTAAAGTTGATAAAAACTTACTTGCGGTCTACAATGTCTCAAACAAGATTAAATAGTTTTGCCTCGCTCTCAATTGAAAATCAAGTTGCAGAGACTCTCGATTTTGCTACTCTTATTAGGAGTTTGCTGATAAAAACGCGAGAAAAATAAGACTTTAGTAATTTTATATATTTTTCATTACTAAAATGTTTCGTGAATAAATAAATAAACAAATAAAATATTTAGTTTTTAATAATAATAAATATATGTTGGTAGTTGTCTATAAATTTCATAACAAATATGGTATCTACAATATTTATAGTAAGCCGTAATTGAGTAAGGCGTCGCTTGCGTAGACAATAATACAATTTGCACGATATCTTTATAATTTATAGCATATGTGTTATTCTTAAGTACATATAGCTATATTACTGTAAGTTACAAATTTCACTTATATATTATTACATATTAGGATATAAAAGGGCGCCAAATGAAATACTTGCTCGGGGCGCGTAGATGGTTAAGGCCGGCCCTGCAAACAGCTGCTTGTTCCGCTGTCCGCTTAAAAGCTACCTCACAGTGGATCAATAAGAATATTTTCTACTCTATCATTCTGGATTAATTTTGGTCTCTACCAAGAAACTAAACTACACCATACACCAATTACAGTTCGGAAAGAACTTTGAAATCACTATCCCCACCAGATCATCCTGGGGTGATGACGCATTTATGGAGGATAAAACGATCCACTTCTACACCGTTGGGGTAGGTGGTGGTGTTTTCTCAGAAAGACTAAATATAAGTCTCTCTTTCCGTCTTCCAAATCATTATAGATTGTACCAGGCGGAAATTGTCCATTGTAGCCGTAAACTGCCGTTCATCTCTTGAGGAGGCGTCTATGCAAACGATTTCTGTAGAAGCTGCATGGAAGAGGAGGAGGAGAAGACTACACTTCACCTTCTTTGTACATGTCCTGCACTCTCCCATAAAAGAAATCTCTATGTAGATGCCTTCTTGCTTAATCATCTTATTGGCTTGGCTAACACAGACGTTAGAAGTCTATCGCGCTTCATCAGGAGCTCTTAATGCTTAGCAAGTAGAGGGAGAAACTCCCTAGGTCCACGTGTCATCACAACAACCACCTTAACCTAACCTAACCAGACACATTGGTATTAAGGGAAACAAACTGGCAAACCAGACAGCCAAATCGACCCCAACTCGGTAATATCGAACTACCAACCCGACAAGAAGAAGTTCATTAAACTCGCAAACATACACTGGCAACAAAAAAGCGTAGAAGAATGGAGCCAATATGTTCATCATTACTCGCCACAACAAATGCTTCCTAACACTTAGAATCGGACTTTCATAAATCAATCACTGTTACCTGCTGAACAAAGACACTTCTCCCTTATGCCACCTATGTCAATCCAACCAAATTATCTCCATCAAACACTTAACGTTTGATTAACAAAAAATCAACCAAACTTGTACTGTATCACATAGTAAAAATTTCAAAAGCATCCTCTCATTTAACTCAGAACAAAACATTCAATTTAGAAAACTGTGTCTAGAATCTGATTTTAACATTTGTCGGCCGTAAGCCCTGGTAGCTAGCTTTGGACCTTTTAAGTTTTATACCGTACATTTATGTAAGTACATATAATTAATATTAAAAATAATACTAATAATAATTTTTAAGAAAATATTGGGTCGCACTATGAAAAGGTTGCATACCACTGCTAAGGACTCAATTGGCCATTTTATTTTATTACAAAGATTTGCTTAACTTTAGAAGAAGTCGCTTGCTCGCTTCAATTCCCTTTGGATGGCACATTGCGTCTGGTAATTTCCCGTTTGCCTTAGAGATAAAACCCACCCAAATACCCTCTTACTCATCCCTAGAGTAGGATAGTTTCACCCACAAATGTTGCGCCATGAGAACCAAAAATATATTTTAAATAATTTCTTCACCTGGTATAGAATCTCAGCCGGTGTGACCAGAATCTCGTCCTCTTGCGTCGAGATAGGATTTCTGGCGATCTCCTCTTCCTTCCGGATCTGAATGTCGGCCAAACTTGTGTACATATGGCGACGCAGTATCTTCACGCCCTCATGAATCGGCTGTGGAAGTCCAGCTAAGCTCTCATGATCGTTGATGAGCGAATAACCGATGAACTTGTTTCTGGAAATGTCCAAGAACTGATCGACGTCTTTCTGACGAACTTTCGGAGTCCATGGCAGACGCGTTGTTATGTGAACCGCCTGGTCAATGCGCTGATTGTTGCACCCAAAGCCGGGACCACCATTTCCACCGGCATTGGCCGACGGATCATCGAACGGGCGAAAGTACTGTGTTAGATCCTCCTCGCCCTCACCCGACTGCAGCTCCATATCCATTTGCTCTTGCTCGTCGAGAAACCGTTGTTTGATCAAACTCCGTCGCAGAACATTTCGCTTGATGTTTTGGTTATCCAATATATCGGACGCCGTGGCGGGCGGCGAGCTGGCGCGCATGCACTTGGTAATCTCCATCGTGTCCTCGGTGTTGGGGGGTAGCCCGCACTTAACCCTATATTCGTTTTTGAGGTTCTTCAGAACCTCCATTCCACCCAGACCGACAAGAGAGATCTTCCATAGCAGCAAAAGGACCTTTTTCATGGGAAAGTGAGGAGCAGCTCCACTGCAGAAACGTGTTATCATCCCAAGAAGCTTCACGGAGAGCAATTCATCCCCAAATGGACTGTTGATTTCGTTCACAAAGGACTCGGCAATGGCTTGGTAGTCCTCTGACTCGTTTTCCTTTTCGTCTCGAATGGTTTCGGTGATGATGTACAGCACAGACAATATAACTCGCAGGTCAGTAGAGTCTGCGAGCGACACGTTTGAGATTTTAATTGCAGCACAATCGGCGGATATAGCCGAATCGATTTCCATGTTCAGAAGGTCAATGAATGAAGCAAACACTCCCAGCTCGTACAGCACTATGACATTGTCGCGAGTATTTTGATGTTGCTCCTCGTCGGACTGCACTTCGGCCCAGCAGCCCTGTGCCAGATAGAGAATGCAGCGAGCCGCTTGCATTCGAAACGATCGGTCAGACACCTCAAGCTGGTCGCTCAGTTTCATGATTATGGATTTCTGATTTGTGAGGTCTAGTTTCTGCCAATTTGGTGGCAGGTTGTACATTTCCATTTGATCTTCGAATGCCTTCACGTTCAATTGGAACTCACCAAATTCCGTGTAGCTGTACAACTCGGCGATTTCATTTTGATACGAATCAACATCGCTGTACACAAAGTCCAGATCGGGACCATCATAGTTGCCGTCAATGTCGTGGGTCTCCTGTTCGAAGGAGTTGTTTATGGACGAGAGCATCTCGTCGGAGTTTGTCTTCATTTTGGCTGGGCTTTGTTTGGTGAATGTTGCTTGGCAGAAAATGTTTATAACGATGGGCGTGCTATTTTGTGATTCAGAACATTTTTCGCACAGAAAATGTTTTCAGTTATTGTTCGAGCACTTTTCTAACTCATGTGAATTAGCTTTTCACACTTAATAAGTTTAATTTAATAAATGTTCGCTTATGAAAATCTGTGAAAATTTTCACGTAGGTATTCGCGAGTACAAAAAATATTTATTTTTTTTGACATAAGTCTGACATTTATAAAGTGAACAGATTTTGCCTGCACTGTATTATCGGTGGTCAGTAGCGCCAGTCCTTATGGATTAATTGGGTGTATTTCACATCCACAACGACGGACACTTCGCGACCAGTCGCAGATTTTATTTTATTTTTTCATTTAGAAATAAATCCGCAAAAAAAAATGTGTTGGTTTACACCTGATCTGTCAAAATATTCATAATAATGTTATAGCGGATGTAGTTTTTGATTTGTAATCTCACTCTCACTCACCGTAGTAAATGTCACAGTTTTTCATCCTCCTTTTGCCCGGCCTATCCCACCGCACTTCCTGAATGGCGGTGATATCTGCTTTGTAGCAGTCTAGGGCCTCCGCTAATTGTTCGCCTGCACGCGGTCTGTTCAGGGTTCGAACGTTCCACGTGCAGATCCCAACGTCATTGTCCTTATTTCGTTTTGCAGGGTCGACAACAAGGAATCCGTCCTTATCCGAGGCTCTTGGTTGCTTCGTAACCATTATTTTTTTCCGTGGTTGGGTAGTTAACCTCACGCACAACCCCCGACCTGGAGGGCGAGGCATTTTCTGGGACCCCTTGGACGAAAGGGACCGGAATATTCTGGAGTCAGTAACCCGCTTCCGGGATTTGAGAGCTGCGGTTCACCCATTGCGGGCTCATCCGCCACCATCTCTATTTCAACGCCCTGACTAGTATTGAAAATCATTAATAACCTCAGCTCCAAACACGGCGAAGTAGCTCATTAAGGTATCTGACGTGCTACCTCATGACGTCACCGTTGATTCAATCATGTGAATTCATCCGCCGTACGTCCTCCTTCTGAGGGGCTCATGTAAGACTTCTCAGACTCGAGCAGACAGTCAGTTCCGACAGAGCATTATAGTGTTGCCATTTATTCGTGTTCAACACTCGCACTTATAAGTTCAGCAAGTCAAGCTGGGCTGAGCGAGACCAGTACCCGGTGGTTACCACGCGGAGGTAAAATAAGCACAATTGATGTGTGTGAGATAGTTATAAATACTGGGCATTGCCAAGTTGATGCCGATCAGGATCCCGCCCTATTCACACACACACAACTACCTTATAAAAGAGTTACAATGAAGTAAACATTGTCCATCACAAACTTCAGTTTTTTTATTTTTATTTTAATAATAATTCAATTATATTGCAACACTGGCATATATTTGATATTCACCTAATAAGGGTTGATTTCCACGGAGTTAAACCTAAGTGCATAGGAAAATGACACAAATATATGAAAACGACACATAAGCGATCGTTTGTCAACTATCAGCTGTTACCTTGGCCGATTCCACCCCTGATCTCTCTCTCTCTAATCTCGTGCTCATAAAAACATACTGTTACATTCAGTGTTGGCATTTAATGACCATTTTTGACAGTTCTAGCTGTCAAAATAGGGTCATGCAGTGTAATCCGCATATCTCAAATGACCTAATGACCAAATGACCACAAATGACCATGCTGATTTTGACAGATAAAAATGACAAAATTGCATGCAGTGTAATCGGACAATAAGCACGAATGCCAGTATAATGACCTAATGACCATATGCAATTTATTGAAATTTGGTTATGGCATTGCTGTCATTTTTGTCATCTAAAAATTATCATCGTTTCCAAGCGTGGAGTTATTTAATACTTCAATAATAACATTTTTGCATGATAATAATAATATTTTTGGATAACATTTTCCGTAAATTGTTTTAATAATTACATTTTTATTGTACTTTTGTTCAGTGATAATTGGTGGTTTTCTTGTTATTTTTATGTACATGGTTTAGTATTTGTGGTGTAATATCTAGGTATTACTTTCCTGTTTCCGATTATCTGTTTTATTTATTTTATTGAAAAAATAAGTTTTGTTTTAACATGTACGGCGTTACCACAACTCACTCTGAAAATATAACCACAAATGCCTTTAATGACCAGCAGGTCAAAAATGACCAAAATGGGCATTGTGGTCACGTAGTCTAATATACTACCTTGACAGCGCGGAACTTATGGTCATTTGACAGATAATCTTGTCATTTGGCTGTGGTCATTTGAATGCCAACTCGGCATACAGTCTAATCTTACCTTTACTCAGTACTTGTACTTTTTCTCTATACTTTTCACTACTGTCATCTATCGCACTTCATTATCGCGGTTAACAACTAGAATGTCTTGGGTGCTCCTGCGACATCTATTTTTATCTCCTAGTGACACCTTTCGAAATTTCCAGATTCGTTGAGTTTAGAAGGTTCGAGAACAACATAACTATGTACGTACTAGTTATTCCACAGCTACTCAAACTGATATTCAAATGCTGCCAAAATCGGTAATATGGCTACTTTCTACTAGATGGCGCTGCAACTTCACTAATTGATGCTCAATGACACAGTTTGAGCAAACATGCAACAATACTTTATCACCCATAATAAATATAAAATACATATAATTGTTGTCCCATTACATACTTTTTGTGAATTGTATTCGGTATATGTTTTATGAACAGTATGGTGGACTTAAAGTGTGGGGGGGGGGCTTACCTAAAACACATGAAACTTTGAAGCTCCGCGTTGACAAACGCATCCAGTTGAACCATATGAAATCAATGCATCCAATCACAAAGCTGCGATGTGTTTCAACTTCAATATGAGACTTATAAACAACGTAATATTTTGTGACGTTGCTGTAAAGCACCGTGGGTCAACGCGAAGGTACTACAAGGTATGAACTGTCCAGCTTTATCTTAGTAATAGCTGAATTTTTGGTTTGAGGCAAAGAGGTCAAACTGCACGCGCCAAACGTGATTGTGGTTTTGCATTATGGTGCCTTAAAAACTGATCATAGCTTCGGCGTAAACACTACGTCTCCACGAGAAATATTTCATTGCTTACCATCCGTCATTTTCATAGAAAGAAAGAAATATAGTATGCCATAAAATGTACGATGTGCTATATTGCATTCTATAAAATATTGCGCGTTAATTAAGGAAGAAGAGGTATGCAGAAGGGTGTAATAGAGGGAAAAAATGCAATCAAATTAACGAAAATGAAAAAAGTTAACAAATGTAAACAAGGCTTCTCCATTTCGCCAAACATCTATCTGTTTGCTCTATGTACGGGTACGGGTCACATTTTTGCATTTAAATAAAGAAACACAAATTATTATATCATAATAGCGTTACCATCATCGTGATGTTCGTTTGGCACACTACCTTATCTATATCTTCTATTTTCATTTTACATAAAACATCGCAATAATCCTCCATCTGTGAACTCCCGTCCCTACCTCTTCATAAAAATAAAGCCGTAATAAAACAGCCGGCTAGAAAGTAGTTGAACAAATTATTCGTGAAATCGAAAATTAAAAAAAAGAGAAGTAAGAAATAAATAATTACCTTGTTAAATAAACTTATCAAGACATTTTACTGCACATTGCTGGTTTCGTCATTTAAAGAATTTTAAATTTCCATAAAAGTTCTTTTATCTATTTTTAATTATTTTTGTTCAATGAGTTTGTACAAACTATTTCAGTTCAGTAATTAATTGACCAGTTTTTTTCCCAAGGAATCTGGAAGAAATGGCATCATTAATGCATTTCCTTATTGGAGCCCTAGTAACTGCGATTGGGGGCTGTTACTACTTTTTCATGCAAGTAAATATCGTTTGTTATTTTACTCTACACCTAACTGCTTGGCTTATATAAAAAAGGGAAAATAGTATCTCATTGTATATACCTTGTACATTTAGATAAGGGTCGATTTTTGTACAAGTTGCAAGTCATTCGAATTATTTTGTTGACCAATAATGATATTGGTTATCTACACTCCAGGTATCAATAGCTATATATCTAGGTAGTCTGCTAGTTGAAGTTAGTACCATAGGTCTATTCGAACACTTCATCCGCATACCAATCGTAATTTGGTGTTTTTTATATTCTGATTGAATTACGAATATTTGGGACCTGGTTAAACGCATACGAAAATAGGTGTAAGTTGTCATTGAGTAAACTGTGAATACCTACATGGAAGAGGTGAGAGTTATGTTTTTTTCTACATATGGAATTTGGTCATTTGTATAGCGGAGAAATACGTGTGAGTGAGAAGTGTTCCCAGGCAATGAGTGTCAAGAAATAAGTGCACTTTGTACTATTACATATGTTCCAAATACATTTTGACTTTTCAAGGTCATGTGTGTACCTATTTCTATTTTGGATGCATCGTCGGTCGATGTGTTTGATTTATTGGTTGAGTTTTTTGTCGGGCAATATTTACATTTATTTGGTTTGTAGACAAATGCAAATAAAACTCCAATTCAGGTAGTCAAAAATTATTCATCAGCCCCTTGCCTTTCGAGTTCATCGTAGGTAATCCTTTCATGTGGTTCAATGCAACCTTTGGGTGATGGTGGAGTTGAGTACGCAGTCCCGACTGAAGCCAAAACTTGGTGAAACTTGTTAACCATATGTATCTTATCCAGAAAACTTGAATTCGACAGGAATATAAATGTATCGTCCACAGCTCACTGCTCGTTCTCAACACATCAAAGAATCGATTTCGTTAGCAATCCCGACGCTCAATGGCTTCGGCTTTTTAGAATAAGCTAATTTGCTTGATCTTCATTTTGCCGCTAGCTCAGCGCTCCCATTTTTTGTCATTACCAAAGTGATTGTAGAATATTCCGTGGGACCAATTGACAAACAGAAATGTATGTATGTTTGTCTTTTTGTGAATTGAAACCATTTCCTTGGTCATTTCGGCTTGTCCTTTCAGAGAATTCGGATCATTGGGTATAAAACAGAGATTGAAAGGTTTATGTTCAAAGTAGTTTGAGCAATTTATCGATTTTCATTATATTCGTTTGAAATTGGTCACTTTATTTCTAGACCCCGAGCATTGCTGACTTCCGGCATCGAACTCGGAAACAAAATCGGTTGCTGCTCATTATAGCAAAGGTGTACTCCCGGTACATATTTTTTTTATTTTTCAGTTTCTTAGAACAGATTGACAGGTATACACGCCTCTTCCACGGCAAGATGAAAAGCTGTAAGCGGCTGATGATGTCGATATGGTCCGCGTACTCCTGGAGCTGGATCAATCTGTTAAAGATAGTGCCGTATATTACATGTTAACATTTGCCCTGCCGTTCCTGCTTTAGATCAACATTGAAGAAGTCATTGATAGCGCATCTCTTTGCCGCAATCCAATGCGGGTTTGCAATAGTTCACAAGAGCTGTTTACATACTGCACATTTTACCGCGTGTTTTCCCACTACACAACTGAGTTAGTTTTGTTTGGATCCCGGACGCGGCTATTGCCACGTAGAGCTTCTGACGGCTTTTAGTAAATTAAATTTTGTCGCGATATTCGAACCAAGGATAAAGTTAGTATACTACACTCGACAGCAAATAAACCGGGCCACCCGCTACATTCAAACTCTGATTCAATTGTCTTTTAAATTATAAAACATACAATTAAAAAAGTAGTAAAAACAGAAAGTGCGTTATGTTGAATAAAATTAATGGGAACTCATTGGGATTATTCAATTAATTCAGTGTTTATTTAAGGTTATACAAGAAAGAGTCGTTTTCCAGTTGTGTTAATTAAAAAATCATAAAATGAAAAAAACAAAATTTAATCCAATAACAAAGAAAAAATTAAAAAAAAAAATGTTGGTTAATATCTGGTGTTGCCTCTTCTTGCTTGGATAACTGCCAGCATCCTTGCATTCATCGACCTCACGAGCCTGACTATGAAATCTTGAGGAATAGCATTCCGCTCCTCTTCAAGTGCGATCGGCAGCTCTGGAAGCCTTGTTGGAGCAGGTATCCGCGCTCGAACCCGACGTTTCAGTTCATCCAATAAATGTTCTATATGATACTGGGTCACCACATATGCAGCATGAGGCCGTGCGTTATCTTGCATTAACAGCGTATCCTGCCCGATATATCCTGCGAAAGGTAACACATGGTCTGCGAAGATTTCAGGAATGTAGCGATGAGAAGTCAATCCACGTGTACGGCCCTAAATAAAGCTGTATGTGCGGTTAAGGAGATGCCGCCCAGACCATTACAGATCCTCCTCCATAAGCAACAGTTTCCTCGATGCAACATTGAGAATATTGTTCACCAACGCGACGATATACTCTCTGACGTCGATCACTTACATGTAGACTCACCCTGGACTCGTCAGTAAAGAGGCTGCTCCAACATCCAATCCCTATGCTCTCGAGCAAATTCAAGTCGTGCTCGACGGTGGGCTACGGTTAATGCTGGGCCTGTTGCAGCTCTCTTTGGAGTCAGGTTCTGTTCAAATGTCTCCTTCTGACGGTATCTGAACTTATGAGCACTTGGTGTG
The DNA here is from genome assembly GCA_949715645.1 of Portevinia maculata. Classification (NCBI taxonomy): domain Eukaryota; kingdom Metazoa; phylum Arthropoda; class Insecta; order Diptera; family Syrphidae; genus Portevinia; species Portevinia maculata. Next base: position 83,141,605 of record OX454527.1, on the reverse strand, counting down.
CGTCCCGCAGACTTTGTTGGTCTAGGTATCGTCTGTAAACTCGTTGCACCGAAGATCTGCTAATTTGAAGTCTTCGAGCGACCTCACGTTGCGCAACGCTTGCTTGAAGTAGTGCTACAGCTTGAGCGGCTTTCTGAGGTGTCATCCATTATTAACAACGTAAAAAAACGCAAAAATACACGCGTTAGCATTGCGTTCCCTGCTTGATTACAATGTGAGTTAACGGTACTTAAGAATAAATTTAAAATTATTTTAATCGGCATGAAAAGCATTTTCTGTAGGCACCACTTTTTAAGTTGTATGTGTTATACTTTTAAAGAAAATCGAATCAGAGCTTGTACGTGACGGGAGGCCCGGTTTATTTGCTGTCGAGTGTATTCTAAATGTGAATCTGACCCGGTGATTTTTCTTTGGAACGTTTAGCGTGGCAATGATTAAGCTTGCCTTAGTCGATCCCGAGTAACCTCCAGACGGACCGGGCTATGTTCCCTTTAGTCCAGATTATAACCTCGTCATTAGAAAAGAAAGAAAGTCGATCCAGAGAAATGAATGATCTTTCATTGGCTTGGTGTTAAAACGGAGGATTGTTGATAGCATGTACTTGGTCTTGTCCTCATTTACTTCAATCGCCATTAAAGCCTCTAACACGGCACACTGTGAACGGCCGATGATGTTGATATCGTCCGCATACCCTGTACCTGGACGGATCTATTGAAGATAGTGCCTTCCACCTGCCCTTCGCACTATTTTCTCCAGAACAAAATTGAAGAAGTAACATAATAACGCATCTCCTTGCCGAAATCCGGTACAAGTTTGCAATAATTCGGAAGGGCTTCTTCCAAACTGCACATTACCCCGCGTGTTTTCAAGTGTCAGTCGACACAACTGGATCAGTTTTGCCGGGATCCCGAATTCGGAAATCCATATGGGTATTTAAAGTCCATGAAAAGGTAGTGGGTCTCGACTTGAAAGCATATTTCTTGTACGGGGCAGACACTTTGTTCGAAACGTGGACATCGCATAAAATAGTAAAAATATCATGGCAGGAAAGCACCACCAACAACGAAGTCTTACTGCGAGGGATTAAAAAGCAATTCACAAACTATAGGCCAGTTACAATTTTACCGGCCATCGAAAAAGTCATGGAGCAAATCGTTTCGGATCGTATATCTGACTGTAAAAAGCATTATTTGATCTGCAAAAGCCAATACGGATTCTAAAAAAGGGAAAAAGCACAAACAAACTGCTTGGTGACCTCGCGATTGTAGTTAATATAGCACTCAGCATGAGACAACATATCCTCGTTCTGTTTTTGGGTTTCAGCATTTGATACGCTCGACCACACTAAACTCATCAACGCTTTATACAGAATAGGTATTAGAGGAAGACTGGCGGATTGGTTAACAACCTACCTTGCAGACAGAATCTTCCGAGTAAAAATCGTGAATTGATGTAGTGTTGCAGATAAAGTTCAATATGGAGTGCCTCAAGGCACGAAGCTTGGCTCTCTACTTTTCATTTTGTACACAAACGAAATCCTTAAATGCTTAAAAACGTAAGACGCTACAACGGTGATACGGAGGAGTTCGACGAAGTTTCGAAATGGTGTCATAATAACGGGCTTGTACTAAATGACAAAAAAAAAAAATATGCACATTCGAAGCCCGATGTATCCAGCGTCACAAATCGTCCTTAAAACTTTTAAATGTGATAGTGTGTCTGACTCTGAGCAAATTGAAGTCGTGGATACGTACAAGTATCTTGGTGTTATCATTGACTGCCACTTTCGCTGGGAGCCTCACATAAATTATCCACGAAAGGAGCTGAGAGGATCCTTGTTAGCGCTCGCTTGTCTTCAATACAAAGCCTCGATTAGTGTACAAAAACAAGTGTATCACGCATTTATAGAATCGATGCTACGTTACGGTGTACTGTCATGGGGAGGTGCAGCGCAAACACACATCGAAAAACTGAAAAACAGCCAACACAGTGCGCCCAAAATGATGTCAAGAGGAAATGGATCTCACATTAAGGTACTGAAAATTAGGCAGATATTTAATTTGCACTGGAGTAATAAGACGATGCGGAATTCCGCACTCCAAGTCATCATTTTGGTACAAGAAGGCAAGTCGAAAGAATGTATCAACTCTCATCGATTATAAATGAGTATGCCAGAAGAAGGCTGATGTATAGCGTGCCGAATGTACTAAATATTCTTCCTCAACACTTGAGAAACATCAACCAAATTAATGTCAGGAAACCAAGATTAAAACAATTTTTCTTAGAAGCTATAACTTAATTTTAAACTTAAATTAAATGGACTATTTCAAATCTAATGTAAATTAAGAAATATTAATATAATTGAAAATTTAATTTAAATATTAATTATTAAAATGTAAAAAAAAACACTGTCAGAACGAACAATTCAGCCTGGACGATGAAAGCCAAAACTTCCGTCCACCTAACCAAAACGAAGTGAAGATACCGATATCCAAACTTAAGTCCAACAAAGCTGCTGGACCAGACGGCTTAAATGTCGAGCTTTTTAAGGCAGCGGGAGATGACCTGGTGGAGAGCATACACCAACTCGTTTCCAAGATTTGGTCAGAAGAAAGTATGCCTGATGAATAGAACCTCAGCATCGTTTGCCCGATCCACAAGAAAGGAGACTCTCTAAACTACGCCAATTATAGAGACATCAGTCTCCTGAATACTGCCTATAAGATCATGTCTCCTGTACTGTGTGAACGCCTGAAACCATTCGTCAACGACCTGATTGGTCCCAACCAGTGCGGTTTTAGGCCCTGTGAGTCCACGGCCCATCAGATATTCACACTACGCCAGATCCTGGAGAAAACCCAGGAAGTCCAAATCGATACCCACCATTTTTTTTATCGATTTTAAGGCCGCATAATGATAGCATCTATAGAGACGAGCTATACAGAGCCATGTCTAGTTTTGGCATCCCTGCCAAACTTGTCATATTGTGCAGAATGACGATGGAGAAGGCCCGCTGCTCCATAAAGATCGGAAACAATCTCACCGAGACCTTTGATGTCAAAAAAGGATTTAGACAAGGTGATGCGCTGTCATGCGACTTCTTACTTGAGAAAATTGTGCGAAACTCGCAAGCCAACACTAGAGGCACAATTTTTCAAAAGTCTGTGCAACTACTTGCATATGCTGACGACATTGACATAATTGGCAGAACACAGCGAGCTGTCACTTGTGCGTTTGCAAGTATTAGCACAGAAGCGGCAAAAATGGGTATAGTGGTGAATGAGGGCAAAACAAAATATATGCTGTCAACAAGAAGGGGCACACAACATCGACGAATCGGACAGAACGTCACGATAGACAGATATAATTTTGAGGTAGTTAGGGACTTTTTTTACCTCTGCTCCGCTATTAATTCTGATAATGACACCACAGCTGAAATAAAACGAAGAATTACATTTGCCAACCGCTGTTTCTTTGGCCTACGATTTCAATTGATTAGTAAGGCCTTGTCAAGAAAAACTTAGGAGACTATATAAGACCCTTATCATTCCAGTCCTGCTCTACGGCAAAGAAGCGTGGACATTAGCAAAAGCGGATGAAGATCTTGGTCGTTTCGAACGCAAAATTCTTCGAGTGATTTTTGGTCCCGTTTGCGTTGATGGGCTTTGGGGGAGGAGATTTAACAGCGAGCTCTACGAGCTGTACAGCGACATCGACTTGGTCAAAATAGTGCGAATCAGTCGACTAAGATGGCTAGGACATGTAGAGCGAATGGACACCAACGCTTCGGCCCGAAGAGTTCGAACCGGAGGGACAACGCAGTGGAGAAAGACCTCGCCTTAGGTGGCGCGCGCAAGTGGAAGGGGATCTCAACCAACTTGGAGTGCGCAACTGGAGGCAGAGATCGTGCTAACTGGAGAGGCGTATTGGTTGAGGCCCAGGTTCACCCCGGACTGTAGCGCCACCTAAGTAAGTAAGTAAAAAAAAAAAATGGCTACAATAAGACACTTATAAATTCTTACATACATAGTGAGCCGTATAGCGAAGATCAATCGACAGTTGATAATTGACTATTTTCAATGTGTGCTATTGTGAATGAACGATTCTAAAGGATTTTGTCAATCGCAATCAATTAAAAAAATGCGATTGACAAAAATACCAAATGCATCGTTCGTTCACAATAGCACACATTGAAAATAGTCAATTATCAATTGTCGATTGATCTTCGCAATACGGCTGAGTAAGTAACCTTTTGTTAGAATTAAATCTTAAAAATAATCTCCTGCAGATAAGCCAATTGGCTTCGCAGGTCAATAATAAAATAACATAATGGTTTTGCATCTTGAAAATAAATAAAAATGAATAAAATAAAAAAAAGAGTCGGTACACAAAATGCCTTAAGAAATTATAGGAGAAAAACATGGTACGACATTCCGGTAGAGTGGTTCAACATACGGGTGTCAGATCTATTAAGGATGGTTCGGGACAAATTAAAGAGGATTATCGCCAACCGCCATAGTGGAGAGGAATATCAAGAAGAAGAAGGCACATACATTTTTATACCGTCTTCGAACGGCGAATTTATAAAGCTTCTCATTACGATTGATACTTTTGGATATTTGTCACCACTTTCGCAAGAGGTGGAACAATTGAAAAAAAAACTGCACTGACCCTCCACTCCCAGTTTCCAAATGAACCCAAGTATATTTTGCGGAAAACTGCCCGTACAGATACCGGCTATAAATATCACTTCAGCGCTTGTCGTCAAAGGCAATTAAGGGGTGAAATCACTTCTAGGTAATTGTAACATTTAGGTGCACCTAGCGGCAGATTTAACACATTAAGCTTGTCCCATAAGTGTGAATGTTAATCCGTATGCTAACACGACGGAAATCACAAGTGCCGTAAAAGGACGTTCAAGTAAAAATCCATAACAGGTGCATACATGTGCCAAAATCGTAAAAAGGGTCAGGCCTTATAGCTCCTGGATCACACAAATGCAATGACACCAGCATTTGATTGGCCCCAGTAAAAATGTGATCCGAAACCGAGAGGACTACCGATGTTTATTGAGGTCAAACGGGCGAAAGCCATTAACTGACCAGTAGGGATGCAGTAAATGAGTGGGTTATGGTCCCTTTAATTTTGATCATAAGTTTACCGTCAAGAAGAAGAAGATATTTGGCAGTAAACATATTTATCGGTTCGGGGATCAAAAAATAAGTTTTATGATTAACTAGCGTAGCTTCTTGCCTTAGCCTAATTGTATTAACTTAAAATCTGAAATACAACCCTTAGCGGGTACCCGGCATGCGTTGCTAAGCCTATCCACTAGGGGTAGGTGGTAATTGCCTGGCAGGCGCCTATGTCCGCTTACTTTTTCGAATCAAACAGTGCTCGATTCACAGGTTAAAGGGGTTTAACCCTTTTCTGCGCATGGTATAGCGCATGTTAATGGTACTTTGTCAGAAGTTTTAGCCACGTGCCAAGAACAACTGTAAAAAGTTTCAACGATGCGCTATCTACAGCAAAAAACAAAAAATGCAGTGGTGGGTAAACTGCTGTCCCGGTTCTGTGGTTTCGGTGTCCAGAGCATAGACACAATCATATACGCATAAGTAGACGCCAGATTTTTCGTGCTTTTCGTTTTTTTTGTAGGAGTTTTATTTACTTCGTTAGGGTAATTAATATCAACCCTGTTTCTTCTTTGGCAGGTAGGGGTTCTTTGCCATGCTACTCGCTGTATGTTTCTATTAAACAGTTCAACTTCTTCTTCTAGTTGAAATTGGTACTTTATTGAGACTTGTAGATTAATGTTATCATCTAACAGTTGTCTAAAGAACTGGGAAATAGCAACAATAACCTTTTATTTTTGCTGGCCTGCTGAGGTGGCTTTCCGTTATTAAACATATATCTATGTTCGTTGTATTAATAAAAACTTCTAGCTCAGAAAGGTGCTGTGCTAGCCCGTTTGCATTCCAAGTAAGTATTTTAAGTGTATTATTCATATTGGTTTCTTAGGCGCCTTATACTTTATATACTTTTCAAGTTGCTTAAACTTCTCAAATATATTAGTATTTGTTTTGCACTCTCTTTTAGAGATTGTTTCTTAAGTGTAGTTGCAGGTATTTGTTGTTTAATAATATCTGCAAACGTTGTTTTCTTGGGTGTATCTTGTGTATTGATACCTGATATTTTTTGGTTTGGTTTTACTTTTTCTAAAGTCTTTTTGCTTCGTTGATTTGGAATTCGTTTTTTATTCCTTATATTTTGTAGTGCTATAGCCACCTCACAGCCTCTATTGCTTGCGGGGTGTTGTTCTTTGCAATTTATTAGCACATTGGGGTAATACAGTGTGAGTGATTGCCGCAATGCATCTTTTATCAATTTTAAGGTTTTTTTCTTCTTTTCCGGGGTTTAAGTGTGGATCATTCTTTAAAGCAACTTATGTTATCTAGAGTGGGCGCATTAGCTCAATAATTGATGCGTATGACCAATGAGCGAAGGCATCGAATCACATTTGGAAACAACTCAAAAGTTTATTCAGTGTCACATCTCTTGCGAAAGTCAACTGTAGGTGCCTTTCGTTTGCGACAAAAACATAACTGCACACACACGATTGTCTTGAGAAGCCGGACCTTAGGCTCTATAGAGGCTTTTAGTTTAATTGAATGAACGCGTAGTAGAGTTGATGGAACCTCGTCACTGCAGAGGATGAATTGAGTTAATACTACGTTGGGTTTGTTGCACTAACCGTTGTTGGCGAATGTTACGTTGGGTTTGTTGGATTACCCGTTATCGGTGAACTTAAGGATAATTCAGATTCCAAAAATATTAGGCACTGATTTCGTGACCAATTGCGCTTGGGATCATGTTGCAAGTAGCTCTTGTTGCATCACAATATCAATGCGTGCTGAAATGTCGGCCAGTCCTGGTTTCGTGCGAGTCTTCCCTGTCTCAATCGATTTTTATACAAGGTGGCGCAAAAATAACCTTCCGATGTTTTTTGGCTGTAATTTAAATTATTGCTCAAATAAATAGTCACCAATATTCCGCGTTCTGGAGCAGTGTAGCGTAACATTGTTTATTAACGTGCATTTCGCATGTGTTTACTACACAAATGTCAAAACAGAACTGACATTAGGGGCCAATTGCAAAATTTATAGCATTTTTCTGATAGGAGGACACTTTTGCGCCACCTTGTATTATGCCGACATTGACCATCTATTTTCCTGTTTCAGAGTAAATGACACATTGAACGGAAAACTTGAACGCATTTAATTAAAAGCCGCCTAGGTATGTTTCATTGGTTAAACCAACATGCATTGATTACCCATGTCCTTCATGCTAATTTCATATAATCCCTATATGACGGATAAGATTAATGATACCACTTTTGTCACCAAGTAAACATACCATTTCGAGCGGATTATGCCCTTACTAATCTGTGGTTTATGTATTATTTAGACTTCCATTATTATGACCACAATCTATTGCCGATCATAACCTATCCTTTTGTTAAATAAATATGGACTATAGGTATTTGAACCACATTTACGTTGTCGGTAACTTACGGGCACTAATAAATTAAATGCAACCACCTTGAGGCATTAGGCATTACTTACATATTGCATCTAATGTCATTTATTGATTTTTGGCTTCCTTATGAATAATTAAGCAACCACGTTGCGTGACTGGCTTCTTTGTTCAGTAATGTATTCCCACTATCGATTTTTTTTTTACGATGGCCATTAATTACATAATTTGATTCCACTTTCAGCAGCTGCTATGCTTCCAAGTAATTTGCTCAGAACTGCCCGATTGATGGCGGTCAATTTTAAACGCACGCATAGCTACAAAACTTTAAATCGCCGCATACCATCAGCTCTACTAGACTTGAATGTCACAGGCCGATTGTGTTTGATTTTATTTCCACTTCAAAGTATACCCCTACTTCAAGTAGTGCGCTGTGCTTCTGCTGACGCCCACGACGATGTGAGTAAGAATTCTCTTGTGACATGTAGTTTTTGCTTTTAACAAAGGATGCCTCCTATTTCCTCACTAACAAACATGGTTTTTTCGTTCAGGGCTTGTTTGAAATGTTTTTACCTTAGGATTTTTTCCCACTGCCCCACCTCTTGCGAAAGTCTTCTAAACTATTAATTGTCATGAGAAGATTTTCAAATTTGCCATTCGAAGTCGCACACGGTTCGGTTTTAGGCTCTGTATGGGTCGTTAATGCCTAATTTATTTTTATTTTTTGTTTGGAATTGTATTTTGATTCCGCAAAAACTTATCTAAACAAATATTTACTAATTTCAATAAACTTCTCAATTTTCAGACGCAAATCATGTCTGAAGAAGCAAAGAACGCAAAATCAATCTACGACTTTACAGTCAAGGACACCCACGGAAATGACGTCTCGCTAGATCAGTATAAAGGCAATGTCGTGCTAGTTGTCAATATTGCATCACAGTGTGGCCTGACTAAGAACAACTACAAGAAGCTAACAGAGTTGAGGGAAAAATTTGGCGACAAGGGACTAAAGATTTTGAACTTCCCCTGCAATCAATTCGGCTCACAGATGCCAGAGTCCGACGGAGAGCCGATGGTATGCCACTTAAGAGATGCCAAAGCTGATATCGGTGATGTATTCCAAAAGGTGAGTTTAAAACACAGTTCCACCTTTTTACATGTACCTAATAAGATTCTTTTAGGTCGACGTCAATGGTAAGGATGCTCACCCTCTGTATCAATATCTAAAGGCGAAGCAAAGCGGCACATTGGGCAGTGGCATCAAGTGGAACTTCACCAAGTTTCTGGTGAATAAGGATGGTGTACCTGTGGATCGTTATGCACCGACCACAGATCCAATGGACATTGCAAAGGATATTGAGAAATTATTGTAAATTGTGCAGATCGAGATTTCGATGTATTTGTTATGAGGTTTTATATACAAACCATTTTTTGAAACTTTATTATCTTTGGCTTTAGCTTATGTTAAGTGTAACAGTAATGTGTGAATAAATTCTATGGTTGTTGATTGCACTGGTCCTTTAAACTGTTAAGAGTACCTAAATGCATTTATGAAATAATGTGGCTGCGCCAAACGAATTCAATAAAAATACATAATATCTTCGTACATTTTATCTTCTTACGTATGAATGTGTTTTTTTGAATGTTCGCTGTAAGTACAAATCACCTAAAGGCATTGCGATGGCGTGGAGACTTTTTGCAATTGTAATGTCGCCCTATATAAAAAGAAAACTCTGAGCCCTGATTATGAGACGAGAGTCACGACCACAGATTTATAGGGAGTCGGTGGTCACGACTAACGATTGTGCCGTAACAATACCTGCATATGCATATTAGGAATTACGAGAACAACATGAAAAAGTTGCCATTCTAAATACAAACAAGGCACAATTTTCTATCATTTTGAACCGTATCCCCACTCACGTTTTTTTTTTTATAATTATCGTGCGCTAAAAGGGTTTCTTTTTCTGTAATTAATACAGTAGTACTAGTACCCTAGTGGATATACACTGGGACACCCTAGTTAATCCATTAAGGCGCGTTCGTGAGTATTGAGACGGAGGCGGCGAAGATGGGTTTGGCGATCAATGAGGGCAAGACAAAGTATATGCTGTCATCAAGAAAGGACACCCAACACCGATGTCTCGGACAGAATGTCACTATAGACACATAACTTTGAGGTGGTTCAGGACTTTTGTCTACCTAGGCTCCGCAATGAACTCAGGCAATAACACCAGCGCTGAGATTAAACGAAGAATAACTCTTGCCAATCGCTGTTTCCTTGGGCTAAGAAAGCAATTGAGTAGCAAAGCCCTCTCGAACAACTAAAGTGACCCTATATAAGACCTTAATAATCCCAGTCCTTCTCTATGGTGCAGAGGCATGGACTCTAGCAAAAGCGGATGAGGTCACTCTTGGTTGTTTTGAGAGGAAAATTCTTCGGGTAATTGTTGGTCCGTCTGCATTGACGGTAAATGGAGGAGGAGATACAACGACGAACTGTACGGACTGTACGTACAGCGACATCGAGAGAAAGTAGTAGTAGAGAAAGACCGCGACTCAAATGTCGCACGCAAGTGGAAGGGGACCTTAACCAACTTAGCGTGCGAGACTGGAGACAGCTGGCCAAAGATCGTGCTGGCTGGAGACGCTTGTTGGTTGAGGCCCAGGTCCACCCTAAAGTAAAAAGGCACTGAACAAAAAAATGTATGATATCATTATAGCCCATCAAAGTGGGTGACCTCTAATTTGGAGTGTAACGCTACGCTATAACTTCTAAACTATTGTGCAATAGGTATTTTGTACATTTTGGAAAGACTATAAAAAAGTTTTAGCCCCTTAAACTCAAAATTATGAAAATTCGTTGTTCCATTTTTTTACTTAAAACGCATTTTCTGCAAAATTTTTACTATAATAATTTATATATAATTTTTTTTTCTACGAATTTTTTTATATTTGAAAAATTCCCTAAAAATTATGCTAAAGTTGTAGAAAAACCATTTTTTGTCAGACAAATATGTTCAAAAAGAAGTGTACCTACTGAATTACTCTTAAAATTAATGATGCGCGCATTCGAATGATTTAATCGATTATAATCGATTCTTGCAATAGCTCGAGATATCTCGATTCTTCATTTCAAATCATTCGAATGATCTCTCGCATGCGCTCGACTCGACACTAGAGCAAAATGTCTCACACACAACTACTAAATAAAACACAGAGAACGCACTTTGCTGTACGCACATACCAAGTCAACCCGTTCGTCGCAAAGCAAATGTGATTAAAACCTTTTGAGTGTGTGTTTTCATTCGAATGAAATGATGCGCAATCCCAAGTCCCATAACTCGAATGAAAAAAATAGTAACGTTCGGGAAAAAAACAAACAACTTACTTTTGCTTTAATTTTAGAACAAAATGTCTCATCATAACTACATGCTTAAATACCGAACACACTACCCACAATCACACAGCTCGTGAGTGGTGGCGGTGAGTTTGTGTGAGAAGAATACATGTTTCTATATTATTTAAGTAGGAAAAGATAATAGCTAGCTCTGTGTTTTTAATTTTGTCCATTCGAATTATAAGCAGCTGCCTTTTTCGTATTCTCCGTACTCGATCTCCAATGCAAGAGCTCTCGAATGAAAAAAACAGTAGCATTACTCTTTAATTTATAATTAGTTACTACTTTTCGAAAGAATCGACATTCGAGAACTTTTATATGAATTACTACTTCACTCACATAATGTTTGCGATAAATGCATTAGCCGTTTGCTCAACTTATTGAATTTTCGTTGGCTTTGTGTTAGTATTAGTAATTGCTTCCTGTTGATGTTTCCTCTTGCGAAACTTGTGTTGTTTTTTGTTTTTATATCTCGAGTGATCATTCGATTATTTAGATCACTCGAATACATACTAATATCTCGATTATTGGAATCATTCGATTATGCCCATCACTACTTAAAATCTGTTAGATACTTTTTTGTACTTAGTCCTGAAAAGGACCTTTTTGGAACAGTTTATAGAATGTTTATAGGAATTGTTCGAAATGCCTTGATTCCATTTGAATACACGAGCGTTTAAGCATTTCGGATGGCAGATTAACGAGCAGCAAACTTCTTCTCATCTCTTCTGAAACGTGCTGGCACTACTAAAGTGTTTACCATTAATATTATAACTAAATTCTTACCTTTGAAATGATGTTGTACGTATTAAATGTGGATTGGGGTCTGAACAAAATGTACAAAATACCTATTGTATCTATAATAGTTTAAAAGTTATAGCGTTTAAAGTATTTACATCTTCAAATTATAGTTCACCCACTTTGATGAGCTATAACTTAAAAAAAATGGGGCGAGAATAGACCCCCCCCCCCCCCCCCCCCGCCGCCCCCTACTACCTTACAAGATTTTGTTCGGCGGACCTTCAGGAATCTCCCTTAAAGGATTATACTGCATAACTGGGACACCCTTTATACGTCGCAGACATTTTTCAATTCTACACCTACAAATGCAATGCCATTGTGCACGTATTTCATTGTTTTCTATTAGGCGCTAGAACTAGGAAGAAGTAGAATGATAGGAGCGATTGGTGTTTGGTGTGTGCATTGGGTATGGTTGTTTTTTTTTCCAACCGGTGCCGTCTTAATAACTTAGAGAGCATTATGTTGACAATACAAAATCAAGTAATAATTCGCGGAAACTTATACAATGTCCCATGTTCTGCATTCCACTTTTTGTAAATTTGCAAGGTGAAAGTGAAATTGTGTGTTCTGCATTTCGATCGAAATGAATATTCACCCCTATCGTGGAATCCGTCGGATCTGAGATTCACTTCACTTATTCGATTCACGTGAACAGAAAATTGCTATCGTGGGATCCGTCGGATTCTCTCCTTACCGACCACTATTGGTGATTAGGAAATTCAAAATTCAACTGTGACAGCTCATTTCGAACACATTTGTTTTGTAAAAATTATCTCATTCACGTTACCGACATGTGGATGGTTCACGTCTGCGGATTGCACGATGCAAATTGTTCACTATTAGCGGATCGTTTCCCCGACGGATTCCACGATAGGGGTGATTGTGAATTGGAGCAAATCTGTAGAGAGTTATTACGAATGGTTTAAGTGCGAATCCAGCTTTTTTTTTTTATAGCTAAAGCTATTGCATCCATGTTGACTTAAAAGCAAAAATTGTGTTTGTTTAGGTCTTTGACAATTCGAAAGTGAATTCGAAAAAATCTAAAACGATCGAAATGCATAACACCAAATTTCATTCCGAGTGAAATTGAAAAGTGAATTGAATTCGATTTCGATCGAAATGCAGAACATGGGTGAATAATATTTAAGTGTACATTTGAGCAAGCATAACGCCATACTTCTATTGATATTTTTTGCGCTTTTTTGCGTCCTGGACATGGTCGGCATTTGAATGCGCAACCTTCCAATCAGCAAGTGATTACACTACCACTGCACTGTTGCAACTCCTCTTATGACAAATGTCGCAACTAGGTCCGAAACAAGTGAAATGATTAAAGATTTGTTACAAATGCAATAACACAGCGATTTTTATTTAAACAGTGACGAAGAAATTGATAGTCTCGTTCTGAGAAGGCAAATTAGACACGCGTCTGTTCCAATTTTGTTTTCGATATTTTTAATTTCAAACAACTGAAAGTTTTTCCTTTTTATTTTAACAAATTGTTTGTACTTCCATATCGAAGTAACAGTATTTAACAAAAATGTTTCCTTCACTGTCACTCGCCCTCCATTTTTACAGAACAACATCCGAAATGGTGTGGTTAGGCTAACGATACCTTGGACCGATCTTATAACTTGTTATTGCTTTTTATCAGTAACGATAGCCAGGCAACGAGAATCATTATTTATTATCAGGGCCCTGTCTTCAAAGAAGTAATTTAGTTTTGATTGGTTTGAATAATGGGCGCGTTCAATTTGCAAGGCAACTACAAGTCCCTAGTATTTTACCTTTTCTCATTGATCAAATACCTCACGTGACCATCGTTTGGCAAATGATAGAAATTTAATTATTAGGGAACTCGCAGTTAGATAGTATTAAAAGGAGAAGCCGTCTCACTGCGGCGCTTTTTAACTATTCTGGTTGCAAAAATAAAATATTAGTCATTAATATGACGGTAACGGTAAAGCCTACCTTCTCCAACTATTTACTTGAAGTGGAAGGGACCTACAATTAAAAACCAAATCCGAGCGCCGAAATTGAAAAACTTCTCATGCCAATTTATACTTTTTGGATGGCGGACGTTCGCAAGAGGTGGGACAGGGATAAAAACGTTTAGATGTTACTTGGCCCCTGCAGAATTTGAACCTGAGACCCTTATGAGACCCTTATGTAGTAGTTCGACAGACTAACCTCTGCGACACTGGCCCACAAAATTCATAACTCTTAAACAAATGAAGATATCATCTGAATTTTTTTCAGCTTAAAGAAAATTTCCATCGAATTGGTAAGTTTTAAGAAAAACGGTTGTAAAGGGTCCAATTAGGGATTTCCCAATCTGAAAGAGTACTCCGGAAGCTAGCACTTTCAGAACTTCCAAATCTGCTTCTTAAACGTCAAAAAATATCTGATCTCATCAGCGAGTAATACGTCACTGAATGATATGAATTTTCAATACAAAACTCACATAATTCAGTGACGTATTGCTCGACAACTGATTCTGTAATTCGGCCCCCGGTCAAGTAAACTTATCATTTCTAGAAAATAACATTCTTTCATATCCCTTTTTTTCTGACATGCCTAAACGATGTAATGAGTGGATCCGATACAGCTGCATGTATGGATGTGAAAAAGGTCTCCATTGCTCATCATTGAAACCTAGCACGTGTTCTCATATCTATATTTCTAATACCTATTACTTGTTTTTATATTTCTGAGCTTCTTCTGACAATTCTCCGATTGGTAACAACCGATACCTACTCAATTATTTTTTTATAATGACACAAAATTTTATGAAACTGGGCGTGAGTATTTTCACGCTACTGTTCAAAGAGTACGGTGAATAGGATGCTTTGGTATAGGTCTCTCATCCCGACCGGAATGGGAATTAACCACTGAAACAAAAGAATTTAAACCATCTTTTCTTACAGCTGGTTCTAACAGGCCGGTGGAGTAGGTACGGTGACGGTGTCGTCTTTTCAATTGTATTTTCTGTTAAATTTTATCATTTCGAGAAAGATTAAGCCTCCGTATAACAAACCCAGAAAAAATAAACTTATTATTAGAACACGTACAAACTTCAGTAGACTAGTGGCCATAAGTACTGCTAACCAGCTATCTTATTTAAAGTTTGAAATAAAACGCAGTGTTTATTTGAAAAGTTCCAATGTTTTAGTTGAACCGTGCTGTTAAAACCACACGTCTTCGAGATCTATTTCAGCAATTCGAAGCCAGAAGAAGTTCTTAATCATCTCACGCCGTGTGTTTCTTTATTTTTTCCGGATAAGGAATAGAAAAGACAGAATATTCGATTTTTTTATCCGCAATATCCAGAATGGAATGAATAAAGAAACAAAAATGGACCGAATAGAATGACAGCCATTTGTCTATTGACCAGCGCTGCCACTTAGTTCAAGAACAAGTACAACATTTACTACTTACAATTAATATATTTTTTCTATTACTGAACTCACATTGTGAGGTAATACTCCACTACAGCACTAAAAAAAAAACATATATAATAAAACAAATATGAGAAGAGAAACCTTAAGAAAATACAATTTAAGTTCACAAAAACAATAATAATAACGATATCTCAGTAATACAAATTACATTAAATTAATTAAACACCCTTATTATCGTTGTGAAAAATCAATTATTGATAAACGACAAAATTTATTAATTGATCGATATTTTGGTACTATGAATGGCAATCAACAAATTATTCATCCATTGTGAACACTGACAAGCAAAATGCGAAAGAGCACGTGCGTAAAGCTATCTCTTTCTGAAGCGCCGCATTTCTTTCTTAAACGTCAAGAAAAAATTGAAGCATACAATTTCAGTAATTTGCAGAAATTGTATGAAAAATTATTGCGATTGATAATAAAGTGTATATTTAGGTGAAATCAAAGGGAAATTTTCTCCTTATTGAGGAAAAAACCTGAGAAAGTATGTCAGGGCAAACAAAATATATAAAAACCAAAATGACTTGTGCAGCTCCTGATGCAGCAAATTAAAGGCATTTTAATTTTTTTGTACAATTTTGTTATTAATTAATTGTTTTTGTTCGTTTATACTTAGTAGTATTAAAAATATGTATATAGCAAATTCGTTCAACCTAATTTGTTTCCAAAAAAAAAAACATTTTTGCCCAAAGTTCATTTTTATTTCTCGTACACAATTCTACAATATTTTTTACGTTTTACTGTTCAAAAATAGTGTTTAGGTACTCCTACTTAATTTTATAGCGCAAATAATTTGATTATTCAATTAATCAGCTGAGTACTACTATTGGGAAAACGTATTAAAATTTAATTTTATTTTGTTGTTAGTTGTTTTGTTTAAGCTCATGCTTTTGTGACTGCTTTTTGTTCATAAGATTTATGGAAGTGAAGTTCCAGTGATTGTATCTATTCAATACATATTATTTTATTTTCCAAAAAAGCAATTCTACTCACATTTCGTTTTAAAAATGTTGTTTTACTAACAAAAACAGCGAATGAATTCACTAAATTTATTTGTCAGTGACGAATTTGTGATTGACTGAACATTTTAAAGCTATCAATATTTTCGACAACCAAAACAATATGTAGCGGAAAACGACTTGTCCCTATTTAAGTCTCCACAGCTGCGTTTCTTAACGAAGTAACCAATACAGTAATATACAACTTTCGCTCAGATAAAGCATAATATATTATTTATTACTAAGATATTGTTATTATTTTTATGAATAACATTATATTCTCGTGTTGTTATTATGTTAAATACTCGTATGTTGAATCGAAGAAAAAAAGTAAAACATCCTTTCGAGTAAGGATTTAGTACAAGTTCAAAAAACATGCACCTTTTTATGTAGCATAAGTGGTAACACTTCTCATGAAATCATCTTGTCACCAACTACCAACATCTATGCGGCATTTCATGCCCACAGAAGAACATTTTAAAAATGTATATTTGATTCTAGAAGGAAATTAAAAATATATAATAAAAAAATAATTAACTTAAAACAACACACATAAAAATATAAAAAGACAATAAATTTGCAATAAATGTTCACCCATTTGATTGTTTGCTGTTGCTTCTATTTTTTTTTTGATCAAGTGCAGCTGTCAAACGAGGGAATATTCTTTTTATTCCACCTTTCTCTAGGAATAAAAAGAATGCATTCCATTTATTCCAGAATGAATAAAGAAACACCGAAATGGATTATCCGGAATATTCCATTGAATAAAGAAACGCTAATGACTCACTCGGAATATTCCGAATATTCAGAATGAATAAAGAAACACACGGACGGTAACGAGCGCCATTGACGGTGAACACATTGCCAGCCAAGTTTTCGAAGAAGAAAGATCAAAATCAAACAGTGGCTCGTGGTGGATGCATAGGACGTTGGGGATCACTCTTGGATTCTCAGCTCCCCAAGTCGCCAGGCGAACAACTATCGGATATTGCGTTCTATACATAACCTCCATGCGTACTCTCTTTATTTTAATTAAAACATTCAAACTTTTCAAATAAATACAGTGTTTTTTCTTAATTTCAAATCGACGGTTCCTTTATAAAGAAAAAATGTCAGCTGCCCACATGGATTATATCGGAATTGTAAGGGATTTATCCAAACTTAACTTTGCATTGCTCTGCACTGCCGAAGGAATATAACTCCATATTCGAAGTCAAGTATACATAGAGAACTTTGTACCCAACAAAATTTAACAGTAAGTTTGACTTACTAAGGGCCGGCATATTCTTTTGATTGCAATACTTTCAAACATTTGGTAGCGTTATTTATGACATTTTTCAACAAATCCGCAAGAAATTGACACAGATCTCGGTTAATCTTCAATGAAAAGGCACAGTAATAGTTCGCGATTTAAAGGACGGAATGGCATAACTCTATAGATTAACTTCATTACTTAATTTTAAATAAATGCACAATAAAATCTGTGGCACTTTGTAATGCAGAGCACGATTCTAAGAAAAATAAAAAAATTCTCCTAAATTTTGTCACCTACCCTTCACCCACCATTCATTTAATCGAGAATATCGAAAGTGTTTTATTAATTTATTTTATTTAATTCGATTAGGAGTACTTAGTTCGCGAAAGGTGATGTGAAGAGAATTATTACGAGTAATGTATCTACGAGCACTTTGGCGGCGTTTTGCTTGCCCAATTTGTTCCAACTTTACTTTACATTGGTTAACCCAATTTCCTTTTTTGCTTATATTACAACTTAGGTATTTATTTGTCACATGTCGCTCGTCGTATATCAATCAAAACAAGAAAAAAAAACACATTGAAGGACTTATGTTATGGATATGATTGCTTTCATCCAAAAATGGCTCATTACTTGATCCATATTCTTTTTTTAGAGCGCCACCGATGCAACAAATGGCATACAAATGAGTGTTAAATTCTGTACGATGTAATCGTTTTCAAATTGTAATGCATAAATTTAAATTTGAGGAGATGTATACAAAAGGCGTACTTTATAATGATGGTTGAGATTCCTAGCATCGTTGGACATTACCACCTTAATTCAGAAAAGCCAAAGCGACGGAACTTTAGAACTTCTTATAGACGCTTAAAGTGAGGGATTCAATATGATTTACAGCAGCAGGGAAGAAAACAAAATAGGGAGAGGCTACAGTCCGGTTGGACGAACTGTTGGATACCCCAATCCTTTCCCCCATAAATAGGGCGTGGAAAAATCTAAATATGGGTGAATTGTTAAGAGGGATAATGGTCTACAGATTTTGTTAAACATAACTATTTTTGTACGTTTTTCAAAGGACTAAAAGTGGGCATGCCAGATAACTTTCCATGGAATTGATCAAAACGACTTTATCTACATACTCTGCGTGAAGAATAGAACTTTGATTTCTAATTATTTCTTCAATAAAACGGTTTATTTTAAATAGCTGGCATATCAGAGGGCGGTTTTCAAATTTTTTTACATAATGAGCATTTTTGAAGTAAAACCTCTACGCACGCTTGACTTGGGGAGTAAGCTGGTGAATGCGACACGGAAGTGTAGACCAATGTAGACTTCCGGCGTAACGGAAGTGTAGACAAACGTAGATTTCCGGCGTAACAGAAGTCTAGATAAACGTACACTCTTTTGATACAACCCATACAATTTAGTCGGCAGAAAGGTTCGTGGAAATGGTAAACACCCTTGAATCTCCTCAATAGAGGGCAATACTAAGCTCATCATCTATCCAAACCGATCCAAAGGAGAAAGCTATGTCAAAAACAGTTGCCGACAGATGGAATTTACCAGAAGTGAGTAAAGCCATTGTGTGCATGAATCGCAGTTCATTAGTTAGAGCTAGGGAGCTGAAATTTATAATATAGACTCTCCAGGGGCCTTTGATGCTCATGTGTAAATATTTTCAAAATTCGCCCACTGACACGCCCAAAGAAGTTTTACTTCAGTCGTTTGGTCTTACGCACACTCATTTTTTGCCTCTAAAGAGTATTCTTCTTCCTTAATGGCGGTGAGGCTATGATCAGAATTAAAGGGATCCTCATCCTCCTTCTTAACTGCATCACTACTGGCCCGCATGTGGGGTTCGCCGATTCTATTTCAGAAAATAACACATGCCTCTCGTTTGACACTTACATGCTCCTATTATTTCTTGCTTAATCTTGCTTCTGCGACAGCGGTGATCGCCAGTCGTGGGCATGATTATCTCGTAAAGTGTATGAAGGCAGCAGACAATTTGTAGCCAAGAGACAGTTTGTCTTAAATAATTAAGAGAAATTCGGGCCCACGCATCACGAATAGTTTCGATTAAAGTCTTCTTGGCTACAAATTGTCGAATATATCTTTAAGGGGTCTACGGGCAATATTAAGTAATATTACAAACCATGAGACAAAATGAAAGTATTGTTTTTACTACATTAACATAACCCTAATGCAGTGTTTTAATATTTTGAAAAGCGACCTCCGGATCATATACTAACAAAATAAGCCTTATTTGAAAAATTTGCGAAATGTGAACATAATTTTAAAAAAAAACTTAGACTGCCAATAATATGTTAAGGGCCTGCGTGTGTCTCGCAAAACGTGTGTCGCTTAAATACGCGGCCAACATTACTATACGTAGAATTTAGTACTGGGAAACCATTGGACATTCAGTTTCATCGGACACCCGTCAACATTTTCAGCAGGCAAACGACTGTTCGCCTTAAAGCTTCCTTTCAGTGGCGATAAGGTTAAGTGATAAAAAAAGAATACTGCCGTCGCACCCATCCTATCCAGGCTAGGGTCCTAAAAAAACAGTACATATTCGGTTTAAAATCTTTATTAGTTTATATTTAGATATATTTTATATTTATATTTATTTATTTCAGTAATAGCCTTACACATTAAGATATACAGATATTATAAAATTGCGCAAGCTTCAACGTAATTTTAATTTAATGTGTTAACTTGAGTGGTGACAAAGTTAAAAAAAAAATCAATATTTAATATTTAATTATTTTTCTTCATTATAAATAATTTGATTGAAGAGAAAGAACTTAAAATCCAACTAAAGTAAATATGAACAGAGGAAAATTAAAATGAACAAGAAAGGACACAGGTTATCTCATCATCAGCATCAAAGGGCCTCCAAATACTGCTTGAGCCTGACTCGGAACAGGGTCGTGCAACTTATCGATCGGAGGGAAATGGGAAGGGAATTCCACAACCGGACTGCATACGCAAAGAACTGTCGGTTAGATACTAAATATTTACGGCGTATTGGTACTAGATTGCAAGATCTAATAGAGCGCGGCTGACAAATTTTATTATAAAGGTGCGTCGGCTGACGTGTTTGCATTATATTGTGAAGCAATACTAATGTTCTAAAATTAAGAAGGTTTTCAAAAGTCACACCATTAATTTGCTTAGAGAGGCGAGAGATATGGGCGTGTCTTCGCAATCCAAAAATATACCGCGTAACGCAATTATAGGCAACATTTAATTTTCTCTTATGTTCATAATCGCAGTTGCTGAAAATTTCACAACCGAATAGCATAATTGGTGTAATTAATGATTTTGCCAGCATAATTCTCGTTTTTAGTGGCGTGAAACGTTGGCTAGCCCATAACATTCTAAGGCTGCCATAAACCCTTCCAACGGTCAATCTAATGTGGTTATTCCAGGAGAGGGTCTTGTTGAAAGTTATGCCAAGATTTTTCGCAGAGTCAACAAATTCAATCGGCGAGTTATTAAGGTATATTTTAGGAAAGAATAACGTCCCGATAGACCTTCTTGAGATAACCAAACACTTTGATTTGGAAGGATTAAGGCAGATGCCGTTGGATCGCGACCAGTGCAGAATACTATTGAGATCTTCGTTAATTTCGTAGGCTGCATTTTCCACAAGACCCAAAGGACAAATTTTTTGCGCCTGAACATCATCAGCATACATATCAACCAAGGAGCTTTTGGTGCACAGAGGGAGATCGTTTATGTGCATTGTGGAAAACAGAGGGCCCAGAATTAAACGTTGCGGAACGCCCCCAGTCAATGGCAGACATTCCGATATGCAATTGTTCTCTATCAATGGATCCAATATCAATGACGGGGTCGGTGGTGGTGTTTTCTCAGACATGCTAAATATAAGTCACTCTTTTCAGGCGGATATTATGGCAATTAATGTCTTCACTTGGCCAAATCTAATCTTGGCTAAAGGTAAACATGGCATCCGCTAAAGATATCAATATTTGCTCCGACAGCTATGCTGCCATCAAGACTTTGAAATCAATCTCTATAAACTCTATAATGGCCCTAGACGGGCAATCCTGTATTTAGATGACAGAGCAGTCCAACATTCCACCTTGTTGGGTGCCGGGCATAAGGAAGTTCCGTTTTTGATTAGTTCCTGATGCATCCTCTCAGATCGTATTCCACTGACGTTCCGGGTCTGGTTTCCATTTGAAAGGGTATTCATTATCTGAGGCTCCCCGCATCTCTCTCATTGATTCAATCTTGTAAATTCATTTGCTCCGTACGTCTTCTTTCTGAGGGATCATATAAGACTTCTTCCCGTTCAACACTTGACCTTAAATATTGAGCAAATCATGTCTGGGTATACAAGACCCATGGGGAGTTCAAATCAGCGCAATTGATATGCAGTCTCAGTAACAGCACGGCCGGCTAATGCCGATCAGTACTGACTCTCATATTGCTGCACCCAAGCACCGGTGCTTCATGGCCATGAAGTTCCTTACACCATATGCATTATGGAAGTAAGCTTAACCTAGTGCAGATGTCCATTAGCAGGTTCAATATATATAAGACTTCCTTATTACCAAAGAATATTTAGCACCAGCTAAGAAGTGAATACACTCTCTCTCTCTATCAATCTATCTCCGATGTATGATCACATCTTAAAATCACGCATCATTCACCGACATTCCTCGGATTTCAAGAGTAGATCATGAATGGAAGTGCGACCTTTGCGATTGTAAAAAGCAAAATAGATTACCTAGCGATTAGAGAAATAAATTAAAAACATTGCCGAATTCGTCGATAAAAGCCGCACGCACATATTAGGTGAGATGAATCCGTCAGGTAGTGCCCACCTTACGCACGTTGTTATTGACAGTACGATGAAGTTCGTACTCGTCTATTGAAATGTGTTACATAGAGTTTTCTGCGTAAATAAAAGGTGGGGCGGCACAACAAGTCCGTATATCGACCCTAAATTGTAAACTAAGTCACTGTGTTATGCTCATCATTTGGCCGAGTTGAAATGTTAAATGAAAAGGCTATATAGTCATATAAAAACGCACAGCCCATCATTCGGTGCGTTATTCATTCAGTTCAGTTCGAGCAGTGAAATTTGCAACGAAAATCGTTCAACAAAAGAACACACAAAACACTTTTTAAACATCCAAAAGGCGTCCGAAAAAGCGTGGCAGTGAGGAATATTGTTATCGAGGTGAGATAATAGGATACGTGATCTAGATCAATTATCAGTGGAATGAACGATTGGAATGCTTAATTTGATTTTATATCGATAAATTGCTGGATAAACTCCAGAAGTGAATTTAAATTGTGTGATTCCTGTTTGCGAATTTTGTTATATGATTAACAGTGTTTGGTTTGTTTGATTTTTCGTTGCATCCAGGATGAATGGAGCATTTCTGGTGTGTTTGCTGCTGCAAGCTGTTTATGCTGGAAAAAATATTTCCACTGTTATCGATGGATCTTCCGAAAGTCCAGCCGGTGTTACTTATGTCGATGGAAAGGCCCCCGAAGAGTTGAAAGCTGGACCTGTGCAAAATGCAACTGAGCCAAAGGAAAAGATTGTACATGCAGCATTTATTCGCGCCAGCAGTAGAGCAATTCCAAAGGACGACGAAATAGAAAATGAAGAGTTCGAGAGATTTATTAAAAAACATCTCAATCGTCCAACTATCGAGACTGTGAGTATGACCGAAAATGTAATAATGCTTGTGAAGTTGACTCGACCGGGCTTGTGTAAATTATAGATTAGTCATTAGGATGTGCGCCGATTCGAATTTTGACAAGGAGGAGTTATTTTTCAAAAGGGTTATCCTTGTTAGACAGACACTTTGTGAGAGAAATATCTAAAGTATCCTACATTTGGCAGTTTAGTAGTTTGGTTTACTCAGTAAATTAGTGCCATCAAGAGCGAAAGGGTCAACTCGTAAAAACAATTGCAATTTGTTCCTACCGAATACAAGTATTCACCAAAGGTGTATCTTCAAAGCTTATGGATTCAAATAAGTCGAGATTACTCATACAAAGTTTTTTGAATCAAATATGCTTCACACTCACTTGAAATTATCTTTATGAGGATTATGTTATATATTTTGGGGTGAGTTGATGTTGGGTCTAAAATTGGAATGAGTTTCTTTAAGAAAAACCGACTTAGCTGTTCCTGAGCTAGTGGGCTAATAAGTTGGGATCAATTAGAAGTCGTCTGTTGTAAAACTATTGAATCTCATTAGGATTGTAGTTCCGATGAAAGCTCCTTTCCGGCAACCATTTTTGTGATTTTTTTTTAGTTAGTTACACCTTTATTTAGCTTTTGCTAAGGATATTAAATTTGACATTCGTTTACAATACATTTTGAAAAACACTGTTCAAACGGCTAGCACTATAAAAATTTATCACTTCGTTCGGTGCAAAAAAATGTTTGTTTTGTTCTTGTTATTTAATATTTCGTAGTTAATATAAATTCTTATTAAATTGATAATATTTCTTTGTAATACATAAAAGTCTGTTTCATTCCTCAAATTTGGTGGCAGATTGTTAAAAGTTTTGTGAATCCATGTACTTCAGAGCGCTGATTACAAATTACGAGACGAGAGTCACGACTAACGATTTTGCCGTAACGACACTTATGTCATACGCATACTTCAAATAACGAAAACAACGGTATGAACATATTGCAACTCGAAATGCAAATAAGGCACAATTTTTAGTCATTTTGAACCGCATCCACTTTCACGCTTAATGACAAAGTGTCAAAAATAAACCTGAATAAAAAGTGAAATGACCAAAGATTTGTTATAAAATTGTTTAAAATTGCAACAACGCAACGATTATTGTTTATATAGCGAAGATGAATTGGATTATCATGTTCGGATGAGGAAAATTAGACATGCTTCTTTTCCGATAAGCCTTTTAAAGGTCGTTTACGATTGGGTAATAGCATAAACTGTGCAATATGAACAAAAAATTTGAATTTGAATTTTCAAATTCAATCACCTGAATGTTTTTCCTTTTTATTTAAAAAAAATTGTTTGGTGTTCCAATTATTTGAAAATAAAAACATTTTACTGAACAACAAAATATTTCCTTCACTGTCACTCGCATTCTATTTTTACATAACGACATCTACTATTCAGAAATTAAAATTAAAAAAGTTTATTTATTTATTACATATTTTTTTTCGTTTAACAAGTTTAATCTTATTTTAGACTACTTCTAATACTAATACAGAAATTCATATTTTATATATTTAATGACAGATTACAGAGCATTCATAAAAGCAGTTTTATAAAGCATTCTACTCATATTGAAATCAATTGAATTTTTATATAAATTATAATTGACACAAGCTTTAGTAATGGGATCATTCAGACCATAATTTGCTCTGTGCCGCGAAATATAAAAAAATTCAGTTCTCTAGGCCGAAGAATGCGAAAAGGAGCGTACGAGTATATATTAAACATTGATAATAAAAGCGAACAATCAATATGAGCGGTAATAACATCATGTGCAAAAAGTACTGAGTAATATGTTTTTCTTTTAGCAAGGGTTTTCAAACTTATAAGCGCACATCTAGCTTCATACGGAGGAGTATTATTATTCCAGTATATTTTTCTGAGAGCAAATTTTGTGAATCGTTTTTGAATTTTTTCAATCCGAACTTCAGCATTGCGGTAGTAGGGACTCCAAACAACGCTACCATATTCCAATATAGAACGAATTAATGAATTATAAATAGATTTAAGTGTGTAAGAATCATTAAAGTCTTTAGAGTTCTGACACAGAAAACCCAGCATACAATTAGCTTTGCTTATGATGTAATCAATATGTAACGCAAAATGTAATTGCGGATCAAAGATAGAAAAAATTTCAGCTTTTTTTCTTGTTAATATACGTACCTATATAGTATGTATTTAATGCTAATTTAGTATTTTGTAGTCCCTCCTTTGTTCAAAATAACTTCATACAGTCGGGCGCAGTGGCTCAGTAGTTAGTGTGTCGGACTACTAATCGAAAAGTCCCCGTTTCAAATCCCCCCGGTCCAAGTAACATCTTCAGTTTTTATTCACTGCCCCACCTGACAAATATCCAAGAGTATCAATTGTCATGAGAAGCTTCTCAAATTTGCCGTTCGGATTTGGCCTAAAATTCTAGATCCCTTCCACTTTGCACATGGGCCGTTAATGCCTATATACATATATATATATAACTTCATACATTCTGTTTGGCAAAGACTTATCATATTTTCCAATATCCCTAAGCGAAATCGTAGAACAGGCTTTTCAATGGCTTCAATCAGGGTCGCAGAATCGTCGAATTGTCTCCCGCTTTCATAAACTCTTCAGGACACCAGCCCTCAAACGTTCTCAATAATATTTATGTCCGGGGAGTACGGCGGCCGCTCAAGCAATATTACATTTTGATCGTTTATCCACTGGTTCACTACCCTAGCTGTATGAATGTGAGCGTTGTCGTGCTATTATGTCCATGGAATCCGCACGTTTGAGAAATGTGGAAAAGCCTTTTATACTACAGTTTTGTATGCATTTTTGATGATACCAACTGCAGTTCACAATACCCATTATACGATATTTTTCAACACCATTACGTCACCTGCACAGATGTGTTGACGACTTAACACGTCTTCCTTCTTTCGTAGGTCGTGAAAGTAGTAGTTGTAGCCGCCCGGTCCATCCAGGTTGAATTTTTTTTCCGTCGGAAAACACGAGAGTTTGCCACTCCTTTTTTCGCGTCATATGGTCTCGAGCAAATCGAAGGCGTGCAGCCTTACGCACATCATTGAGAGGTGTTTTTTTTAATTTTAGCCTCTTCAAATGCTTGGCACTCCGAACAATCCATTTTACAGTTGCCAGACTTCCATTAACTTCGCATTCTTCCCTGATTTTGGCAGCAGAATGTTGAGTATTTGAAGCAGTTATGATTATAAGTCGTCTATTTGCTGTTGTTGTCGCGTATTGAACACCTCCTTTCATATTATTTCCGCAACGGGATTGATTATGAATGAATTTACTAAAAACATTTTGGCTCCGACCAATTTTTTTTAGCAATTTCGCGCTGTTTGATCCCAGATTCCAAATACCCCTTTTTTGGCCTTTTTCAAAATCGTTCAATTGCTTCTCACGACCCATTTTACAAAAAAACAGCGGATGTTACTTTCAATTAAAAAACGAGAAAAAAATAGTAGATACTATGAACACAAAGAACAGCTGGAATTGGAATCACAAGAGCTCAATGTGTTTGTCAATTTTCTGCCAGTGGATCTACATATAAAAAACTTTGCAGCGTGTAGGGCTGTAAGATTGAAGGAATCTAAATGTTGGTCTGAAAAGCCTTATGGCCATATCAGCATCCTACTTTCCCTTCCTGACGGCATAGGTCGCATATCTACGGATTACATTGTACCCAAACTCAACTTCCATAAAAACTTCTTTGTTAGATTCCCCTCTAAATCAGAATGGGAGGAGAATGCGGACGTAAATGAATTCGACATACCTATCTTCACAGATGGTTCCAAGATGAACACTGTGGAATAGGAAGAGGCGTCTTCTCAACAGAACTAGACATCTCTAAAACTCTTCGCCTTCATAAAGCAGCCAGCGTCTTTCAAGCAGAAGTACTTGCAATTAAGGAGGCGTGTAGACTACTCCTCAACATACACCCAGAAAAAAATAGGCATCTTCGTCGACAGTCAGGACGCGATTAAGGCTGTCGGTTCAACTAAGTCAACGTCCACGCTTGTTGTGGAATGCAGGGAGATGTATCACTCTCATCAAAACAACCTCTTAGCCAGATCGCGTGTAGATGTCGCCAGACTAACGGCAATAAGTACGGGTCATTGGCCCTTAGGAACTCACGCAGCCAAGCTTTGTATCCCCCATAACACCCACTGCCGTAGCTGCGCTGATACAAACAAGAGTAAAACAGTGTTACATCTTTTTTCCGAGTGTCCGGCCTTAGCCAAAACCAGACGCAGTGCACTATCCCTTTTACGATGACCTTTGGGCCATCCAAAGCATCCATTTCAACAAGATCATCAAATTTCTTAACTGCACAGGCTGGTTTTGAGCTCCCTTAACATCCGTCTCCCCAATTACTTTCAGGTTCCGTTAGTTGTGGTATCAAAACGGCGCTCAATGCGTTATTTGTGTTTTTAACTCGTCAGGAAACGGGGAATACAGCCACTTTAACCAACCAACCAACCATGAAGACTTTCTTTTATTTCGTAAATAGGCTTATCTTCTTCATACCTACTGTTTCACATAATTCAAATTTAGTGAATGAAAGTATGTTGGTTGATTTCGTTAATAAATGTTACATTTATATAAACAGAATAATTGTAATCTAATTTTCTAATTACGTATGTTATAACTGCCAGAATTAGAAAAAACGGAACAGAATAAAAAAAACTGAGTTTTAAAAAATAGACTTTCTCCGAAGAAAATAGAATTTTGAGACCCGTTCTCCTTATTCATGGCAGAGAATTGATTCGTCTGTTTATCCCGCTCTTGTTCAAAACGGCAACATTATTTAATATGCTGACAAAGTCAGGTATAGGATATTAAATCAATAGCAACTTAACCTGCTTTGATGCCGTTTCGGATACAATGAAAGGATTTATTATGGCTTACGCGGGGCCTTCATCGTATTCGCCTGTAAAAATCAAATGACGCTTAGTTAAAAGCTTGTTACCTCCCTTTATCACGTATAATTGTTCCGTTTATCCTTGTCTCGACTATGAAAGTAAGCGTAAAATTAATGTAGCTTTTTATTACAGTATTCGGTTTGTGTATTTCCCGTATAAACGCGTCCATAAATGCAGTTTTTAATTTTAGGACTATTTTAAAGCTTTTGAACATTATCCACGGCAAATGTCCTAATTACTTGCGTGAAACGCTACTTTTTGCTGAGGCACGCAGAGGGTGAAAGTTTAAAATATCGCGTTTTAAATACACTATTGAAGAGCGGTCCTACTTTTTCCAAGCAATTTGACTATGGAATAGCCTTCCACTGGAATTGCATAGCATTACATCACCAGCCAAATTTAGCAGAAAACAATTTTTATCATTGTCAAATCAGATCTAACAAATGTATTTGTTTTTCACTTTTTACATTTTTTTTTTATTTAAAATCATATTTGATATCTTAATTTTAGACACTAAATTAAAAGATACGAGTATAGATCCTGTTGAAGTTGCTTGTTTATACCTACAAACTACAAAGTAGTAAAAAAAACATAGGGGCGGGCTACAGTCCGCTTGGGCGAACTGTTGGATACCCTATTCATATTCCTATCCCTAATAAGTGGGCGTGACAAAAATTTAAAGGATTTTATCGAAAAAACTAAGCTTTTGTAAATAAAAACGCTCCCTAGCTCAAACTTTGGTTTTTCAATAAAATTGTTTTATTTAGTTGTGGGGGTGTCAGTAGGCGAATTTAAAAAAAATTTAAGCATGAGCATAAAGGGCACCTAGAGAGTATATACAAGGTGGCGCAAAAGTTGTCATCTATTTACTTCACAAATGTCAAAGTAAAATTGACATTTGTCGCTATTTGCAAAAATTATAGCATCTTCCGATAGGGTTTTCAGCCCTTGGGTGTGCCTTAGGCAATTCTGTGTGCCAATGTTCTAAATGATCCACGACGTTTGACATCTATCCTATGTAGTTTTCAGTCGGATTGGTGAACGCCACTGGGTGATGACTTTTGCGCCACCTTATACTATAAGTTTCAGCTCCCTAGCTCAAACTTTGGACTTTCAAAAATAAAAATAAAAATAATTGTGGGCGTGTCAGTAGACGGATTTTGAAAATATTTACACATGAGCATAAAGAGCCCCTAGAGAGTATATATTATAAATTTCAGCTCCCTACCTCAAATTTTGGTTTTTCAATAAAATTGTTTTATTTAATTGTGGGCGTGTCAGTGGGCGGATTTTGAAAATTTTATGTCCCAAGCAGTTTTATGGGCCATAGATCATATATAAAAAATTTCAGCTCTCTAGCTCAAAGTTCAATTTTTTCCAAAATTTGTTTTATTTAATTGTGGGCGTGTCAGTGGGCGAATTTTGAAAATTTTATGTCCCAATCAGTTTTATGGGCCATAGATCATATATAAAAAATTTCAGCTCTCTAGCTCAAAATTCGATTTTTTCCAAAATTTTGTTTTTTTGAGTTTGTGGGCGTGTCTGTGGGCGGATTTCAAAAATTCTTAAACTTGATTATTTCGGGACCCTAGAGAGTATATGGTTAAAATTTCAGCTCTCTAGGTCCAGTTTAAAGGCCTAATTTTTGCCGACGGACGGACGGACGGACGGACGGACGGACATGGCTAGATCGACATTACTATCGATGCTGATCATAAATATAGTAACTTTTAGGGGTATACGGGCAATATTAAGGTATGTTACAAACTATGCGTCAAAATTAATATACCCCTAGAATAGGGTATAAAAACTATTAGATTGGATTAATCCATACCTATATACCTTGAATGGTCTGTTCAATTTGCCCATTCTAGAAATCTAAAGATTATAATCAAACACATCCATGAACCTGGATAAGCTTAAAGGGATTCTCATTCAATATGCCAGATGTAGCCACATCTAAATATTTTTTTTACCTATAGAGTGACAGCATTTATAACAACAATTTACATATCTTTAAGGTTTTCGTATCATCAAGTCCATCACCACTTATCGAACCGGAATCTGAAGAGTATAATGAAGAATCCTCATCACTAAGATCACAGACCGAATTATTTAAACGTCCTGAACAACCACAAACGTTCGAACGATACGCTGTTCCGCCATCAGTAGCATCAAGCATTCATCCTCCATCGGGTCATGGAACTTTTACTATGATCGATCATCAAGCCCCAATTAGTCATGGTGGCGGTATTTCATATTCCGGAAGAGAAGGTATCATTGTTCAAGGTGATGGAGGCCAATATTCAACCTTCATAAATGGGCAATACTTACCGACCTTCCAAGGGCAATTTGGCGGCGGTGGAGAGCAGAAATACTATCAAGTTTCAAAAGGCATACCGAACGTATTTTCAAGAAACATTAACGTCCCTCAACATGCTGTGAAAGCGAAAACCTATGAAATTCGAAGACCCGCTATCCAGAAGCACTATTACGATATTGAGGAACGCGTTCTTATTCGACCTGCCGGATCAATTGTTGTTGAGCTGGACCGACCTGTAGCGAAAATACCAACTGGAGAAACTGTCGTTGCTCTGGGAGGTTCGTATGGAGGATTTGGTTATGGAGGTATTCAGCATCAGCAAGGAGGTTTTGGGGTTTCTCAAGGAGACCTGCAAGGTGACTTTGGTGGAATTCAGCAACAACAAGGAGGATTTGATGGATTAGGCATTCATCAGCAGCAAGGAGCTATCGGAGCATCGCTGGGAGGATTTGGAGGAGTCGGCATTCAGCAGCAGCAGGGGTCTGGCTTAGGAGGTGGTATTCAGCAACAACAAGGAGGATTTAGCGGATCTGGTATTCAGCAATCACTTGGTGGTAGCAGCTTTTCAACAACGCTTGCACCTTCAACGCCTTCTTTTAGCTTTGGAGTGTCGCAAGGGGGATTGGGTATTCAGCAGCAACAGGGAGGTGGTGGGGGAATTGGCATTCAGCAACAACAAGGAGCCATTGGAATATCACAGGGAGGCTTTGGAGGAGTGGGCATCCAACAGCAGCAAGGTGGACTTGGTGGAATTCAACAGCAACAAGGAGCTGTTGGAGCATCTCAAGGAGGATTTGGTGGTATAAGCTATTCAACAACACTTGCGCCATCAACACCATCCATTAGTTTTGGAGTATCCCAAGGAGGATTTGGTATTCAGCAACAGCAGGGATCTATTGGATCAGTTGGAGCAGGCGTACAACAGTCACAGAGTGGAATATCTTATTCCACAACTTTTGCACCCTCAACTCCTTCTGTGGGCATTGGATTTTCACAGGGAGATTTTGGAGGAGGAAATGTACAGCAATCCCAAAATGGAATAAGTTACTCGACGACGTTTGCTCCGTCAACATCATCGGTCAGCATTGGAGGACAGCAAGGAGGTTTTAGAGGTGGGCTCGGAGGAGCGGGCTTTCAACAGTCCCAAGGTGGAACCAGCTATTCAACGACACCTACTCCATTCATCACATCAGCTTCACCGGTGCCAACACTATCCATCGGAGGATCTCAGGGCAGTATCGGAGGGGTAAGCATTCAGCAACAGCAAGGTGCCATTGGAGTATCACAAGGGGGACTTGCTGCTGGAGTGGGATTCCAACAATCACAAGGTGGAGTAATTTCTTCAACAGCTGTACCGCGACCAAGTTATTCAAGTACATCGTCCACAGCAGGAGGTTCACAGGACGGTAGTGTATTTGTGGCGGCAAAGTCAAATGTTCAAAACAAGGGGACGTTTTCATCCAGCACCACCACCGAACAATCATTCACAAGCACAGCCAATCAAGGCGTTTCAGCATTTGCCAGAGGATCGCAAGCCGGAAACGTTCAAGCTGTTAATAACATAACCCCTTTCATGATAGCTGTCGGCGAACCAGACTTCCATTACCCACCCTATGTTCAGATCACTTCAAATGGATCACCATTAGGACACTATCAACAGCAGCCATACGCTAGAGTTCAATCGTACCCCAGAATGAGGTACCAAGGACAGCTGCTGACCGGAGAGGTGCAAACTGGTAAAAAGCACCAAACCTCCCAACAAGAAGGGTATGGTGCCCTTTCACAAAGAGTAGGTGAGCAAATATCTTATGAAAGTCCAGCTTATGTTTCTGAAATTCCTCAAAATACTCCATACGAGGAACAACCCGCAGACATCCAAGAAAATACACAGTATCAGCACCGTCAATTAGTAGGGAGTCATCGGGAAGCTGTTCACGTTCCCCAGATTTTTAGCAGTGCGCATCAACAACCTGCTAAAATACATCAAAATTATTTCGTAACAAGCTCTTCACAGCCCGTTAATCTTGTATATCACCGGCAAGATGGCGCCGAAGTCACTCAGCAACCAAATCAAGTGTCAAGAAATCAACTACCAGCTCAGGTACGAGAGGTTCCCCAGGAGCAGTCTAAGCCCCGACTGTATTCACCAAAACCTAACCTAGTTGCACAAATTCGTCATCAACATGCTGAACAGGTCGCGCAGCAGCCCGCTCAGGATGAAACGCAACTCTATAACCAACATGCTACTCGTGTAACCCAGCAACCACACCAGCAGTATGTCGGTCAGGTCTCACAGCAACAAGTTCAAAATGATGCACAAGTGCATCAGCAACATTCCCCGCAAGTTGCTCGGCACCAACATGTTGCTGAAGTCACGGAACAACCAAATGAAACTTCTGAAGTTCCAAGCAATGCTCATCGCCCATATTTCCAACAGCAAACTCAACCAAACTTCCAATTTCGCAAAGAAATTGTATCGACCACCCATCAACCTGAGCCATACAACTCTGGCCAAAGGTTGTACCAACAACGTACTTTACCCTCGAAATACACCCAGCACCATAAAATAAATGCTGCACCCTCGAAACATACCATTTTATTAAGCAACCACCCGCAACAGGTGGAGGGATCGCAACGGAGTCAAAATCTAGAAACCTCCCCTGAACTGACCGGCGATGCCGAAGAAACAACCATCCGAACTACAACAATTGAACCTACCACAACTGCAGCAGCAGTCTCATCAACCACTCTAGTGCAACATTCGCCCCAACACCAAAAGCAAACTTATGCATCTGTTCTTGCCAGCAACAAACCGGGCATCCTGTATGCCACTTCACCCGTGCCTCAACACAAACTAAACCACACCCCATTCCTTCGTTTCACTTCTCAGGGTTCTTCGCTCTTTGCACCAAATGGACGCCAAGTACACTTCGTATACTCTCAACCACCACACGCTACACATTCCCATCAAATACAATTCAAAAATGCACCAGGACATTATAGCGAACTAAATAATAAAGACCTTGAAGCTCTGGTTCCCGTCAGTCATCAAAAACAAATTGAACTGTCGGCTACTGCTCCAGTCAGTGAACGCCAACAATTCAGATCTCAATCTCATACCGAATTTCAACAAAATTCACCCATATCATCCACCACACCATCATCCGCGAGCTCGAAGACCCACAACCAAGAAAGAGGTCATCAAAAGTATCGCAACGAACAGACGCACGGCGCCATCACCTTGAGAAGTGGTCGCACCTATGGCGATCATCGTGTCATTGCATCTACACCAGCTCCTAGCGACGGTGGTGCTGCCAGTGAAAGTGTTCAAACGCGGCGCATCGTGGTCAACCACCCATTCCAAACTGTTCAGGAAGTTGTCGAGCAGGAACCCATTACTAAATTCCATCAAATTACCGTGAATGAACCGGCCCAAGTGCAACAGAACGATGCCCTTCAACCCGTACAGCCGAAGGAGACTTTAGCCAAGCAGGAAGCCATCACAGATCAAATTACTTTGAACGAAAAAACGCAACAATACCGCGACGGCCCCCATCAAGATCAGCAAAAGTCAGACTATACCCAACCAGCTGCGGCCGCTTATAAGCTGGGAGCCACATTCAATCATCCTGCTACGTCCCTGAGCTTCTATCATGGCGGTTCGCAATGATCTGCGCCATACAAAGTGAAAGGACAGAATGGTTCTCTGAGTTCGTATCTGGATCAGAGAAGCTGTATGCTGCGAATTGTAATTTTTTGTATTATTTTTTGTGTGACGAATTTCTCATTTTTATTCTCTCTCACTATTTAAGTTGTAATTAAACGAATAATGTTCGAATTTAGTAAAAACGAAAAATAAAAAAACGTTTAGCTCGTTTCATTTTGACCTTTTACGGTGATGAAGTTTAGTTTTCCTTCGAAACACTGTTCTAGATACATTTGTTGGCCTCCAGCAAATTTGGATCACTTAGAATGCTGCACAGTGTGAGCTGGAGTGGGGGATTCAGTTTAAATTAACACAACTTTTGTCTGTAATTGATTGTAAGCTGGGAATTGATTGCACCTGTGAGATACTGATTGATGTAGTATTTCATTCATATTATGACTGAAACTGGGTTAGTATTACGTCAAATCATCCGATCAGAGAATTTTATTTGGGTCAAAGCAGTTCCAATTCATTGTTTTATAATTAGAAAAGTTCGCGACAGCTAGTTGTTAAGGTACCAGGGCAAGTGCCACGTATTGTTCTTTGTAATGGAGGGAATGATGAATAAACCGGGTTGCTCCCTTAGGAGCTAATTTGGCTTTTGTATAAGGCCTTATTCAGGATAGATATGTAATAACATACCAATCTCGTGGATGGATGAACATCAGAAGGGACCAAATACTTTTTTTTAGTTAGGCCACCCCATAAATTTAATACATTCGACTAGTGTATTAACGGCATTGAATTCCAGCTTCAAGCTAACGAGGAAAGAACCTATGCTACTATGGACAAAACGTCACTGGTGATAGCAGTGATTTTGATGTAGTAAGGAAGTTCACGTGCATACGCATTCTCCCAGGTCAAGGAGATCGAAGAGTCTCACGACCGAAAAAACATTCGGGGTTTTTGTAAAAAGGCCAAGCAACTGGCTGCTGGCTTTAAGAAAGGAATTCAGGATCTTCGAAAAATAGTAGTAAACCTAGTCACCGAAGCACAGAGAAAAGTAGATATGTTCAAGCAGCAGTGAAATGGGCATCGTGTAGAGATAGTGAGAGGAGAACCCACGTCCAGTCAACGAAGAACCAGTTCCACCACCCAGTATTGAAAAGGTTAGCTTTGCCGTAAAAAACCTAAAGAACAAATAGGCTGCCGGCTCTGATGGTTTACTAGCTGAGCTTTTTAAATAAGGAGGCAATGTTTTGTTAGGGCGCATGCAACAAATTTTCTCATTTTTCTGAAAGGCGATCCTATGGCTTGCATGAACTATCCAACGACTTACTGTGTGAACGTCTGAAGCCGTTCTGCAACACACTAATCGGCACTTATCAGTGTTGCTTTCGGCCCGGCAGATCGACAATTGACCAAATGTTCACACTAAGCCAAATCCTGGATAAGACTAATAAAATTTAAGTCGAGACAGACTATCTTTCCATTGACTTTAAAGCCGCATATAATAGCGGTTTGAGTTGTGTCGCGTGAAGCTGGATAACACGCGGTGCAATGTGCAGTATGGAAACAACTCTTCCGAACTATTCCAGCAAGGAGATGCGCTGTCATGTGACTTCTTCAATCTTGTTCTAAAGCAGATAGTGCGCAGGGCAGGTGTCAACATGTTCAACAGATCCGTCTAATTACTGGGATACGCGGTCGGTATCGACATCATCGGCCGATATCAGCGTGCCATGTTAGAGGCTTTCATGGTGATTGAAGAACTGGTTATCCTTAAATCAACGAGAAAAAAACGAATACTTGCTTTTAACAAACAAACAAACATCTGTCGACCGACT
The DNA here is from genome assembly GCA_949715645.1 of Portevinia maculata. Classification (NCBI taxonomy): domain Eukaryota; kingdom Metazoa; phylum Arthropoda; class Insecta; order Diptera; family Syrphidae; genus Portevinia; species Portevinia maculata. Next base: position 83,105,648 of record OX454527.1, on the reverse strand, counting down.
ACAACAAAACGTCACTGTTGATAGCATCAACTTCGAGGTAGTAAGGGAGTTCACCTACCTCGGAGTAACCATCAACTCCACAAATGACACAAACCGTTGCTACATTGGTATGGCCAAATAAATGGGCATAATACTTCTATCTCGGAAGATCAAGCGAAAGCTCTGCAAAATACTGATATTGGCAGTTCTTCTTTATGGCGCTAAGTGCTGGACGATAAGCAGAAAACGAGAGCTAATTTTGGGTTCCTTCGAAAGAGAATACTCCGTCGGTATATATTGGTGCGAGGAGGGCGAATAGAGGAGAAGATACAACCGCGAACTCTATGAGCTGTACCAAGATGTAGTCAAAAAAGCTACGACACACCAACAATATTGGTACGGCCGCATCGAGTGAATGGACAATAATTCTCCAATGAAGACGGTCTTCGACCTCAGCACCTGGAGACGACAAAGATGTTGTAAAGATCAATCTTTCTCTGGACCACTAGAAGCTGCGTGCCCTGGATCCCAGACGATTGAAGGTTGCAATGTATCTAGTAAAATTTCTCGCCCCCTTAGATAAGTAAGTATTAAAATAATTTAGTTATCAGCATGAAAATGTTTATCTACTAATATTTCGATTAGAACGAAAATGTAGTTCATAGTAGTGCTTCTGGTAACATTCCCTATTTTTATACCCTATTCTAAGGGTATATTAATTTTGATTCACAGTTTGTAACATACCTTAATATTGCCCGTAGACCCCTAAAAGTTACTATATTTATCATAAGCATCGATAGTAATGTCGATCTAGCCATGTCCGTCCGTCGGCAAAAATTAGGCTTTTAAACTAGACCTAGAGAGCTGAAATTTAAACCATATACTCTCTAGGGGCCCGAAATAATCAGCTTTAAGAATTTTTGAAATCCGCCACAGACAAGACCACAAATTAAAAAAAAACAAATTTTTCGAAAACATCGAATATTGAGCTAGAAAGCTAAAATTCTTTATATATGATCTTTGACTCCTAAAACTGCTCGGGAATTAAATAAAACAATTTTATTGAAAAGTCAAAGTTTGAGCTAGGAAACTGAAATTTATAATATGGACTCTCTAGGTGTCTGATAGGAATAAGAATAGGGTATCCAACAGTTCGCCCAAGCGGACTGTAGCCCGTCACTCTGTTTTTTTTATAATTTGCGCGTTCAAAAGGGATTTCAAGCACCCTTATAACGTACATAATTTCACAGCACGGGCATTAAGGAAAAGAGGAAGAAGGAAGGGCGAGAAACGAATGCACGTAAATTTTGAATGTTTGTCAATCACAACGTGCTGGAAAAACAGAGCGTGCATTCCACATTCGTATTGTACGGCTAAGGAATGATTCTTTGATTTCAAAAGTAAGCTTAAGAATAAACGGATGCGCATTCCTGGCATGACGGGTTTTGTGGTTGAAATGTTCTAGGGGTGCTATGCAGCTGGCTATTTCATAACAGCACTTTTGGTGGAAATATCGATAAAACAATGATAGGCAGGAGACATTACGACGATGGCACAAAGAGTCAAGCGATTTCGTGATATCTCGATCGCCAATGAGCTTAATCGCGCCTTTTTGTATTATGTCGATGAGCTCCAAATATGTGATTGGTACACCAGCCCAGATATGAGAGTTGTTGTTAAGTTTGGGGTTAATAAACGCCTTATAAATTGTAGCCAGATCAGAAGAGGTGAAAAGGCTGAGGAGCCTTGGGGAACACCAGCATTTATTTGGTGAGTTGAGGACTTGTAACCGTCCAAAACAACTTTAATTGATCGGTATTATCCATATTAATATTATAAATGCGAAAGTAACTCTGTCTGTCTGTCTGTTTCGCTTTAACACCAAAACAACTGAACCGATTTAAATGAAATTTGGTACACAGATAGTCTAGAGCCTGAGAATGGACATAGGCTTTTTACCGCGGGAAAATGCTTCATCCGCTGTCCAGAAGCGGAGATCTAAGCTGATATATAAGAAAAGTTGTAACTCTCGAATGCTTTCTGGCTCCTGGCATTGGAATGACTCATCCACATGAAATAGGACTTTTTTAATATAAAGTATAATTGAACTTGTACAAAGATTTTAAGATATAAATCATCTTTGTAGGTTATCCTGAAGTTGAACAATAAGCATTAAACTATAAATTTTATACAATTCAAAAAAGTAAAATGTTCGATTGAAGGTAGATCATTGGATTTTCCCATCGTTCAGTGGAGGAAAATTTGTGTGTGTGTGTGCGGCACAAATCTGTTTCTCTACCTGTACCTTTTGTGCAATGTGCGTTTTATACCATATTCTAAGGGTATATTAATTTTGACGCATAGTTTGTAACATACCTTAATATTGCCCGTAGACCCCTAAAAGTTACTATATTTATGATCAGCATCGATAGTAATGTCGATCTAGCCATGTCCGTCCGTCCGTCCGTCGGCAAAAATTAGGCCTTTAAACTGGGCCTAGAGAGCTGAAATTTTAACCATATACCTACTCTCTAGGGTCCGAAATTATCAAGTTTACGAATTTTTGAAATCCGCCCACAGGCGTGTCTGTCGAAACTCAAAAACTCAAAAAAAAACAAAATTTTGGAAAAAATCGAATTTTGAGGTAGAAAGCTGACATTTTTTATATATGATCTATGACTCCTAAAACTGCTCGGCATATAAAATTTTCAAAATCCGCCCACTGACACGCCCACAATTAAATAAAACAATTTTATTAAAAACCCAAAATTTGAGCTAGTGAGCTGCAATTTATAATATATAAGTTACGGCAACGTAATATTTTAAAACCGGAACACCGTACAATAACCCCAACCATTCCATTCGCACCTGTCAGCACATCAGGAAACAATATCCAATAATAACTGTACAACACCACACAACGACCCCAACCATTCCATTCGCACCTGTCAGCACATCCGCACCCGACTCAATCACACAACCACTGCACTTTCAAATAATTTGTCAGCAATAGCATAATAAGCAAAAAACAATGACCTAGTCTAAGTTTAGTCATCTCTGTTCAATTATATTTGGTAATAAAATAAAGTCGGTCTTAATTTGACAAACGAAAAACACGGTTCTTATAATTTATACTCTCTAGGGGCCCTTTAAGCTCATGTGTAAATATTTTCAAAATCCGCCCACTGACACGCCCACAATTTAAAATAAACTTTTTTTGCAAATCCAAAGTTTGAGCTATTGAGCGTTTTTTTACAAAAGCTTCGTTTTTTTTTGATAAAATCCTTTAAATGTTATATAACAAAATATGTAAAGCGTTCTTAACAATTCAACCATACTAAGACTTTTGTCACACCGACTTATGAGGGATAGGAATAAGAACAGGGTATCCAACAGTTCGCCCAAGCGGACTGTAGCCCGTCCCTATGTTTCTTTCTTTTTTTTATGCACCTTTTGCAGTTTGTGTTGTGTTTTTTATGGCGCATGGCCATGGGATTGAGAAAGATAGGGTATGAAATGTAAATGAGTTTGAGAGGGAGTCACACTCAGAGTATAGCCATATAATGAGTAGGGACACACTCGACGTTTTCGTTATCAGTTCTTATCAGCAAGTATTTTGTTTTAAATTTGAGTAGTGGCAGACTGGCGAAGCAAGGCGAGCACGGGACAGCTATTATTAATATATAAGATAATAAAAGCAAAACTTAAACATATTTAAAATAAAGAAAATAATAACTAAAAAAAATAGAGGTATTCCCCGAGCGCCGCGGCGATATAGGTAGTTCAGATGAAACTGAATTTGAATCGAATGAATTGAAACGAATAGGAATAAAAATTAAATCAAAAGTTATACTATTTTTCAATAAAGAAAGCTAGAAAGTTTCTTAGAACCTATTGTTTAAATGTTATTACATTTTCAAAGCTTTTTATATATAAAGCTTTGGAAGGGGTAGAGTAAACTTAAAAGAAAATAAGAAAAGTACGTGAAGATTTGAGCGAAATCATTCTATGAGACTTTGAGGCAATGGATGCAAGTATCATATTATAGGTAAGTTCAAAATTATTAAATAAATAATTTAGCAAAACTCTGAAAAAGCTTACAAATACATATACAATGTAATTAAAGAGATAAATATAAAAAATCAATATTTTCAATCGCGAAAAAAATAAAGTTCCGCTAGATGTGTGAAATAACACACTGTGCGCCGGTTGGGAGGGGAAAGGAGGCGGGGCATAATAATAATAAAAATAAATTCTCTATGAATTACCGAGTGATCCGAAATAAATTATTTTCTTACGAATAACACCGAATATTCCAAGAACAGTTTATTTGGAATTAGCGGGGCTTACGAAGTAACGGGATACTTGTATTTAAAAGTTTTAAAATTTCAATGATTTAAAGCACTTTTTGTTTTTTTAGCTTCTGGATCGGCACGGCGAAGAAAAAGGCAGTGCGACCTATTGTACCGTCTGGGACAGAAATTGTTTAGGCTAGTATTATTTCTACTAGCCATTTATCTAATGTATTTATATTAGGTATTATCGGCCCATATAGGGCCTTAAATTTAGCTTCTCCATCCATTTACCTGTGCCAAGTGGAAGAGACCTATTTTTTTTAGCCGAATCGGAACGGCGAATTTGTGAAGCTTCTCATGACAATTGATACTCTTGGGTGTTTGTCAGACGTTCGCAAGAGGTGGGGCGGTGAAAACACTCTAGATCTTACTTGTCCCCGGTCGGATTTGAATCAAGGACGTTTCGATTAGTAGTCCAACACACTAACCACTGAGCCACTGCGCCCACACTTCCGTATAAAGCAGATAACGCTGCCAGCAGAGGACTTCTTTATATCTTCGGAACTCAATAAATTGTACTCTAAAGAAAATCTTCCTTCTATTTTCATTGAGGCAGGACATTCGTCTTAGCCGGCAAAGTAAACTCAAATGTCGAAGTCTGGCAGCGCTTAGTTGCAGCTGAGGTTAGTAATAGTAGTTTGAAAACGTGTTTTTTTTTTTTTTTTTTTTTTTTTTACCAAAATCTGGATTTTTTATATAACCACTTGAATATAGTATTAAATGAAAGAACAGACTGCCCTGATCACAGAAATATAGGTGCCAGACGTCTTACGCGCAGCCATACCCTTGCCAGACGTACTAATAGTATGTTAGAAATCACATTTTGAAATAATTGGTATAACCAAATAATGGTTACACCAAAAAATTTGTGAAAACGCCCAGATCACTAAAATGATGGTCCCAGACGTTTTACGTGCGCCAAAACCTTGCCAGACGTCCTCAAAGTATGCTAAAAGAACATTTTTTTAACAATTCTGATAACCATATTGTGACAACAGAAACGAATTTGTCAGAGCCACTGGTCAATGGTCATAAAAGATAACTGTTAAAAACTTCACTTAAGTCTAGTGAACCTCTTAGCGGGGTCAGTCACCTTGACGTGCTCACCATCACCGCAAACAAATTCGACATTGCCGGTGCGGAGGCTTACGACGTAAAGAGTCATCGGGCTTGCAAGGGCAAGGCCGTCCGATGAGCGTCAACCAAGAACTGACCAGGACATCACGTCCGCTCCTACCCCACCCTTACATACCCCATCTGCCCCTCTCCCTTTTTGCTTACCCCCCCCCCCCCCCCCCCGCCCTCCTTACTTACAACTTTTCGGCAATGCCCGGGGAGACAACCCCGACAACAAATCCCCAAATCTAAGGTGGAACAGCTAGCGCCGAGAGATGAATGGCTAAGGGGTTCTTAGTCGATAGCAGCGAACTTCGGATACCAGGCGACCTCCGATTTCAAGATAGCCTTCCTGTGGTTATACGGGTAGACCACGGGTGACCTTCCTCTCCCGTTCACTCGTGGGAATCAAAATAGATCCGTTTAAAAAAAAACAAATAGAGAATGATGCCTCTACAACTGCATCATCAACTAGGGATGTTTCAGAACACCCTGCTTTACCAACTGGGGATGTTTTAGAACACCCTGGCGTAAATGACGTGACACCTGCCAATCGGGAAGGGTCACAAACCACGGATTCGGAGATGATGAGCTTAGAAGAGAACTTGTCCCTTCTTAGTGACGATATCTCTGAGTCCAGTACGCTATGCAATGTTAGCATACTCTCGGATGAAGTGCATCCCTTGAATACAGGCGCGCCGGAGACCTCTGGCATAACTGCACAGACTGAGTCTAAACGCGTCAAATTCACCCCATCCGAACAGCGCCGTTTTAAGCGCGCGCTGAAAAAGGGAAAAAACGTAGAGCAGGCCAGAGCACTTGCTCTGTCGACAGAGGTCGACACAGGCTCCGAGGTGAAGCGTACAAGGTCCGAGGACAATACGCCGCCCCAATCCGAAGCGAAACGAGCTCGCACAGGAAATACAGCCGTCGACAAAGTCTCCTATAGAGACATAGCGAGCTTTGTAAGACTGGGTGTAGTACCTGTCGATCTGGATCGCAATCCTCTCAGTAATGAGCAAATGGCTCAGATTCAGGAGAGGATTATGGACATCACCATCGAACAACGTGATGAGGGGACCAAACCAGCCTTCCGCGGTACAACTTTCAAAGCCGGATGGCTAATGATAGTATGTGCGGATGCTACCACTGCAGAGTGGATGAGCACAAACTTCGCGAAGCTCAAAGAGAAATGCGGGATGGAAGTGACGCTTGTGGGGAAGAACGTTTCCCGAAACCACATATCGTCAGAGCCTTCTTTCTACATAGTACCGGAGTAGCGAATGAAAGAATACTGGCAATTCTAGATGGCCAGAATAAAGAACTCAACACCAGAACGTGGAGAGTTCTGCAAAGATCTGACGACAGAGATGTCGCCCATATGGTCCTTGCTGTAAACGAAAGCACGATGAAGCGACTTGTTGGGCTAAAGGGGATGGTCTCGTTCAGATTTGGACAGATCAAAATAATCCTCAAGAGCGCGGACAAATCGACGAATCAGGCGTCAAGAGACAACCAACAAAAGGCTACAACACCAGGGGCTAGTATTAGTACTGCCACTGATGCTTCAGAAAAGCCTTCCACAAGCGCCAACAGTAGCGCCACACCACCAGTGGCTGGCATTAGTGCTGCCACGGGTAACTCAGTTGCTAAAACAACTGTGGTGCTGGATGCTAAAGCAAAGGCTAAGAAAACGGACAGCACACACGCGCACCGTAACCGCTTTAGGCCAAAACTGGCGGCCGAACAGGCACATATAAGCGGGAAAGATGGACAGAACACCAGAAGTCCAAGGGGGAGACAAAGTGGTCTCTCTCAACAGGGTTACGTACGACGCAGGGGTGATAACAAACCTCATAGAGTGCGTAATCCCGAGTACGTGAAGAAGAAATGACGTCTCTAACTGTGCTGCAGGCAAACCTGCACCGCGCTATGGGTGCATCGGACACCTATAGCCAAAGATGTGCCGAAAGGAACGTCGCTCTTGGTTTAATCCAGGAACCATGGGCAACTACAGGTAAGATCTTTGGTCTTAACAGCAGAAATAGAGAGCTAATTTTTGCCAAAGGTAATTTCAGACCTAGGGCAGCTCTTTCTATTGCGAAAGATATAAAATTCTCTCTCATTCCAGGTTTCAATACTAGAGACCTGGTGGCCGTTTTAATTGAACGCCACAATGGCCATGTGATACACAAGTTTGTATGCGCATCGGCGTATTTTGCTGGGGACATAGAGGAGGTACCACCTACACCAGTACAGGTACTTGTCCAGTACTGCCAAACTCAGCAAGTACATCTTGTTATCGGCTGCGACGCGAATGCAAAACATTGTAGAGGACTGGCATGTGTCTGATGAAGCTTCTCTGTCTGATCATATGCATATCATGTTCAGGCTGCGATGCAACACCGAGTGCGCGCCGGTCAAATACAATAATAAATTAACTTACTGGAGAACCTATAGTGAAAATCTGGCAATCAGAACTGATCTGCTACCAGATTCACCACTAACACCGAGTGACGCGGACGCTGCACAATGTCAGCTTAACGACATCATTATCTCATCCTTTAGGACTAGTTGTAAGGTAAAGCGCACCGTGGTAAAAAGAAGCGTACCATGGTGGAATGAAAACCTGGAAACTATCCGCAAGAAGGTGAGAAAACAATTCAATAAATCGAAACGCACCGGCGTATGGGATCAATATCGATCCATGTTAACCAAATACAACCAAGAGTTGCGAAGATCTAAAAGGGCTTCATGGCGCGCAAACTGCGAAAAGCTGGAAAAACTCCCAGCAGTGGCGCGGCTCCAGAGAGCACTTTCAACAGATCCTTCAAACTGCATGGGATTGCTCATCAAACCTGATGGAACAATCACAAGCGACCGGGAAGAAACTCTCATAACCTTGCTGCAAGTTCACTTCCCTGGTTCCCTAATTGTCGATCACACAACTGATCACACTACTGAGGTTTCATATCGAACTAACCTCAGCAGAAATAATAGTTTATCTGGTAAATTATTTAGTCCAGATAAGGTAAAATGGGCCATAAACTCATTTAAACCATACAAGGCACCAGGAAATGACGGAATTTTTCCAGCCCTCATTCAAAAGGGTATGGAATTCTTCCTACCTAACATGATTGCCTTATTTAGGTTCAGTTTCAACTGGGGCTACATACCACGCACTTGGCGGGAGGTCAATGTAGTATTTATCCCCAAACCAGGTAAAAAACCTAGTGAACTACCTAAATCCTATCGTCCCAAAAGCTTGACATCGTTTTTCCTGAAAACAATGGAAAGAATAATTGACGTTCATATCAGAGAATGCATAACTTTTAGCATGCCTCTACACCCCTGTCAATATGCGTATCAAAAAGGCAAATCAACGGAAGGCGCCCTGTTAAAACTAACAAATCACATAAACAACGCCTACCGTTGCAAAGAAATTGCACTATGCGCTTTTCTTGACATAGAGGGTGCTTTTGATAACACCGGTTATGATTCAATATCAAATGCTTTAATTCACCGAAAGGTAGACTTTCCCACCATAAACTGGATAAAAGCGATGCTCGAAAGTCGGAAAATCACTGCTTCGTCAGGACAGACTTCAGTATCAGTTTCAGCTATAAAAGGCTGTCCACAAGGAGGAGTTTTATCACCCCTCCTGTGGTCTTTGGTCATAGATGACCTACTTCAAAAATTAAGTAATTTAGGCTACAACATAATAGGGTATGCCGATGACTTGGTCATCATTATTAGGGGCAAAGAATCAAACGTAGTTACTTCACGTATGCAAAACGCCCTTAAGATAGCTATAGACTGGTGCGTCAAGGAAAATCTCTCCATAAACCCCAGTAAAGCTATCATAGTTCCTTTCACAAAAAGAAGAAATCTCAGCTTAGCTCAGATTTCACTAAATGGCACGACCATTGAGTATTCCGACGAAGTCAAATATCTTGGAGTAATCCTGGACAAAAGACTAAACTGGAACTCTCACATCAACAACAAAATCACTAAAGCTAACAGAGCTTTATGGGCCTGTCGACGCACATATGGCAGAACCTGGGGAATCTCTCCAAAGATTGTCCACTGGATCTACACAGTGATGATAAGACCCATTATAACATACGCCTCCATTGTATGCTGGACAAAATCCACACACAAGGTCGCAAAGGAGAAGCTCAAAAAGGTACAACGGTTTGCGTGCCTTGGTATCTCCGGAGCCATGCGAACCTGTCCAACGGCTGACATAGAGGCAATAACAGGTATTACACCTCTCCACATATACATTCAAAAAGTGGCGATCCGCAGTGCAATAAGTCAAATACAGTTAAACGAGATAAGTCTTAACGATCATCCGGAACTTAAGACCCTTCTTGATGAACTGCCAGAACTCAACATGAACTGCGCGGTCACAGACCGCATCCATAAAACACTATGCTTCAATAAGCGGTTCTCCACGGAGATTCCCAAGAGAGAAGCATGGGTTAGTAATAACCCACCTAACAGCCACAACGGCATAAAATGGTATACGGATGGTTCTAAAATGGAAGCGGGGGTAGGAGCGGGAATATACGGACCAAACAAACGCTTTACGATACCCATGGGAAAAAGTCCCAGCGTATTTCAAGCAGAGCTCCACGCCATTCAAGAATGCGCTAGCCACATAAATTTATCTGGTATAAAAGGTGCAACCATCCATATATTCACGGATAGTGAAGCAGCTATAAACGCCCTTAGCTCGCATACGATTGACTCCAAATCAGTCATGTACTGCTTCAACACCCTACAGGCACTCGGAACAAGTAACAAGACCAAGCTATGGTGGGTTCCGGGTCATGTCGGGGTGGAAGGCAACGAAAAGGCCGACGAACTGGCCAGAAAAGGTTCGGAAACACCCTTCATAGGTCCCGAACATTTCTGCTGCACTCCTAGATCAGCAGCAACGGCAGCAATAAAAATCTGGGAATACAGAAAATGTATCCATCTATGGGAAAGCATCCCAGGTTTAAGACAGACCAAACAAGCCGTTCGGCCTTTCAATAAAAATGCCAGCAAATGCCTAAACCTAAGCAGGCATGATATCAAAGACTTAGTAGGTTACCTTACTGGCTAATAAAATTTCCACTTTCCGTGTAAAGCGGACAATTTTACCGTAGAAGAATTCTTTATGTCCTCGGGGCTCAATTGTTGACTGAGAAAGATCTTCTTTCTAATTCCATTAAGGGCTGGGCATTCACATAAAATGTGTTCAGCTGACTCGTCCTCTTCAAGACAGAGTCGGCACTCAGGAGAATCTGCTATTCTCATTTTGTGTAGATGATATCTTAAACCGTGGTGACCAGTAAGGTAACCTACTAGGTTTTTGATATCATGCCTGCTTAGGTTTAGACATTTGCTGGCATTATGATTGAAGGGCCGAATGGCTCGTTTGGCCTGTCTTAGACCTGGGATGTTATCCCAATGATAGATACATTTTCTATGTTCCCAGCTTTTAATTGCTGCCGTTGCTGCTGATCTAGGAGTGCAGCAGAAAAGTTCGGGACCTATGAAAGGTGTTTCTGAACCTTTTCTGGCCAGTTCGTCGGCCTTTTCGTTACCTTCTACCCCGACATGACCCGGAACCCACCATAATTTGGTCTTCTTTCTTGCTCCGAGTATTTGTAGGGTATTGAAGCAGTACATGACTGATTTGGAGTCAATGGTATACGAGCTAAGGCGTTTATAGCTGCTTGACTGTCCTTGGATGGTTGCACCTTTTATGCCAGATAAGATAATGTGGCTGGCGCATTCTTGAATGGCGTGGAGCTCCGCTTGAAATACGCTGGGACTTTTTCCCATGGGTATCGTAAAGCGTTTGTGTGGTCCGTATATTCCCGCTCCTACCCCCGTTTCCATTTTAGAACCATCCGTATACCACTTTATGCCGTTATGGCTGTTTGGTGGGTTATTGCTAACCCATGCTTCTCTTTTGGGTATCTCCGTGGAGAACCGTTTGTTGAAGCATAGTGTTTTTTGAATGCGGTCTGTGACCGCGCAGTTCATGTTAAGTTCTGGCAGTTCATCGAGAAGGCTCTTAAGTTCCGGATGATCATTAAGACTTATCTCGTTTAGTTGTATTAGACTTATTGCACTGCGGATCGCCACTTTTTGGACGTATATGTGGAGGGGTATAATTCCTGTTATTGCCTCTATGGCAGCTGTTGGACAGGTACGCATGGCTCCGGAGATACCAAGGCACGCAAGCCGTTGTACCTTTTTGAGCTTCTCCTTTGCGACCTTGTGTGTGGATTTTGTCCAGCATACAATGGAGGCGTATGTTATAATGGGTCTTATCATCACTGTGTAGATCCAGTGGACAATCTTTGGAGAGATTCCCCAGGTTCTGCCATATGTGCGACGACAGGCCCATAAAGCTGTATTAGCTTTACTGATTTTGTTGTTTATGTGAGAGTTCCAGTTAAGTCTCTTGTCCAGGATTACTCCAAGATACTTGACTTCGTCGGAATACTCTACGACCGTGTCGTTTATTGTGATTAGGCCTAGGTCTAATTTCCTCCTTTTAGTGAAAGGAACGATGACGGCTTTACTGGGATTTATGGAAAGATTTTCCTAAATGCACCAGTCTATGGCTGTCTTTAGAGCATTTTTCATTTTTGATGTGACTCCTATTGAGTCTTTGATGACAATATCATCGGCGTACCCAATTGTGGTGTAGCCCAAACTGCTCATCTTGTGTAGCAGGTCATCGATGACCAATGACCACAGAAGAGGTGAGAGTACTCCCCCTTGTGGGCAGCCCCTTACGGCTGTTACTGATACTGAGGTCGTTACTGACGAGGAAGTTATTTTGCGACTTTCCAGCATCGCTTTGATCTATTTAATAGTTGGTTTATCTATATTTCTATGGTACAAAGCATTTGATATGGATTCATATCCAGTGTTGTCGAAAGCACCCTCTATGTCCAGAAAGGCACAAAGTGCGATCTCTTTGCAACGGTAGGCGTTTTTTATCTCTGTAGTTAGTCTTAACAGAGCGCCTTCCGTGGATTTGCCCTTTTGGTACGCATATTGGTGAGGGTGCAGAGGCATGCTTTTTGATATGCATTCTCTAATGTGAATGTCAATAATCCTTTCCATTGTTTTCAGAAAAAACGATGTCAGGCTTATCGGACGATATGATTTAGGTAATTCTCTCGGCTTGTTTCCCGGTTTAGGTATAAATACTACGTTTACCTCCCTCCAGGTAACTGAAATAAGGCAATCATGGATGGTAGTAAAAATTCTATTCCATTTTGAATGAGGGCTGGAAAAATACCGTCTGTACCTGATGCCTTGAATGGTTTAAATGAGTTAATTGCCCATTTAACCTTATCCGGAGTAAAAAGTGTTCCGGATAAACTATGAATTCTGCTGAGGTTTCTTGGAATTGAGACCTCCACTGTATGGTCGTCTGTAATGACCATCGTGTGAGAACCTGGGAAGTGAGCCTGAAGCAAAGTTTTCAGCGTTTCTTCCCGGTCGCGTGTGATTGAACCATCTGATTTAATTAACAATCCCATGCCTTTTTCTTGATCCGTTGACAGGGCCCTTTGGAGGCGTGCCACCTCTGGAAGTTTTTCTATCTTCTCACAGTTTGCACGCCATGAGGCTCTTTTGGATCTGCGCAACTCTAAGTTGTATATGGTCAGCATGGATTTATATTGTTCCCATGTGCCGGTGCGTTTGGCTTTGTTAAAAAGCTTTCTCACCCTCTTTCGAATAGACTCAAGGTTATCGTTCCACCATGGTACGCACCTTTTAACCACGGTTCTTTTAACCTTGCAACTATTTTTGAATGAGGTAAGAATAATATCATTTATTTGACATTGCGCAGCATCTGCATCAATTGTATTTGATGGTGCTTCTGGCAGCATGTCAGATCTGACCGCAAGATTTTCGCGGTAAGTTCTCCAATTAGTCAGTCTGTTGTCATAACGGACTGACGCGTGTTCGGCATTGCATCTTATCTCGAAACGGATGTGCATATGATCCGATAGAGATGCCTCGCCAGACACGTGCCATCCCTCTATAATATCCTTCATAAAAGGAGATGATATAGTAAGGTCTAAAACTTCTTCTCTTATAGAATTTCTAAATGTAGGACTATTTCCCTTGTTTAGAAAAACGAGGTTATTGCTATATAAATATTCTAATAACGACTCACCTCTGTTATTTGTATCTCGGCTGCCCCAGATGGTATTATGTGCGTTTGCGTCGCAGCCGATTAGTATATGTACTTTCTGGTCCTCACAGTACCGGACAAGTTCCTGTACTGGTAAGGGAGGCACTGCATCCGTGTCTCCAGGAAAGTACGCCGATGCGCATACAAATTTATGCAGCTCTCGGCCTTTGTGGCGCTCTATTAGAACCGCCACCAGGTCCCTAGTTGCGAAACCTGGAATGAGAGAAAATTTTATATGAACTTTTTTATGAACTTTCTTAATAGAGATAGCCGCCCTTGGTCTGAAAGGACCTTTGGCGAAAATTAGCTCTCTGTGTTTACAATTTAATCCGGATATCTTACCATTGGTTGCCCAAGGTTCCTGGATTAGTCCAATAGCAATGTTCCCTTCGGCACATCGCTGGCTAAAGGTGTCCGATGCACCCATAGCCCTGTGCAGGTTGGCCTGCAAAACGCTGAGACGGGTGGTCATTTGCGTCTGTATTCAGGGTTTCGTACTCTATTGGGCTTGTTATCACCTCTCCTACGTACGATATCCTGTTGAGGAGGACCACTTTGTCTGCCTCTAGGACTTTTGTTTTTATGTCCTTCTTGTGCCAGTGCTTTCTTACGATCCATACCTAACTTAGGCCTGAATCGTGTTTGGCTTTCTCTGGCTGCGCTTGACTTCGCGCTTGTAACTTCTTTTTCTGGCACAGTTGTTGCCGTACTTGAAGCTACAGCCTTAGCGGCAGCGCTGGTGCTGGCCCCAATTGTGACATCCTTAACCAACCACTCTCTGATGGTGATAACAGAATTGGTTCATTTTCTACAGCATTCTTCCATACGCGACATATATAAGCCGTGTTTCTTTGCACGCGTATATAGGCATGGCATTAAAAAACGACCATCGCCGCTTAAGAATTCATAAAAAAAAAAAACTTGGCAGCACACATGCACCTATAACATGCACCGTGACACAGCTGTAAGTTGTAGTTAAGAAATTTGTATTGAAAATCCTGAAATTGAAAAATATTTACTTCCGCCAATTGAAATTGATGCCAACCATATTCTAAAATTATGAAAAACAATTTCACATTAACAGATTTGCTAAATTCAATTACCCTTATAATGAAGTTTGAATAATAATAATAATAAAATCACGAATAAAATATTCGGCGGGATGTGTCAGTGGTCGGCGGGATGTCAAACTTTGAATTGTCCTGAAAAATTCATCGCAACAATTCATCAGAAACGAAGAAAATTAATTTTGGAAGCACTGTTTATCCCAGCTAAAGGACTTAGCGGCGATAGCTATCCCCGCTAAAGTTAGCGTATATAGGATAAGTTGTTGTTGTATTTTACATGCAAATTTCAAATTATCCCTATATCCGCGTGCAAAGAAACACGGCTACTGTATTGTTATGCCTTGTTGTATTTTCAGGTACGATGTTTGCACTGGATATTTCATTGCTTTCAGGCACTGTGTACACAAAAGACCGAGATAATTACGTTAATGGAACTATGTAGATTATTTAATAATTAAATATAACTTACATTCATTTCTTTGCATCGAAGATAAAACCTTTTTAGAAACAACTGTAAATAGCCGATAGCACTTGGTATGGTAACCACTTACACTATCAACCTTCATTGGAAGATTTATATCCGAGTAGTAAATACCTACTCGGATATAAATCTTCCAATGAAGGTTTATTTCATTTCGAATTTTCCGACATGTCATAATTTGGGTACATTTTTCCAATGTTTTGTCATCAAACAAAATTATATTTCCGCATTGTTTCGGACTATCACTTGAATGAAGAACACATGTACTATCTACTTCTTAGAAACGGTTTCTTGTTTTGCATGATCTACGTCAATCACTTGCACTTTAGTGCAACATTTGTAACCAATGGTTCGTTTCTGCTATGACAATATGGTTATCAGAATTGTTAAAAAAATGTCCTTTTAGCATACTTTGAGGACGTCTGGCAAGGTTTTGGCACGTTAAACGTCTGGAACCATCATTTTTGTGATCTAGGCGTCTTCACAAATTTTTTGGTATAACCATTATTTGGTTATACCAATTATTTCAAAATGTGATTTTTAACATACTATTAGTATGTCTGGCAAGGGTATGGCTGCGCGTAAGACGTCTGGCACCTATATTTCTGTGATCAGGGCAGTCTGTTCTTTCATTTAATACTATATTCAAGTGGTTATATAAAAAATCCAGATTTTGGTAAAAAAAAACACGTTTTCAACCTACTATTACTAACCTACTATTACTAACCTAACTAAGCGCTGCCAGACTTCGACATTTGAGTTTACTTTTTGGAGACCTTTCTGTTCATGTATCAGCTTTACTTTCACGCCTAAAATTTGCTGTGGGCTCTTAGACTACTAGTAGCTTTTTCATATCATGCCGACTCAAATTTAGACATTTGTTGGAACTTCTATTAAAGGGCTTGATGGCTCGTTTGGCTTTTCTAAGTCCTGGGATGCTCACCCAATAGGGTGTATATTTTGAATGTTCCCAGCTGTTATTATTGCTGATCTAGGAGTGCCGCAGAAGGGTTCGGGGACTTTGATAGCAGTTTCTGAGGGCTTTCTTACCAGTACGTCGGCCACTTCGTTACCTTCAAAACATTCGTGGTCCAGAATTCACCACAGTTTAATCTTGTTCCTTCAGCCGAGTATTTGAATAGTCTTAAAACAGGGCATGACTGATTTGTATTCAATGGTATGCTAGCTAAGGGCATTTATATCTGCTTGACTATCCATGAATATAAGGATCGTAGCGACTTATTTCAAACACAAAGATATACTTGTTATAACAATTAGTCTTTCTCAATTTAGCCTCTTCAAAATAAACTCTTTTAACTTAATTTGTATTGCCAGGTACTTTCTTTTTAGTAACTGAACTTAAACCATGAGCTTTTAAAATCATTAAGATAAACTTTGTCGCGATCACGGACAAATTAACATAATTCAAATCGTTGAAATTAACTTATTTTTTCGGAAAAAAATGTGCAAACACTACAAACTAGTACTTTCTCAAAACAGTTTTTTTCTTTATGAGAATATCCTCTCATCATCATCTTATGTCTTCGGCGGAATGTTTAATACCCTCCCAAAGTGGGTGCGGGATTAAGATGACTTTTTCTCCATCTGGTGACAGTTTTTTGGGATTATAACTAAATTACCAAAATAATTGAATAACTTGGCAAACAGACTAAAATGTTGGAAAGAACATTATTTGTGAAGGATACAATATTATCACTTCGATCAAATGATAAATCTTTAGAATAATTTTACTTTTTGGGCCCATACTAAGGTTCAAAACTTTGGCTTTTTACCCAAGCTAAAAAGCCAGATGATTGAGGGGATGTGGATAGATTGACTTAACTTTTGATGCTGGACAAAAATATTATACCTTACGGGTATAACGAAAAATATTAACGGAAGGTGCAAACTATGTTTCAGAGCTGAGTCGCCCATAAAGAAGAAACTGTAATAAGTCCAGAATCTTAAGTACAGCAGTGGAAGCCTTGAGCAGTTTGCGGCTAAAAACGTGTCCAATACTCATGAGTATCTCTCATAGTCATGAATATTTTAGATAAGCTTCGGTATGAAGAATCAGATTTATGAATCTTCACGAATCTTTTTTTTTTTTGGTTACCTACCTGGGGTGGGATTCTTTCACGCGAAAACGTTCAACGCTTTCTTAATTTGCTGAAAAGCGATATTGTTTTTCGTTTCGTTTTTTACAGAATCCCACCTCTAGATATTCGCCGTTCTCGTTAATAAGCCTTACAATTTCGGTTGAATTCTCAGTTTTCAGAACTGTGCTTTATTGTACATACCACCCGGTAATGTTCATGCTTATCGACATACGAAATATTTAAGAAACATTTTTGGCAATCAATAACACAGCTGTTAGAAAATAAAAGCATTTTTCGTTCAGACATTAAAACAAAACAATTTATTTACAAGTCAACCAAAAATAATACAATTAAAATAAATAACAAAACTAAAACTTAAATTACAATTAACACTTAAGCTAAACTTAAATACGTGTATTGAAACATGATGACAAGGATCGAGAAATAATTTTGGTAATTTTTATCTTCGCTTGATCCAACCGGCATTTTTAAAAATCTTAAAAACCATATCTCTTGGTATTTTCTCAGCTTCCCTGTCGAAGACTGGCATTTCCTTATCTGTCAACCATGACTCTTTAGCTAAAGCAGCTGCTATTCGAGGATTCTTGTAGAAATTATTCATGAACTCTTCTGGAAGTTGAGCTTCCCTTATGGCATTCTCCAGCACCGATTTGTGTGCTAAATCTGGTTGAACTTGTATGTGACGTTCAGACGGATACGCTACTTGTTGGTACTGAAATGGCTGTAAATGTTGAAAGTATAGCTGGGCGTTTGACAAGCCTATTGCAATGGTGAGGAATATAATACTGGATTTCATTTTGTCTGAGAAAGGAAAAAAAGAACACACAAATGATTGGATAAAAACACATGGATAATAGATTTAATGAAAAATGAGAAAGAAAAAAACTTCCAGCTTCTTATTTCGGTCAAAAATTTGTCTGGAAAAAATACAAAATCAATTAAATACAATAAGTAATAAGGTTCGTCTGTTTCAATAAATAGATATACTTCAGAAGGTGTTAAATAATTAAAGAGCTTGGGCTTAGTAAAAGAGATTCGTATTAACGAGGTAGCAGTAGCACCAATTGATAGTTACTAGCAAAATAATATTTTTTTTGACTGCTGTACAAATTCATTGCTTACGAAATCGCAGTTAATCGTCATTTATCACATTCAAGAATGTGTAACTGATTCGTGGTACGCCGATAGATTTTTGAATCATACTTTTTTATAAATATGTAGGTACCCTTGTCTAATGGGCTGACGCTGCTGATATTGTATCGAAAAGGGTTAACTAATCCAAGAGACTACCAACTCCATTATGAAGTTCGATATTTTCCTAATAGCAGAGTTCCTCAACTCAGCTGACGAAGTCATTTTTCTGCGAAAAATACGTCATCTTAACCAATCTAGTGTGAGACATTCACAGATTCAGAGGGCTCATCGTCCTCCGGACAGAACCTATATTTCGTCTCCGAACACAAATTTGATTAAGATCTTGATTTATGTTATATAATAATTGGGAGGAGTAAGGCCTGATTAACGTTTTAAATTGTTTGATCGCCGCCACAGTTTCCCAATGGCCTAGACAATGTTTGTGTTCCCATTCGTTAATCAGTCCCAGAGCAGAATGCCAATTGACATTGCAATAAGGTTCTAGTCTTAAGAACGCGATCCAGCCCTAGCTAGTTTAATTCACAGATTCAATGCCACGGTGGCCAGGTACCCAGCCAAGTTTGATAATGTTGTGCCTGACTAAGGAGTACAGTACCTGGTAACAACCCTTGACTTTTATAGAGTCAATTCAATTGACCTAGACAACAGTGCTAGAAGTGCTGTTGGACTATCAGGCACCCATAATATCCTTTCAAATGTTTATATTGGGGCAGATCTAAATGGCATGAACTTCAGCCGGAAACGCACTAGCATACATTTCCAAGGTACATAGATTGGTAAACAAATAACAATTTTCAATTTATCAAAATGTTTCAACGTCGAGTCGGAATCTTTCCGTTTTTATCCAAATATTCATTAGTTACACAAAATTCAATTAAATGTAATTGGATTACATTTTTATTACAATCAAACACACTTTATTAGTATGACAGCTAGTTTGGCAGTTATCCCTATCAGACGTTTTATACCTCTATAAAAAAAACACCCTATACATTCTAATTGATACATAATAGGTAAGTGTCAATAATGATTGATAAGGCTTCGGGCTCAAATTTCAAGATATGCGTGTTTAAGAATAATTCTTATTCCATATTCTCTATTTTTATATATATTATATTCTATTTTTTATTTAATCCATTTAATTCTTTTTATACTCTATTCTAATATTGCCAGTAGAACCCTAAAAATTACTTTCGATATCAGCATCGATAGTAATGCAGATCGAGCCATGTCCGCCCGTTCGTCCTTCGGCAAAAAATAGGCCTTAAAACTCGAGCTAGAAAGCTGAAATTCGAACCATTTTCTCTTTGGCGCCCGAAATAATCAAGTGTAAGCATTTTTACAATCTGTCCACTGACACGCCCAATCAAAAAAAACAGATATCGAAAAAATCGAAATTTGAGCTGAAAGCTGAATTTTCGGAACACATTGTATTTAGGAGCCCAAAATGCTCGTGTGATAAGATTTTGAAAATCCGCCCTGTGACACACACCCAATTTAAAACAGTTTTATCGAAAAGTCAAAGTTTCAGCTAGAAAGCTAGGCGCCCTTATGTTCATGTTTAAAGATCTTTCACTATTTATAAAAAAAACCGTTTTATTGAAGAAATCATTTGCAAAGAATGTAGATAAAGTCGTTTTGAACAATTCCTTCATAGAAAATTGTCTGCCATGCCGACTTTTGAGCGTTTTTTTTTGACAAAAACTTTGTTTTTTTTTCGATAAAAACTTTTAAATGTTGTATAACAAAATATAGATATACATCTTTCTTAACAATTCACGCACACTAAGATTTTTGTCACGCCTACTTTATGAGGGAGGCGATAGTATGCCCAAGCGGACTGTAGCCTTTCCTTAGTTTTTTTTTCTATGCAAACATACTTTCATTAACATTCAAATTACTCTTAGATTACAGACTTAATTACTTTTGAACTACTTTCATGTTATTGAAATTAGATCACCATATCTAGCGGTAAACTTTACACCGACGGATCAAAAACTAGTAATGGGGTAGGTGGGGGTGTTTTCTCACAAAGACTATATATCCGTCTCTCTTTCCGTCTTCCTGATCATTGTAGCGTATTCCAGGCGGAAATCATGGGGATTAAGGAAGTCTTGTCGTGGCTGAAGAGAAATGTGATATTCGCTAAGGACATCCGCATATTCTCGGATAGTCAAGCCGCGCTAAAGTCCCTGGATTCAGTCTCTTCAAACTCCATCGTAGCCATAGACTGCCGTTCATCTCTTGAGGAGATGGCAGAGCAGTTCAATATTCACCTCTTTTGGGTGCCGGGGCACAGAGACATCCCATTTAATTGTAGGGCCAAAATGGAACCGCATTACCTCTTCTACCTGAGAAAGGTTTTCTAGGTATGCTTATCGCTACTTTTAAACTTATGTTCAATCTATCCGCGGTCGAGAGTACAAACCTCAATTGGACATGTAGTGATACGTGTCTAGCGACCAAGCATAACTGGCCAAAGCTGGATCTGCGACGCTCCTTAAGTTTGATCTCACTTAACTGACTGCACATTGGCTCTGTCATAGGTATCATCGCAGGACACTGTCTAATAGGCAAGCACACATCAAGGCTTGGCGTCTATTCAAATGACTTCTGCAGAAGCTGCAGCGATGAGGAGGAGGAGGAGACTATACTTCATCTCCTCTGTACATGTCCTGCAATCTCCCATAAAAAAAATCTCTATCTAGGAGCCTTCTTCCTTAATGAAATCAGTGACTTAGCTAACACAGATGTTAGAAGTCTATCGCGCTTCATTAGAAGCTCCAAATGGTTTTAGCGAGTAGTGGTCGAAACTCCCGATCCATGTGGCATCACAACGGACCTCATTGGTCTAAGTGTGTTGGCTTTCAACTTACGGCCACCTTAACTTAACCTAACCTAACCTAGCGGTCCACCAGTGAGCTTCGCCGGTTTGACTTCAAAAGTATATTTTTAAAATTAAAGTTAAATATAAAATAACAAATGTTATATTGGTTCCGTTTTTATTTTGGATGCTATCGCTCTATCAATATACTTCTTACTTAATGAGCTCCAGACCCGTGAAGAGCCTCGGCCTTTGACACAACAGCCTTTCATCCTCCGGTCCCGGTTGTCTGCTTTCAGTTGTCCAGACAAAGCATCCGCAATGGTTTGGTTTTAAAATGGAGGTTCGGTCTTCCTTGTCGTCGCAACCCTGGAAGCTGGGAGTCGAAGATCCTCTTTGGTGCACCATTATTGTCCATTAGCCTGATGAAGCCGAGCAAATGTAGTCGACATGTGTTAGCTTTTTGGACAACATCCAAATCATGGTACAGCTCATAGAGTAGGCGGTTGTATCTGTTCTCCCCATAGGACCAAATATCCCACGGGGTATTTTTCTTTCGAAGAGCCCAATGTTTATTCTCCTCTACTGCTTATCGTCCAGCACTTACCATAAGGAACTGCCAGTATCAGAGTTTTGTATAGCTTTCACTTGTCAAAGGTTTCCTAAAGTATTTCTTCGTTGTTGCGAGAACATAAAGTCGTGTGAAAATGTCGTATGTTTCATTCGTACTATATTTGACACATTACGTTTTCTATATTGAAACTGAATAGTCGGTTATTTATTGTGAATTGTGAAGAATTTAATTTATATTCAAAATTTCAAAAAGAAAGTGGGATGCAGTTACTATTTTGTCCGAGCATCTGTAAAACCAAGAGGAAGCCGATCAAGAAGAATGCAACAAATTGCGCAAACAAAGTTAGCTGTGGCATTTGAACGAAGGATTGGGTGCGACGTCGTGATAATGAAGGCTTTTGCGCAAATTGTTGCTTGAATTGCGCGCCGATGACCCCGATTTGTATAAAGGGTTTTAACGTATATCAACCAATCAATTTGACCATTTGCTTGTTTTTGTAAAGGCGTACATTAAAAAATCGGAAACGAATATGCGATCGAGCATTCCCGTCCTCGCTGACTTCAAGGTTAACCCATTTTACTTGTTATTCGATCGCCATAAAAGCCTTTACCACGGCACGCTAAGATCGGCGTATGATATCGATATCGTCCGCGTATACATGTATTTGAACCGATCTGTTTAAGGTAGTGCTTTAAGTGTTGCATCTGCCCTGCGCACTATCTGCTCCCGTACAAGATGGAAGAAGTCACATATGAATCATCCCCTAGGCGGATCAATGGAACAGTTCGGAAGAGCTGAGAGGTATCCCAAATGCGGCCATCGTCACATAGAGCTTCTGATAATGAATGCTATCAATTCCGACTTTGAAGTCGATGAGAAGATGGTGGGTCTCAACTTAAAATTCATTGGTCTTTTCCTAGATTTCCCCAAGTTTAAAGATTTGATCAATATGGAACAAAAATATATATTAATGGATTAGATGGATCACACTAAAAATGAACCGTCGTGAAAGTATTAACTTTTTGGTGTCGCTTATCTCATTTCAAATTCATTTATATGAGTACCGTTTTTTATTTCCACGGAAAATCCTTGGGCATACCTTAAGCAACCCTAAACGGCACCAAGTATATATTTCTACTCAAACATGAATGGGTCAATGTTAACGGTAATGGTCTGATACTGAAGCCATGATATGGTTCACAAATCATTTAACCAAACCTTTAATACTTGTATAAATGAGATTGCAAGTTCAACCACATTTTAATTCGTAAAAAATTTCATTTTGCGGTAAGCCCAGTGGTAGTGTCTTGAATTTATAAGCTTCTCAAAGCTGCTTGCAACATTGGTTAACCAGTCTTATGTAATTGCAAAAGCAATCGCTTGATATACGCAATCAAAAGATAAAGAAGGGCTATAGTCTTAGGCTTAAGTGAACTGTATTCAATTATATTATATGTTTCTATCCCCCAATGTGGGAGGATTGAAAGTCTTTGTCAGTTTGTAACATTGGTTTTTGGTTTTTAACAAAACTACCGAAAAAAAGGAAACGGCAAAAACATTGTATGGGCGAGTTGTAATTTTGCCAGGCGAATTTTCCTTTTTTTAAAAAAAATTATCGAAAGACAACATTTATGTCGAAGGAAGTGGGCGTGGAATTGTTTACATACATTGTGAAGAATATAATCTTTATTTTCATCAAGTTTTGTGCCAGATTTTAGGCCCTAAATACACTTATATTTTTTCCACGCCCACTTTTTTGGGGAATAGAAAATGGATATCCAACAGTTCGCATAAACGAACTGTAGCCTTTTCTTATGTTTTCAAATAATGGCGGATTGCTTGATCATTTCGCCCCTTTGAGAGTTATGTTCTAAATTTCAGCCTTCTGGCTCGAATTTAAAGCCTACAAGTTGGTGACGGATATGAATAGATATAACTCCCGATGATCATCACAAATATTACTTAAAGGGATCTTCGACCAAATCAAACCTTGTAACAAACTGCATTTGTTTCAAAATAATTTTTCCCTTAGGATTGAGTAAAACAAACAGTTCTATCGGCAAACTTATGGTGTATAATTAACACTTGCTTTACATTGAAAACTTCAATAAAATATCTCATGCTACTGGTTTAATTTAATCCTTTTTATTTATTCTCGTGGTGGCTGATAAATCTTCAAGAGTTAACACTTTGTCGTACAAGATGTCATAATTCACCGAAACGAAGCGACGAAGCGTTGGCAACGAATGTTTACCCGCAACTTGATGATGGGTCATACCGAAAGCGATTGCTGATTGAATTAAATAATAGTACGTGAATCTAAATATCACACTTGTATGCCGCTTACATATAGGTCAGCGGATTTGCATTTATAACGTGTCACAGATACGCAATTATTGGTTGGGTAATATATCTTGTATTTACTTTCTGGCGCTTTTGCTTTTGAATTGGAAGATTAACCATTAAATGACAAATGATTGGCAGACGTGGGTTTGGTGCGTGAAATTTACATACCATATTAAGTGTTAGGAAAACAACAGATTAGGAAACTCTTAGATTACACTTAAAACGTCATTTAGTCTTTATGGTAGATTTGTTGCTTGAAACTTGTCTAAGGCCTAAAAAATTGTTTAACTAATTTTACAAACAAATCTCTATTTTACTCGTTAAATATGCAGCAAAGATCAATCAATCAACTAGTGCCACAACACCGCATTATAATGGATTTTGTCTAGTGAATACAATTTGCATCTTTGAATTGATTTGATGTGGATTGTGATTGAAACTGAAATTTTGTATTTGCATAGAGCCGAGAGACAATTATAATAATCACGGAGTTGTTGAAGGCGTTATGGGGTCATTCGCATTAATTCTGCTCCAGATTTATCCAATTTCCATTAAATTAAGTAAATATTACTTGCGCGTGCTAGTAGAAATAACCATGTTAATTTTGTTTATTTGATTTCTTCAAATTTGTTCCAGTGAAAATAATATTCCAGGTCAAGAATCTGCGAGTTGTAATACTTTAGGGTGTAACTGAAATTGATCGTTTAAACTACTCTTACCTGAATGCTTATATTATTTATTGGAGTTCCGAAATGAAGGGAATAAAAAAAGTCACAAAACGATATTTGAACCAAATGTTTTCGTTTTCATTTGGTGATTGTGCTTGACATAATGATTTTCTTAGAAAGTCGAAGATAAGTTCCTTTTGACCAGAACTTACTTATTTTATCGAATGCATGAAGAATAATTTGCATGACTTAATTTTTCGGATCTCTCTGATGTTTTCGAAACGGCTTAATCATTTTTTTTAATTGGTATATGATTATTGGTAGTTGCTAATATTTTTTACTATTATCAGCGGAATTAGGTACCGCTTTTTTAAAATCATTTGATCCGTATTTGCTATTTTTTCAAATGTATATTTATACTGTTATTGGAGTCTTCGCGTCAGAAAACCTATCTCAAGATAATGGAGCACTACGCATGGATTAAATATATAGGATGACGCATTCTCGAGGACGTCCATTTAATTTTTGCTTTTTATCGTCCGTCGAATACTAAGCGCGTTTCTTTGATAAAAGTATCCACAGGAGTGCTCGAATTTACACGTTAAACAATAATACCATTGTATCGCCAGCCATACTGGTGATAGCTGTGGTTAACATCCCCTCCAGGTCTGCTTCGGATGCATGCTGCAAAAACATACAGTAATTTGTACTACAAACAAAAATGTATGGCTGCTGGCAATAATTCTTGGAATCATTCTTATGAGCAATCCTGAATACATTTCTCAAAGAAACGCGGCTAATATCCTAAAGTTTCATTGTGCAAGTTTGATTTGTTGCAGTAATAACCGATATTATAAATGTCTACGTAACGGTATCAGTAAGGTGTTAAAATCTTAAAATATCACAGCAATAATAAATTAATATATCTCAAAATATGAACAGACACTTCCGAAGGAGAAGACTTTGCAATCAGTGGGCCATTCTGTAGGCGAGAAGAGAAATTCAATGCCAAAACTACCAGGATTTGCATCATCATTTTGTTTACTTCGTGTAAGAATTCCTCGCATACATGCAGTGGGACATCTTTAAATTGTCCCTGTCACTTTTCCCATTGAACAACAAGGAGAAGAAGAAGAAAAAGAAGCAAGAAGAAGAAGAAGAGGAAAAAAATACTGTTTCCGTTCTAAAACTGGCGTTCCGATGACCAGAATTGTACTTCTCTATAGCCATATAGTGGGTGCAGTGCCGCAGAAGTTAGTGTGTTGGACTACTTCGAAACGAAAAAGCAATTCACCGAATTTTGGTGGCTTCTTGAGGCGGGAGGGGTGATCATGCCCTACCCAGATCGGTGCGTTACACTAGGTAATATCCCCTTAGCTAGGGCGTTTCGGAGAGAGGCCGGGCTCGTCAACTTGTTGTTGTGGTGCTTCCGGGGGGTGACTGAGACTGTAAAGCTTCAGTCGGCTCACGGCGGCGTCTGCGCACGTTGACGACTGCCAGGCGCTCGGAAAGCAATAGGGTTTTTGACGACTTGTTGCGTAAAGCAACGTAGCATAATATGGTTTTTAGGCCGAAAGGCAATAATTATAAGATATAATTAAATTTAGTGTGTCCGCATAAGGAACAATTATCTAGAATAAGTAAGTATCCTGTTAATTATAAGTTAGATTTAATAATTTTTTTAGAATGTTAGTAAATATTTATTAACGGACGGGTTACATTCCGCTTGGGCCAACTGTTGGATACTCTATTCGTATTCCTATCCCTCATAAGTGGATGTGACAAAAGTCTAAATATGGTTGAATTGTTAAGAACGCTCTACATATTTTGTAATATAACATTTGAAAGATTTAATCAAAAAAACGAAGGTTTTGTAAAAAAAACGTTCCCAGCTCAAACTTTGGTTTTTCAATAAAATTGTTTTTTTTTTTTTAAATTGTGGGCGTGTCAGTGGGCGGGTTTTGAAAATATTTACACATGAGCATAAAAGGCCCCTAGAGAGTATATATTAAAATTTCGGGATCATGACATAATCTCGAATGACAAAAATCTCGAATGCAAAAAAACTCAAAAAAACAATTTTTTAATCTAGAATGCAAAAATCTCGAATGCACAAGAATATCGAAAGACGATATCTCGAAAAAAATCTCGAAAAAAAAGTTAATTCGAGATTTTTTTTCTTACCTATTTAAAGAGTTTAAACTTAAAGAAAACGCATTACATATTTAGTTTATTCAGCAATTTATTTTTTTGGGAAAATAACAACAAAAAATCAATATTTTTTGGTAAATATAAAAATCATTATAAAAAATATCAAAAAACAAACAAAAAAGTTTTAAATTCATAAACATAGCTATAAATGCATATGTGTAGGTACAACAAAAAAGGATGAATTATTATTTTATAAGCTCGAGCTGTACGCAAGACTCCTAAGGTATCCCACATAACTCCTCTCTTATTTTTCGTCTAGTACTTTTAAAATTTGTTTTTTTTTTTTAAATACTCCCGTCAGTCAATCGTGGATGTTAAAGAGTAGTACCTAAATAATATGATTTCGAGATTTTTTTTCGAAATTTTTTCAATTCTAGATTTTTGTTTTCGAGATTTTTACTTATGAGATTTTTGTTTTCTGGATTTATGCTTTCTAGATGTCGTGGTAAACCCTAAAATTTCAGCTCCCTAGCTCAAACTTTGGTTTTTCAATAAAATTATTTTATTTAATTGTAGGCGTGACAGTAAGCGGATTAAAAAAATTTTAAAACATGAGTATATAAACAGCAACTTGAGAGTCTATACCTATTATAAATTTCAGTTTCCTAGCTCAAACTTTGACTTTGGGCGGATTATAGAAATTTTATTTCCTGAGCAGTCTTAGGAGTCAAAGATCATATGCTTTCTAGCTAATAATTCGATTTTTTCGATAAATGGGGGGATTTCAAAAATTCTTGAATTTGATTATTTTGGGCACCTAGTATATGGTTAAAATTCAGCTCTCTAGATCCAGTTTGAATGCCTAATTTTTACCGACGGACATGGCTAGATCGACATTACTATCGATGCTGATCATAAATATAGTAGCTTTTAGGGGCCTACGAGCAATATTAAGGTGTGTTACAAACTTCGCGTCAAAATTAATATACCCTTACAAAAGGGTATACAAAAAGTGCATTGGACTACTAATATAAAGGTCTCAGGTTCATATCCCGCCGGGCCGGAGCCAAGTAACATCGTGAGTTTTTTTCCACTGCCCACCTCTTGCGAACGTCTGACAAACATCCAAGAGTACCAATTGTCATGAGAAGCTTCTCGAAATTGGCGTTGGGCTTTAAATTGTAGGTCCCTTCCACTTTTACAAGCAAATGGTTGGATAATCTAGGTTTTAGGCCTTGTATAGGCCGTTATTGCCTACTATTTATTAACTTCCCAGTGGAAGTTCTTGTAATGGGGCCCGGATTTTGACATATCTTCACGTTTCAAGGTCACCAGAATCCAAATCCAACATTTTTATAGAGATGTCTGGGTGTGTGTATGTACGTATGTGCGTTCGGGATTATCTTTCGCCACGATTATCTCGAGAACCAAAGATGATATTGACATGGGACCGGGTTTATTCGAAGCGTAATTACGTAACTCAGAACTAATTAAGTTTCCAGCAAAATCGGTCGAGCCGTTTTTTGTTAGTAAATAAATAACTAAAATAATTTGGCTTTAATTGTACTATTTATTGTCATTTTTCATTGAGGAAATCACTATTACATTGTGCTCCGTTATTTCGTATACATGTAAATTTACAGGTCTCCGTGTTGATAACAATGGTTGCATTAATATATATCACACTTTGCTGTTATTAACAACATTTAATTTCCATGAACAATATTAAAGAGTATTTTTTAATATTAAATAATTCTTAACCATATCTTATGGTTAATCACATTTCAAAATTTACCACTAATCGCATAAATCATATTGATGCCACTGGGAAGTTAGTCGTGTGGATCTTGCGGGTCGCACCACAGACCACTTTTTTATTTTTTTTTATTCTGTAGCCATATAAGCATACCTCATTCTCAGAAACATCATCACAACTTATTATGTTATTATGTGTTGTCCTGGTAGGTTTCGCCTTAATATACATGCATGCATAATAGGCCTTAACGGCCCATACAGGGCCTGAGACTAGCTTCTCCAACCACTTTCATGGGAAGTGGAGGGGACCTACAGTTTTACGCCGAATCCGAACGGCAAATTTGAGAAGCTTTCTCATGACAATTTGATACTCTTGGATGCTTGTCAGACGTTCGCAAGAGTGCCAACAACACGCGGTATTCCAAAGTGGTCCTCCATCTAAGTACTAACCACGTTCTTCGTCGTTTAATTGCGGTGATCGAACGAGAACCGATTGATTGGCCTCAATATAACCACCAGATTAACCAATGCGAAACCAGTACGAAACTTTTGCGCTTTCATAAGAATTTTCTAAACTCGTCCTTTCATTGGCTTTAAAGATATAATAGCATCGTCAGGATCGCTAGATGGTAATGGCCGGATTTCAAATCCGGCAAAACTGTTCCACGTGGAAAACAAGCAGTACGATGTGCAGTACAAAAATAGCTCTTTCGAACTATTCCAAAACTGCACTGGTTTTCAGCAAGGAGATGCTCATGTGACTTCTTCAATCTTGGAGCGGATAGTCCGCAGGGTAGGCGTCAACGGAAGGTACTATCTTCAACAGTTTCCACCAACTATTGAGATACACGGAAGATAACGACATCATCAACCGATCCTTGCGTGCCTCAGTAGAAACTTTCATGGCGATTGAAGAACAGGACAAAACCAAGCATGCGGTTGCTTTCAACAAACAAACATCGTAGTAGAGTTCACCTAGCTTGGAGTAAACATCAACTCGACGAATTACACCTTAGTTGCTACTTCGGTTTGGTAAACAAAATTGAGTTCAACACTCTTAACGCGGAATACCAGGTATGAGCTCTACAAAACACTGATACTGCAAGTTCTGCGCTACTGCGCTGTGTGCTGGACGACAAACAGAAAAGGATAGTAAATATTCGGTTCTTTCGAAAGAAATATGCTCTCTCGGGTATTTGGCCCTGTATGCGAGGAGATCTTATGGAGGAGGAGATACAACCCCGAAATCTATGAGCTGTACCAAGATGCGGATGAAGTCCCAAAAGCTAAAACAAGTCTACTAAATTGGCTCTGCAACATCCAGGCTATAGACAATAATGCTCCATCGAAGACGATCTTCGACCGCCAGCCAACAGGTTTGAAAGGATAAGGATGACTAAACGTCCCATCTAATGACCAACTCAGGGGGCTTGATCTGGACAACTTAAAGTAGCCTGACAGGGATCGCAGAAAATGGAAGGCTATACTGTCTTAGGCAGAGACGCACCACGGGCCGGGAGCCCGTTAAGTAAGTAGGTAAGTAAGAAATCTGTCTTTCTAGTGATCAAGGATGCATACTATGAACGCGCTTTAAAGCGCCTGTTATATGAAGTATAAACTTTATAAAAACATCTTTTGAGAGTTTGATAGTAATACTCGTATTACCTAAAATGTCTAATTTCATTCAAATGACTGTATCGGATTTTCAAACAAATTCGTTTTTCGTATGCGCCGTTGTTGTTTTGCAAATACATGAGTATATCATATTCTAGCATTCACTCTCAAGTATTCAAAAGAAACACCAAAAATTATCAAAACAAGATGATATTCTGAAAATGTGAGTATGCTAACCGTTTTTGAGATATTTCAAAAGTATCGTTAATCGAGTCTTTTGGGAAAACCGGGTAAGCCATCTTCTTACAGTCACTTTAAAACAATCCCAAATATGCTGCTTTATGTATACAAGAATCAACTCGTCTACCAATATAAGTTAATATCTGTAAATAAAAAACATAGGGGCGGGCTACAGTCCGCTTGGGCGAACTGTTGGATACCCTATTCTTATTCCTATCCCTCATAAGTGGGCGTGACAAAAGTCTAAGTATGGTTAAATTGTTAAGAACGCTCAACATATTCTGTTATATAACATTTAAAAGATTTTATCAAACAAAAACGAAGCTTTTGTAAAAAAAAAACTTTCCCTAGCTCAAACTTTGGTTTTTCAATAAAATTATTTTGTTTAATTGTGGGCGTGTCAGTAGGCGGATTTAAAAAAAATTAACACATGAGCATAAAGGGCCCCCTAGAGAGTATATATTATAAATTTCAGCTCCCTAGCTCAAACTTTGGATTTTCAAAAAAAGTTTTTTTTTGTAAATTGTGGGCGTGTCAGTAGGCGGATTTTGAAAATATTTACACATGAGCTTAAAGGGCCCCAGGAGAGTATATGTTATAAATTTCAGCTCCCTAGCTCAAATTTTGGTTTTTCAATAAAATTGTTTTATTTAATTGTGGACACGCCCGCGGATTTTGAAAATGTTATATCCCGAGCAGTTTTAGGAGTCATAGATTATATATAAAAAATTTCAGCTTTCTAGCTCAAAATTCGATTTTTTCCAAAATTTTTTGAGTGGGCGAATTTCAAAATTTCGTAAACTTGATTATTTCGGGACCCTAGAGAGTATATGGTTAAAATTTCAGCTCTCTG
Source organism: Portevinia maculata (assembly GCA_949715645.1). Taxonomy (NCBI): domain Eukaryota; kingdom Metazoa; phylum Arthropoda; class Insecta; order Diptera; family Syrphidae; genus Portevinia; species Portevinia maculata. The sequence goes on along the minus strand of OX454527.1, from coordinate 83,074,129 downwards.
GGCCCAGTTTAAAGGCCTAATTTTTGCCGACGGACGGACGGACATGGCTAGATCGACATTACTATCGATGCTGATCATAAATATAGTAACTTTTAGGGGTCTACGGGCAATATTAAGGTATGTTACAAACTATGCGTCAAAATTACTCGTAATATACCCTTAGAATAGGGTATAAAGATCCATAACAGCCGATTAGATAAGGAGAAATGCTTCGAAAATCCGATAGCCAAAGTGCATCCACAATGCTCAAGAGCTGCTTCTTGTGGATTATGACAAAATACTACACAGGTGGAATAGTAATTGAAGGAATTCGTATCGAACATTATCCTCGGAAAAGAGCCATTCCAATGAGGAAGTAGCTACCATTACTGGCGAAGAGGTTGCGAAGGCGGTCAATGACTTAAAAAAACCAAAAGCGGTTGGGGCGGACGAGATACCCTCTGTGTTCTGGAAAAAGATATGAGATATCGGGTCTAAATGGCCCATGATCTCATCTCCAAACTGATGAATTTGGATTCCTTGATGTTTATTCCAGTTATTGCTTGATGTGACGGACTCCAAAGTGCATCAGTTTGTTGACGATGGAGACATCATATGTGAGGATTTAACGTCACTGCAGCCGGCACTTGATGTATGGGTGGACGTTTTTGAGGGAAGTGGGTATTAGATTAACCAGAAAAAGGCAAAATACCTGTGCTGCTCATCAAATCACACAAATCCACTCCGACCTATTTCAGACATTTATATGAATAGAAAATTGATTACCAAGTGCGGAAAGTTCAAACATCTGTGATCTATGATCAATAGCTTAGTAACATGTGATCACGACATCATTGACGCAAAAACTTAGCCACCTTTTGATGCCCCATCCGCTGAAATGAAGGCTCTACACCGCAGTTGTAACAGCAAGTGAAATGAATATGCTTCGCAGGACAGCAGGATTGAGAGCTTGACCGCATAACAAGTTTCAAGGTCAGTGGAAGCCTTCACATCGAAGAACTTATATCAAAGAAAATGGAGCGCGACCGGCTCAGTCGGTACTGTTACGTTGAAAGCAGAGATCAGACGAACCCCGTCAAATAAGCCAAATCAATCAAACCTTTTCCAAAAGTGAGATAGAGGCATACCTAAAAACTCCTGAATCACACTAGTGCAACAACAGCAGCATTTTCATGAATCGGCAGGGGTGCCAATACGTTTCAAGGTCAAACCGGCGAACCCCACAGGCGGACCAGTGCAGATGCAGTAAAGTGAGTTATGATTTGATTCTTGATTCTGATCATAGCTTCGCAATGTACTTGCTCAGCAGTGTACTTAAATTAATAATAGATTTAAAATCGGAGTTCAACTGGTTCATAAACTCATACTAATTTGATTCAATACGAAACCTTAGTAATATTATAATTCGACCTTAAGTTTTTCTCAGTTAAACGATTGACAAGAAATACCAATATCGTTATCGATAAAGTCAAATAACTTACTGCTGCCGTAAAATTATTGTTTTTAAATCACGTTATATTTTAAAATGCAGTTAATCGTTGGCAATGAACCCATCAAATTACAAAATAAATTTAACTGGTTTGATAAGATGTATAAATAATTTGGGTGGCATTTTAGATTGCAGAAGATGATGTAAGCAATACGACTGTGATTTGTTTTTATAAAGCCGACAGCAATTACTAATTGCATACTACATTTGTATATCATTTGAAACGTATGAAACATCGAAACGGAGATTTGCCGATTTTTTCTTTAACTCGAACTAATACATACTCGTAGGTAGATATTATGTGATACATTATTTGATACATTTTGATGGCTTATAAATAGCAAATGAAAATATCATATGCATAATGTATGAAGTCGAGTGTGACTTCTCTAACGACCGTCATAATTAAACCCAATAACTCCTCGCATGTTTATAGCGAAACAATTAAGACATTAGATACATAGGTATGTTTTTTTATAACGAGTGCTGGTTGTTCATCAACAGGAAACGAGAACTGGCCACATTTCATATCTGGACAATAAATACATAAACTTCACTTAACATCAACCCTGATATATATATTGAAAAGAGGAACAAAGTCATTAAAGAGCTACTAGTAAACTTAGGGAAACCATATTGATTTGCAAGGATTTGGTTGCACTTGAAGCGGATATCACATTTTTCGTTAAATACGATAATACTTTTTTGATCGTCATTATTATTATCAACAGCATTTGTTTGTTTATTACTCATCGTCTTTTCTCGGCGGTTGCATCGTTTTCGCGAATCGAACATCAGAAAGTTGTTTTTCTAACCCCGAAACGTTAATTTCGATAAAAATTGCTGTGCAAGTGAATGAAAAGTGATCCGAGTACTGGCGTTTAAAACTCGAGAACCGCTGGACATTGACACCAAACTTGGACAATATGTTAGTTTACTCTGCAGAAAGGTTTTTTTTTTATAATTTGTGCGTACAAAAGGATTTTCAAGCACCTTTATAATGTACATAATTACAAAGCACGGGTATTAAGGAAAAGAGGAAGTAGGCAGGACGAGAAACCGATGCACGTTCGATTTGAATGTTTGTAAATCATAATGAGTAGGAAAAAGAGAGTGTGATAGAGCATTTCACATTCGTATTGTACGGCTAAGAACGATTCTTTGTATTTCACTGTACGTCCGAAAGTAGGTTTAAGAGTGAACGGATGTACATTCCTGGCATGATGGGTATCGCGGTTGAAATGTACTAGGGGTGAAATGCAGCTGGCTATTTCATTAGAGCATTTTTGGTGAAAATATCGATAAAACAATGATAGGCAGGAGACATTACGACGATGGCTTAAAGAGTCAAGCAATTTCGTGATATCTCGATCGCCAATGAGTTTTATCGCGCTTTTTAGTATTCTGTCGAGCAGCTCCAAATATGTGATTCTAGCACCAGTCCAGATATGAGCGTTTACTCTACTTGTAGCCAGATCAGAAGGGATGAAATATTGTTTGCATCGCGAGATCGAATATGTGTTCATTCCAACGAAGGTTGTCATTACCACACATACCGAGAATGGAAAGTCTTTAGGCTTCAGCTATGTAAGTGTCATTCATGGATAATGGCAGACTGTTAAGGTCTCGCTTTAATGACAGAAGAAAGCATTGTATTTTAGAAGCATTAAATTCCACCCCATTGTACACCTGCTGTCAAGATCGTATTTTTTGTACTTAACATACGTTGCCGTTCCAATTGCACACCCGAAGAAGAGGGCGTGAACCACGAAACGAATATGAAAAGCTGAGGGTACTGTCATCAGCAAAGGAATATATTGGATTAGAAGTTGCAGACAGGAGATCATTTATAAAAATGAGAAAGAGGGTCGGAGACAAAATGGAGCCTTGGGGAACACCAGCATTTATTTGGTGAGTTGTGAACTTTTAACTGTCCAAAACAACTTGAATTGAAGTCCGAAAGGAAATTTCAAATCCATTTGAGAAGAGTATCCTCGGTTCCAAATGCACGCATTTTCGACAGGAGAGCCTGATACCAAACTCTGTCGAATGCTTTTGATATATCAAGCGCACCGCACCTATCTTATTTTCACCACCCTAGTGAAGTGCTTGGTTTCAATTTTCTGTTAGAGATGTCATCAAAGCACTAAGAAGTCATAAAGAAGTTTCCGGGATTCAAGATATTTTCTCTTAATCTCAATAGGTGACGCTGTTGTCGTAATATTTCAATTTTTTGTATTTATGGTATGATTTGGTTCAAATTCACAAAATAAATTGCTGATAAAATTTTGGCCCGCTAAGTGGCGATGGAGTCGAGATATTTGCTTGAAAACTGCATTTAGCTAGTTATTCTTATATCTATTATATTTGTTCATATCAGAATGGATAATTATGTTGAATTCTGATAGGTGGCGCTGTATTTCCACTTTTGTATCTGTTAGTCGATTTTGTTGTTGACATTTGAGTGAATTGTTGCATGTAGTTAAACCGTACGTATAAACAAATTGATTCAATGAAAATAAAAATCGAAGTATCTTTCTTTCGTGTTGATGTTTGATTCGAAAAAGTAAGTTGACAACCAGTACCAACATGAGCGGAACAATGAAGTTGTGTGAGTGGGCTAAGTAAGCTATGCGTGGAAAAATGTGCAGTCCCTTAAACCGCCTGATCTCAAATTAGGCAATCTTGATTTCGTCTGGTTATTTTGTTGGCGACTGGAAGATATCTTTCATTGATCCGGTTTCTAAGAGCGGCCTCAAACATTTGATGACAAAAATTATAAACCAATTTCCAAGTTGTCCGCTATACCTTAATGTTTTGAGAAAATGGTCATCAGTATTTTTACAAATTTTCGAATTAAGAAAATGATGTTTTGTATACAGATCTTGTAAAAGCTTTTGTGTTCACCACGGTCTGCTTTTACAATAATTAAGAATGGTAGGTCTTTACGCCAGCTGAATCAAATGGTTGATTTCTTATCTATCTTATAGAAGCGAAGTGGTTCACATTGATGGATACTTCTCAAACCCAACTGATGTGTTATCGGGGCTACCACAAGGAACTCATTTTGTCTACTTTTTTTTATCATATTTATAAATGACCTGCCAGTCATACTTAAACATTGTCTATGTTTGATATACGCGGGTGATATACTCCATACTACATTTTGCATACACATTATAATCTACAATCATTTAAAACCAACGTGCATCGGCATCTCTCCATACTTTCTAACCCTAATTTCCTTAACGCCCGCACTATGTAGCTATTACATTATAAGGGTATTCAATCGATTTTATTGAAACGATAGTTGAGAGAGCAATGACCCGTGAACAAGTCAGTTAGGAACTTAGGTTCGTTTATTGGTTGACAGAGCCGAACATTTCTTAGCATGACGCATCACATGGACAGAGTTCTAGTAAAAGTGCCGCTTCAGGGGTTGCCAAGAGTAAAGTTCTTACATAATGTTGTTGGTTGGATGGCCACAGAAGCGTTGTGGAAGAAGTAGAGCATTTATGTACTGGCTTATCAGCCATTTGGCATTTGAAGCCTTCCTGAGCTAGAATCCGGAGGATAGTGCCATTGTAATGAGCAGCTATAGGCGCATTAGGGCGTTAAGATAATTCCAAACTAGCCTGGATTCAAATTCGCACAGGTCCAGTACATTTAGTGCAGCTTGACTCTCTCAAAATATACTGATGTTTAATCTTCGGAGGTTTTGGGTTTGGGTCTAGCACGGCCCTTTATTCCACTTAAGTGGCAAATAAGTGGGATATAACTTCCTAATTGAATTCGGGACTTATGTCCCGCATAACATATTTTCTTAGATATATAGTAAGAGACAACTTAAGAAGACAACGCCAACTGTTTGATTCGAAAATAAGCCGACATAGATGTCTGCCAGACATCTAGCATGAGCGGGCTTCACGACGTTTCATTAGTTACTTGTATCCCATTTTTGACGATAAAAATGTGGGACTTAGGTCCCGATGGGGTGCGACATCCATCAGGATCTATACTAATCGCAAAATACAAAATAAGTCCTGTTAATTAATCCATAGAAATGCTAAATTTGTTCGACCTGCCAGGCAAGCAGCAAGCGCTCACCATCTGACAGCGCACTGGGCAACTGGGCAGGACTTTTGTATACCAAAAAATATTTTTATGATGAACAAGCTAACTTCTGACCTCGCTTTCGAGATATATCTTTTCATGGGAAAATAATTGCTTTATAAAAGAAAACTAAGACACAGAAAATCGCATTTCAATTTATGCAGTCTTCATCGCATTTGAAAAAAAACATGTTTTGCCAGAGCTTTATATAAGTGCGATACCCGAAAAAATGCGAAGAGTGTCAGATCGGAGAATCAGACTCCTCCAGCACAGGCTGCCAAGGTCAAGGCTCCTCACCTGAGTTCAAACATTTAGTAAACTGGCAATTTTGTCAGTGTCCCAACCGATTTTACAAACCAAACCCTTGGCACTTGTTCAAGAGGCGGTAATTGACATTTCGATTAAAACGAGCAACTGTGCGGTTCTATGGTTCGCACGTTAAATTGGGTTATCTAATTTTCAGCTCAGTTAGTATTACTACTGGGTGAATGCTCTAAGGTTTTGAAAATTTTAGGTGTTTAGGTTTCATTTCCTTTACCTCCCATCGTTCAAACGTTCTTTTTACAAAGTCTTGCGCTCTCCACCGACCACATTTTGACCACTATCGCGGCACAGAATACCGTGATGCGGTGTAGCCCTTCACCTCGATTTTGGGATAGATGATGCTTCCATGCCCTTAGATGAAAGGTTCATTACCGTTTCGATCCAGAAAGGCTGGTCGTTAAAAGCACCGATAAGGCATCAACGTCTGGTTGTGGTATCACAGGAGTGGCCAATATAGTCAGCTTACCGATTTCTTCAGCGGTGTGAACGCTGTACAGGACTCTTTGCAAGCTCATTCGACTCGAAATACTGTTGGCAATGATATTCTAAGCATTTTCGGAAAATAATCAGAGATAAATTTCCATGATGAAGTTCACTACAACTGAGGCAGATTCAAATCTCTGAAAATAACGATATCGGCAAATGGTTCAATTATTTGGTCAATCGCTTTGGTAGAAAGTGGGAACGACTCCGTAGATTGGGTCGGTAGAAAGTAACAATAAAATGTCTGCCCGGATATTGGCAAAGATTTTATCTTGTCCAACTACAATAGTGTAATTGATATTGATAATTGATTCTGATTGAATAATACATTATATAAGATGTATTATTAGCACTTGTGGAAGCACAATCTTTCCAATCTGAATCTGAATACAATCTGAATTTCCTCTTATATTCAATTCCTTTCTAACGCATTGGTGTTTAGGTTCTTTGTGAAATCCATTGAACGGTCTGCTTAAAATTTATGTATATTTATGTAAATAAATATACCAACACTGAATATGTTTAGATTTACTGCGCATGCACTTTGCATTGATTTGATTATTATTTTTATTTCTTTTGTAGTCCAATCAGAACCAGGTAGGCTGAGATAGTACTCCCCTCCTAACAATGAAGGCCAGTGTTTTATGCAAATGTACGTTGGAATTCACTTCCACTTTTAAAGTCACCCACCGTAGAAACACCACAAATCCGAAGGGCACCAAACAGGTAACAAGATATTTTTGTTTTTTTTTTGTTTTGATGCCAATTGCAAAACACCGTGAAATAGATATTAGTGAGCAAGCCGAAGAACATAAGAATTCCTTTTTAAACTGCAACATCTGTGATCGTGATGAGGATTGCTTATTTTATTTTCCTTCATTGTCACTATCACTACCTGAAGTGTGTTAGATACTTGTTTATTTTTGTTTGGTTGGTTGTATTTGACTTCAAAAACACTTACACTTGTAATTCACTTGTCGTGATGAAGATAAGCACTCTGTTCCACTATTTTTATTAATTAATTAAAAGAAAAAAAAGTATGTTTTATCCGTAATCTCCTTAGGCTCGATCACGTTTATTAACCAACTGACATTCTGAATGCTAGACGACGATCTTTTATGGTGAATACGTAGTCTTTGGCACAAAAATTTGAATCTTTTCCACCGCACTTGTGTATCTCGTACTGTTGCTGCTACTGCAGCAAGTGGTGTATAGTCAGTCTGTTGATGACTTCGACTATGGTTTCGCCTGTAATGTTATAGCAGTAACCACTCTCTTGCGCTGGAGTTAAATAATAGCAACAACAATGTCGAACAATGTAACGCAAAATTGACTACTTGGTTGCTGCTGCTAGAGATACGCGTACTCGCACCTTGCCATCGGTATCACCACACAGCACTAATTTAGGTATAGAGAGTGCGAAATAGCCACAAGCTAGTGCAACGTGCACGTCTATATTCAGATTATGTAAGTTACGGCTGCAGTGACTGCCCCCGTGGAGAGTATAGTTTAAGAAAATTATCAGTCTAGAGGAGGCGGTGTATTTTCAAGATCATACCTTTCAATTAGACGTCATAGCGATTTAATCTTACGCTTATAAGAGCTGAAAGTAACTTTATACCAATTAGCCTATGCTATGCGAAGAGTTGATTTATGGAATCGTGTCTATCGGATCGATGTGGGAGTGCCACAAGTTGGTGATCTTGCGGATTGTCATCTATATAAGTGTCGTTTTAATTTTGATTTGTATTAATGATGCAAAATATACGTGTGAAACTGCGAAGGGATACTTGCCTAGTTTGTATTGATTTTATAACTAAACAAGGACGTGAACTCGACCGGCAAATAGTGACCATATGATGCATAGTAGATATGCATGTATCGATCCTAATTTTGATCCTTCTATAATATGTACTTTATCATATGCTCATTTTCGTGGGCAAAGCATCATTTGAAAAGTCATCAATGCCAGTGTCGAGGAAAGCGATAAATGGTAAGACAACCATGCTTATGCCACATAAGGATTATGTAAGCTTCTGATTGGTAATAAGAGGTAAACTTGTTCAAATGACCACTACTGTGTAATTGATTGTTATGTGCTTTAAGTGGCTAAAATGGCAAATTCGCGCTGTGAATTAGGTGGCGGTTTATTATGAGTTATTTGCGGAAAATTAGAATTATTTTTTTTTGAATTTTATTTGACTTTCACGTACTTAAATTTGAAGTGGCCTTCTTTTTGGTAGTTGCCTTTTATTTATTTATAAAGATTTTTATTAGCAAGTTTACTATTTCTGGTCGTATTTAAATAGTCACGATGTGTCAAAAGCAGTGATTAATCGAGAAATAGAGAAAATACATATTACCCTGGAATAGTTGAAATTTTAAAAAAATTTCAATGAAGGGCTTTAATCGGCAACTTCGCAACAACATAGAGTCAGAGATTGATATAGAGTAGATTGGAAAGTGTTAAAAAAAACCGTCCGTTATCGCGAATTGAGAAAGGAGTGATTGTTTTAGTTCGTTTACTGAATTCACATTTAAAAAGTCTTTTATGTAATTTAGAACCGGTTTTAAATATAAATTTTAAATACCCTAAGGTAGTAGAGATACGTTTTCAAGTGCGGCCGTTACGTTAAGAAACGACTACAGTGTCTTCTAAGGCTGTTACCTTCTAATGCGAAAGCACTTCTATTCTGAATATGTCCTCTTAACTAATAGACACATACAGAGATATTTATTTTTTCTTAAAAAATATCTCTGATGTTTTTTAGCTAATTTTGCCTGAATATTGTTTCAAATGTTGCTTCAATTTTTATTTGTAAACAATTTTCAAAAATTCATTTTTGCTCGTTGACAGCTTTAACACTTTCGATCATAAAAGTTCATACATTGCAAATTGGGATGAGCTTTGGTGAAAACTGTGAGAAAATGAGAGAACTGTCCAGGGCCATTTTTATACCCTATTCTAGGGGTATATTAATTTTGACGCATAGTTTGTAACATACCTTAATATTGCCCGTAGACCCCTAAAAGTTACTATATTTATGATCAGCATCGATAGTTATGTCGATCTAGCCATGTCCGTCGGCAAAAATTAGGCCTTTAAACTGGACCTAGAGAGCTGAAATTTTAACCATATACTCTCTAGGGTCCCGAAATAATCAAGTTTACGAATTTTTGAAATCCGCCCACAGACACGCCCACAAACTCAAAAAAACAAAATTTTGGAAAAAATCGAGTTTTGAGCTAGGAAGCTGAAATTTTTTATATATGATCTATGACTCCTAAAACTGCTGGGATAAAAAATTTTCAAAATCCGCCCACTGACACGCCCACAAATAAATAAAACAATTTTTTTGAAAATCCAAAGTTTGAGCTAGGGAGCTGAAATTTATAATATATACTCTCTAGGGGCCCTTTATGCTCATGTGTTAATTTTTTTTAAATCCGCCTACTGACACGCCCACAATTAAATAAAACAATTTTATTGAAACACCCAAGTTTGAGCTAGGGAGCGTTTTTTTTGATAAAATCCTTTAAATGTTATATAACAAAATATGTAGAGCGTTCTTAACAATTTAACCATTTTTTTTTTTTTTTTGTCGGGATGTGTGAAACTTTCTGCACTGGAGCACTCAGACTCAATACTGGTCCATTGTACTGCCAGGCAGACACACCACATTTTACTGTGGGAATTTACTCGTTTTTCTAAGAAAAACGAGAAGGCGCTTCAATGATAAGGAGCTTAGGTTTACAGCACTCACCATATCCGCACCAAATACCTGCCACCTGATACGAGCAAAAGCAGGACAATCACAGACGAAATGTTCCGCAGTGTCGTCGCTTTCTTCACAGGCTTCGCAGTTGGTGGTGTCGCTTAGGCCTAGCACCTTAAGGTGTTTGGCAAAAGCGTAGTGTCCCGTAAGAACGCCAGTAGTCTGTCTGTAGTCTTTTCTGTTGAGAGACAACAAGAATGCCGCGGATTTCCCACAGACGTCGGGGAGCATTTGCTTAGTCTGTCTGCACCCTGGAGAGTCATGCCAACGGCGATTGTGTTCATAGGAAACCCAACCGTCAATGGAAGCCCTGACCGAGGACGCAGGCAGACAGATCGCTGGTTCAGGTCCTGAGAGGTCCCCCTCTGAGCCTTGTCTAGCAAGTTCATCGGAGATCTCATTTCCCGTGATCCCGTTATGACCCGGGACCCAGACAAGTTTAAGTGAATTCAGCCTTCCGACCGAATTCAGAGATATCTTGCATTCACGTACTATTTTGGAGGTAGTTAAGGGTTTGAGTAAGGCCTTAAGCGCAGCCTGACTGTCGCTACAGACGCAGATACTTCGCCCCTCCACCTGTTCCTCGTAACATAGTCCATGACCATTAGGATAGCATAAGTCTCTGTTTGGAAGACTGACGCATGTTTGCCTAACGGAAAGAAAAGTCTAATGTTATCGCTCTCCACGAAGACACCAGCACCAGATCCTTGATCGGTTTTGGAGCCATCCGTAAAGATTCGACTGCATTCCCTTCCAGGTTCAGAGTCCGGCCAGAGCCAGTCCTGGACGCGAGGAAAGTCGACCTCGTATTTGCGCTTTAGCCGAAGTTCCGGTGTCATCGCATCAGGCGGCATATCCATAAGACAGGAGTCGAAGGACAACCGTTGCGCAAGTTCATCAAAACTCCAGTGCGAGTTATACCAAAAGCCACCTCTTGTAAGACGTGAGATAGCCTTGATTGTACAGCCCATGATGTAAACATCAAGGGGCGGAAGGTTCAATAGTGCATCTAGGCCGGAGCCAGGCGTGCTGGGGAAGGCCCCCGTGCAGCCGAGACATACCTGCCTTTGGAGTTTGGCAAAAGCAGCAGTGACGTATTTACGTGAAAGCTTATTCCACCAAACAACCGATGCGTATGCTATAAATGGTCTTATCATAGCCGTATAAATCCATAGGACTCTTTTCGGTGATAAGCCCCATGTCTTGCCGAAAATGCCTTTGCACTGCCAGAAAATAGACAGCGCCTTGGCAGTCTTCAGCTCAACATGTTTGGACCAAAGAAGTTTGCTATCCAGGATGACTCCCAGATACTTTGCTTCATTGGAGAGTTGGATTGTGACGCCTTTTAGCACTGGCTGAGTCAACCCGACCAGCTTCCTCCTTCTCGTAAAGAGAACAACCTCAGTTTTAAGAGGATTGACCGATTGACAATTTAACCATACTTAGACTTTTGTCCCGCCCACTTATGAGGGATAGGAATAAGAATAGGGTATCCAACAGTTCGCCCAAGCGGACTGTAGCCCGTCCCTATGTTTAAACAAGCCTTTAGCAACCTCATCACGCGTTCGATGGTGTTTAAGTTTGGCGGGCTTTAAATAACGTCAATTAAATGCGAAAATCGATTATACATACCGGCGGCTCGAAATAAGGCCAAGGGAACTAACACCCGAAATGACGAAATAATTCCCAAAATATGGTACGAGGGCGGGTCAATAAGTCCGTGACTTTTGGAATAAAACACAGATTTTTTGATAAAAAAATAATTTTATTTTTCAACGTAGTCTCCCTTGAGCTCTATAAACTTTGTCCAACGCTTCTCCAATTTTTTTATCCCTTCCAAAAAAAATGATTTGTTGAGGTCCTCAAAATAGGCCTTTATTTGCGAGATGACTTCATCATTGGAGTCAAATCTTTTTCCACCAAGCCATTTCTTCAGGTTTGGGAACAAGAAGTAGTCGCTCGGAGCCAAATCTGGAGAATAGGGTGGATGAGGGAGCAATTCATAGCCCAATTCATGGTTTTTTGCCATGGCAACTGCACATGTGTGCACCCTTGCATTGTCTTGGTGGAAAAGAACTTTTTTCTTGGCCAAATGAGGTCGGTTTTTTTCAAATCGTCATTCAATCGGTCCAATAAGTTGGCATAATATTCCCCATTGATTGTTCTTCCCTTTTGAAGGTAGTCAATGTGGATTATCCCGCGTGCATCCCAAAAAACAGTCGCCATAACTTTATTGGCTGACAAACCCACCTTGGCCTTCTTTGGCGCCGATTCACCCTTAGAAACCCACTGTTTTGACTGTTGTTTGGTCTCTGGTGTGTTGTGATGGATCCATGTTTCGTCCACGGTTACAAAACGGGGCAAAAACTCCTCCATATTGCGATTAAACAACGCCAAACCTTCCTGTGAAGTTGTTACACGATTGCGTTTGTGGTCGACTGTGAGCAAACGCGGCACCCATCTTGCGGAAAGCTTTCTCATGCCCAAGTGATCATTCAAAATTGAAACCACTGAGCCAAGCGAAATCCCTACGGCTTCCACAATCTCTCGCACTTTCAATCTTCGGTCGGCCAACACCATATCGTGAATTTTTTCGATTGTTTCGGGTGTAGAGACCTCAACTGGGCGTACAGGACGTTCGGCATCTTCAGTGCTTGTACGGCCACAACGAAATTCAGTAAACCACTTTTTTACCATTGAAATCGATGGTGCAGAGTCCCCATAGTATTTTTCAAGCTAAGCCTTGGTCTCGGTAATGGTTTTTTTTCGCAAGAAATAATGCTTAATAAGCACACGAAATTCACTTTTTTCCATTTTCTCCTCAAATTAGTGAGTAGTCTGATAAAAATAGCTGTCAAACACAAACTAACTGACGCAGCAAGTTTAAATTTTGACAGGAGTCAACTGACAGATGCCTGTTGACAGGAGCAGTGTTGCTGTTTCAGTAAAGAGGTCAGAAATTCAAAAAGTCACGGACTTATTGACCCGCCCTCGTATCTTATTTCATAAAGAAATAAAGTTCCATTTTGTCTGTGGAAACTAATCCCAAAAAAAGAACAATAAGTCCCAAATTAAATAGTTATGTATTTTTTTTTTATATTTCAAACAAATTAGCTCGTTTGAAATTTCCAATTGAAAATTTTGTTGATAAGATCTTTGAGTTCTCCGGAAACCATTTCATTTTTCCAATTAATACTATGTAGGCAGGGTCGGCGTTACCCATCTAGGCGCCCCGGGCAAGTATTTCATTTGGCGCCCTTTTATATCCTACTAATATTATAAACGTGAAATTTGTAACCTATACCTACGGTGACCATCCGTTCATTATTATAATGAACTGTTCATTAATTGAAGTAGATGTTCATTATGAATTATTTTGTATTAAAAAATATAAAAATGTTCATTAATTCAAAAGCTGTTCATTATTTGTTTAGTATTTTATTCAATTTTTTTGAAACAAAAACTAAAAACTAACCAAACCAAAATTCGTTAAACAAATTGATAATGCGAACGTGCCCTAATTTACTGAATGTCGAGGCAAGTTTAATGTATATTATGAAAAAGAGAAGCGATTTAAATCTTGATAGCTTTGAAGCTTTTGACGAATTTTCGTGTGTTAAAAAATATGTATCTTTGGAGAAAATTGTAACATGGGAAGATAGTCAGAAGACTGCAGGAGATAGATAGATTTACATTTTTAAATATTAAAAGGCATACATTTCAAAAACATTTTAAAAATTTTAGAATTGGGCTTGTGTCTTCCGGGATCGAATGCTCCAACAGAAAGAGTTTTTTCAGTCTTAAATAATGTTCTTACAAATGGAAAAAAAAAACAAATAAGTTCAGAGAATATGTAAAACAAAACCCAGATTAAATTAAACAAATTTATACTTCAGGAAAGTATTCAAATATATATAAACAAATAAATATTACCTGCATTAGGTAATTATTCTAAATAATGAGGATACTTATTTAGTTTTTAAGCGTTTATTTTACAACATTTAGTTAAATTAAAGACTGAATTTTATTGATTTTGCCTAACATAGGTACAAATTAAGAGTTCCTTCTATAATATTAATTTTAATTAACTAAAGCAAAGACTGAATCCTTGTGTTATATTTTTTTTATTGAGTTATTTTTTAAAATAAAAAAATAATAATTAAGAACTGGGTCTATTTTTTTTTTCTTTTTGTTCATTATTTTGAATTGAAACATATGGTCACCGTACCTATGCCTTATGTTACTCCCATGCAAAAACTACTGAACGGACTTTGATGAAACCTTGCAGTAATATAGCATATACTTCGGAATAACACATAGGCTATATATTATAAAGATATCGTGCAAATTGTGTTACGCAAGCGACGCCTTACTTACATAGTTACTACTTCCTATAAATTTTGTAAATACCGTATATTTGTTTTGGAATTTATAGGCAACTACCAACATATGATTATTATTATTAAAAACTAAATATTGTATTTGTTTAATTATTCATTCACGAAACATTTTAGCAATCAAAATATAATACGAGTGGCAAATTCGAGAGTTTCTGCAACTTCATTTTCAATTGACAGCGATGCCAAACTAGTTAATCTTGTTTGAGAGATTGTAGACCACAAGTAAGTTTTTATCAACTTTCGTTTCGAAAAACTTCGTTCGCCGCTTGCAATAGTCACCGGTATTGTTAACAGAATACGCAGCGATATCTAGGTGTTGGGATATAATTCTTGAAGATTGTGTTTTTTGAGGAGGTTTAATGTTTCGATAGGTGTCGCCTGACTGTCCTCAAGATACGGGACAGAAAAATCGTGCAGCTGTTGAAATCTTGCATTCATAGACATAAGCACGGTGTCCAAAGGAACATTAAAAAACTCTGCTTCAAACTTTGGATCAGTTATAGGTTCATCAACAGTCTCTTCACCCGCTCTACATTGCATGCGTCTTATTCGCGTTTGTTTTTTGAAAAATGGCTTGGTATCAAGTTCCGATGCAATTTCAGTTGCTGTTACTAGCTTGTTCGAAACCTATTTGCCTATATGTTTCTTAATAAGAACAACATTTACCAAGCATTTCGGTAAAGTCGGTAAACTGACTGACTTGCTCGTGCATTTCACATAACTGATAACATGCGGCTTTGACGATTTCAACGCGAACTTTCCAACGCGTGTCACTTAATTTTTTGAGGGTGTATATTTTCAAATTATCGGTCAAAATGTTGTATCTATTCACCGGTACCTACTGAAAAGTTAAACAATTTTTTTAACAGATTTTACTGATGATTTTGCCGCATCACATAATACGTCATCATACATAGCGGTTTTAAATCCATAATTCTTTTCTGTACGCCTTTATTTTGGCCTTTCGTATTATCGCCGTTATCATAATCCTGTCCTCTGCAGTCATTAATGTTAAGGCCATGATCAGTCAATGTTTTTGAAATGCTTTCTGTGAGACCTGCACCCGTTGTATCATCTATTTGTAAAAATAAAATAAAATATACTTTTATGCTTACGGCATCCGCTTTTATATCGGCGCATCTTAATGTGATTGAAAGTTGTTCTTTATGACTTAAACAAGGAGTACAATCAGCTATGATTGCATAATATTTAGAATCCTTAATGCGGGATACTATTGTGGATATAACGTTGGATCCCATGAGTTCTATTACTTCGTTTGGTATATTTTTGCCGCAATAATGGTCAGCCAAATCACCGTTTACTGCCAATCTAACATCCTCTTCCATGATGGGGCAAAACTTTGCCAACAATTGTACAAGGCCTTAATGCCCCTTTAGACGATCATTTCAGTTTCAGTTTCGGTTGAGCTATCAGTTCAGATTTCAGTTAAACTGATGTCTAATTGCAAAAATTGAAAGCTTTTAACTGGAACTGAAACTGAAACCGAAACTGATGGAATTCCCATAAGTTGTCAGTTCAGTTATCAGTTAAACTGATGTGTAAATACGTTTCAATTCAGTTGTCAGTTCAACCCTGATTTCAATTGCAGTTGGCGGTGAATCATTATTTTAGAGTTCATGTTTATTTTTTCAATATGTCGAAACGGAGTGATAATATGGTCGATTTCATTAAAATTTATCGGCTTTCATCGTCCATTACACAATGTATTTCTTCTGACTTTCGACTGCTCACAAGAAAAATGAAAGCTCAACTGAACACCGGATTGACGTCTAAATGCAATGTCTTTTTGAACTGAACCGACAACTGAACTGAAAACTGAACTGATAACTGATCGTCTAAAAGGGCATTTAGAATTTTCCGTTGTTTGGAGTAAATAATTTATCAGATGATCCTCTGAATGCCAAATACAAGGTTATGTGCATCAATCTTTGAAATACATTTTTCCATCATAATTTTTGTTTTTATATTAACTTCTGTACTTCCTTGTCAATAGTTGAACAAGATTTGAACCTGATTTCAGGTTCAGCCCATAAAGTAAATGTTTTTTTTTTATGTGCAGGACTATTTTCGTGCATTTTCAAAGCTTCACTTAAAGCTTTTCAACTTTTGTAACCTTCAGTAGTGGTCAACTTTGTAATTGATTTCTGCAGTAATGGGTTGAAGAGAAATGACACCCATTTTCATCTCTTAGATAATAATTTAGATGTACCTACTTGTGAAGGCCCACACAAAATAAAGTGATCTATATTGCTCTTATTAAGTACTTTTGGCATCGTAGCTAGATCAGAAACATCTTTTATTTCATGTATGTTCATACTTTTATCAGCCAAAGAAGTCATATCTTGAGTTTGACTTAGGGACAACTCAGACGGTTCATACAAGAATTCAATAGACTGATCAATTTGTTCACCTTGAATCGGTGAGGATATATTTTTGGTGCATATTGGCTCGTTACCTCGTCTCCTTTAAAGTAATTTATTTAAATTTATATAAATTTTAGTTTGTTCAAAAACGTTCACCTTTTCAGCTTTTCTTTTACGATTTTCTGAACCAGAAAGCATTTTTTAAATAATTTCTTTATTTTCTGAAATTATTCACTAGTGTTTAAAGTGGATTCTGTTCTACGCTCTGTAACAAATAAAAAGAAATTTTAACTAACCGGGTAAAAACGTTGAATATAAACTGAAAATTTCTGTCAAAAATCTTATTTTAAGCCCTCTCTTAATAGCTATTAAAATTAAACTAAGTGGTAAAGTTAAGCCGACGCGTGTGGCGCCTTGTAGAACACGTCACACCGATCAGACTCACTCTTTGGGTTTTTTTTTTAAAGCCAGCTTTAATAATTAGTTTTTCCTATAATATTTATCTTATTTAAAGGTTAGTTTTTTATTATTAAATTGCAATACAATTGCTTTCAATAGATTTTTTTTGCTTAGGTTTATCCTTAAATTAACTTCACAGACAGGGACTTAAAGTCTCAACGCCAAGAGTAAAAATCCGAATACATTATTTAAAAATGTCAACTTATTTATAGTTTAAACTGCAATAATATTAACTTATTCTTAGTTTCACTGACTTTCTCTGACTAGATTTAATTTGCACCTCATATAGGTAATATGTGTGGAGGCTAGTTCTTGGTTGGATGTATACGAATTTGGGTGGAATGACAAAAATAACTCGTTGGTAAGTCAGTTGTTGAGTTTCCATTTCAGTTTCAATTTACCTAAATTGATTGCCGTGAGATCGCGTACAGGCACCACTGTTTTAAAAAAACCTCCCTCATAAGGATTATGGAATTCGAAGCGAATCGTTTTTTGTGTCGCGTAGGGTTTGAAGTTTGGTTTAACTAAATATATGCTATCAATGAACAAACAAACATCAGTCCACCGCCCAGGACAAAACGTCACTGTTGATAGCAATAACTTCGTGGTAGTTATGATTCACCTACCTTAGAGCAAACATCAACTCCACAAATAACAGCTTACTAGAAATCCGGAGAATTAACTTCGGAAACCGCTGCTACTTTGGTTTGGCCAAACAAATGGGTTCAATACTTTTCATTCGAAGAACACAATGCATGCTCTATCGAACCTTAATCTTGCCAGTCCTGCTTTATGGTGCCGAGTGCTAGACTATAAGTAGATAAGGGGAGCTAATATTGGGTCCTTTTGTGTGCGAGGAGGGCGAATAGAGGAGAAGATACAACCGCGAACTCTGAGCCTTACCAAGATGTGGATGTAGGCCAAAAAGCTAAATTACGGCGACTACATTGGATCGGCCAGACTGAGCGAATGGAAAATAATGCTCCAGCCAAGAGGATCTACAACTCCCAGCACCCAGGTTCAAGATTACAAGGAAGACCGAACCTCCATTTTAAGGACCAAGGCATCGAGGATGACAGGGCGCTTGGTATTGGCAACTGGAAGCGGCGTGCCCGAGATCGTGGAGTATGGAAGACTGCACCGTCTCGGGCAGAGACTCTTCACGGGTCGGGAGCCCCATAAGTAAGTAAGTAAAGTATGTATGTATTATTGTTTTCGCTATTTGGCGAATTCGTGCGCGGATGATTTGGCGAATTCACGCCCGGATAATTCGGTCAATTATTTAAAAATGTAAATGCAATGGTTATTCTAAAATATTTATTTGTGAAAAACTGAAAAATAGTAAATAAATTGGTTAAATGAACTTAGAAACAGATGGCATCGTAAAAGGATCAATAAATGCTCTACAAAACAAATCGAAGACAGCTCAACTGTGAGACGATATTAAAGCAAAAAAAATAGTACAGCATTTTCTTACGCTCACCTCAATTATTTTATTTTGCAAAAACGATCAAAATCGTCAGGACCATTTTGAGAAAATCGATTTTGTTAAAACCAGTTTATGGTGGGTACCGTTAATAGCTGGAGCCTTGGTGACGGACAGTACGACCGGCGGACGGAAATTTGGCACAAGTTTTTGAACTTCTCTTTAGTCAATATCATACCTCGTACTCTTTTTGAGTTGAAAACTTCAGCACGATTGCAATATCTTTCTCTTTATAAAATAAACGTGAAAGTTAAAAATAACAGCACTCAATAAACCAGAAAACTTTCTTTCAAAAACTTACTTTGTTGAAAATCTTGTGCACTAGGTAGGTAACCAGTTTTAGGTTTTTTGGAGCATAATTTTGAATTTTTAAGCATAAGGTAAAACAATTTTAAAAAATCGCGTGATTCACATTACTACCAAATATTCTGAGTTTCCAACGACTCGGGACGCATTGAAGAAGAAGTAGAAAACGAATTCGTACGAGCTCTTACTTGAACATGAAAATACCTACTGAGTTGACCGCAGTTAGATTCTTCCAACCACTGAGATGTGCAGATGATATTTTTTTTCGTCGGAATGCGAGGCTTACTTTACTGAAGCACTCAGACTCAATACTGGTCCCTTCTACTACCAGGAAGACACACACCACTTTTACTGTTTAAATTTATTCGTTTTTCTAAGAAAGACGAGTAGGCGCATCAATGATAAGGAGCTTAGATTTACAGCACTCACCCCATCAACACCAAATACCTACCACCTGATACGAGCAATAGCAGGACAATCACACAGGACATGTTCCGCAGTGTCATCGCTTTTTCCACAGGCTTCGCAGTTGGGGGCTGCGCTAAAGCAGCGCCTTATGATTTTTGACAAAAGCGTAATGGCCCGTAAGAACGCCAGTAATTTGCCTGCAGTCTTTTCTCTTGATAGACAACAAGATTGCCGCAGAGTTTTTACAGATGCCAGAGAATTCGTTAATTCTGTCTGCACCCTGGAGAGTCATTCCATCTGCGATTGTGGTCATTGAAGAACAAGCGGAATTGGTTCGTTTTTAAAGTCGATGACTACAAATCAACGTTTATACTATTCACAAACGAACAGTCCATCCGACTGGAATAGAACGTCACTGTTGATAGTTTTCCTATCTTGGAGTAAACAACAACTTCACGAATGACACATTTGTGGAAATCCGACAAGGTGCGCGGAGGGCAAATCAAGAAGAAGATACTGCGTATTCAAATGTGCTGTGCCAAGATGTGGATGTAGTCCGAAACGCTAAGACATATATCTACTAAATGGGTTCCACTAGCGTCAAGGATCTTCGACTCCCAGCCCTAAAGTTCGAATTTTATAGACCAACTTATCGCGGATATCAGACCTGGAAAACTGAAAGCAGCGTATCCGGGATCGCAGAGCATGGAAGGCTGCAGAGACTTCCAGTCTCTTCTTAACTCCCACTATTCGTGACAGTGAACAATTTAATGGTAGAAACAGCTGGGAAAAAATATTTGCAAAGGGGGTAGTTTTATCAATTGAAAACGGAGCCAATAGTGCAGTAGATCGAATTATAAAAAAAGTGTACCTTAAGTCCGTATACTTAAAGTCCTTGTACAAGTAAATAGTTACACGTGCTTCAAAAACACGGATTTGATTAGGTTCGTTTTAACGGATTCCGTGTACCCGTGTTTGCTAAGTACACGTTCAAATTCGAATCAGTTAAGTAAGCTTGGCGTTATATTTATGTCAATACTGGGCGCAATGACTCAGGTTCAAATCACGCCTGTCCCAGTAAAACCTGACTTTTTTTTATCCTACTGCCCCACCTCATCCGAAAGTTTGACAAGCATCCAAGAGTATCAATTCTTAAATTTGCTGTTCGGAATCGGTTTTAAATTGTAGGTCGCCTCCATTCATGTCAAACATAAAGCTTCGCACAGACAAAAGGTTGGAGGTGCTTGGTTTTAGCTTCTACGCATATAATATTAGCCCTTAATGCCAGATATTTATTTATTTAATTTAATAGCAATACCCGCATACAATCACTACCGGCTTTAGGCCGTGTTCTATAGGGCGCCACACTCGTCAGCTTAACTGACGCTTAACTCTGCAATGGAAATTAACGGGGAAGTCCCAACAAATATTTGTCTGAAGTAAGTCGTTCGTCAATTCATTTATTTTGATTCAATTTTTCATTTGGAACGGTTTAGTACGTATTAACATAGAAAGTAGTGAAAAATATTGTAAGTAACGAAATTGTAAGACCTTGGACTATACTAAATAGGTAATTAAAACATAGGGATGGGCTACAGTCCGCTTGGGCGAACTGTTGGATACCCTATTCTTATTCCTATCCCCCATAAGTGGGCGTGACAAAAGTCTAAGTATGGTTGAATTGTTAAGAATGCCCTACATATTTTGTTATATAACATTTAAAGGATTTTATCGAAAAAAAAAACACTCCCTAGCTCAAACTTGGATGTTTCAATAAAATTGTTTTATTTCATCGTGGGCGTGTCAGTAGGCGGATTTAATAAAAATTAACACATGAGCATAAAGGGCCACGAGAGAGTATATATTATAAATTTCAGCTCTCTAGCTCAAACTGAATTTTCAAAAAAGTTATTTTTTTAAATTGTGGGGGGGCGGATTATGAAAATATTTACACATAAGCATAAAGGGTCCCCTAGAGAGTATATGCTATAAATTTCAGCTTCCTAGCTCAAACTTTGGATTTTCAAAAAAGTTTTTTTTTTAAATTGTGGGCGTGTCAGTGGACCGATTTTGAAAATATTTACACATGAGCTTAAAGGGCCCCTAGAGAGTATATATTATAAATTTCAGCTCCATAGCTCAAATTTTGGTTTTTCAATAAAATTGTTTTATTTATCAGTGGGCGGATTTTGAAAATTATATATGCCGAGCAGTTTTAGGAGTCATAGATCATATATAAAAAATTTCAGCTTTCTAGCTCAAAATTCGATTTTTTCCAAAAATTAGTTTTTTTGAGTTTGTGGGCGTTCAAAAATTCGTAAACTTGATTACTTCGTGACCCTTGAGAGTATATGGTTAAAATTTCAGCTGTCTAGGTCCAGTTTAAAGGCCTAATTTTTGCCGACGGACGGACGGACGGACGGACATGGCTAGATCGACATTACTATCGATGCTGATCATAAATATATTAACTTTTAGGGGTCTACGGGCAATATTAAGGTATGTTACAAAATATGCGTCAAAATTAATATACCCTTAGAATAGGGTATAAACATTGAGTGATCATGGCCTTAACATCAATGACTGCAGAGGACAGGGTTATGATAATGGTGCGAACATGAAGCGAAAAATAAAGGCGTATATAGAAAAGAATTATGGATGTGAATCCGCCAGCATTTTTCGTGCCATGTGGATGACTTAGCTATAATTTAGTATTATGTGATGCGGCAAAATCATCAGTGAAATCTGTTACGCTGTTCGGAATTTTACAAAAATTGTTTAATTTATTTGCAGTATTGGTAAATTGATGGAAAATTTTGACCGATAATTTGAAATTATACACCCTCAAAAAATTAAGTGACACGCGTTGGGAAGCTCGTGTTGAAAGCGTTAAAGCCGTTCGTTATCAGTTATGTGAAATGCACAATGCTTTGGTTTCTTTGGCCGATGTTACCGAACAAAGTGATGCTGCGACATCACACGAAGTGACCACACTTGCAGGAAAAATTAAAGATTTTAGTTTTATTGTTTCTATTATCGTATGGTACGATGTTTTATTCCAAATTAACGTTGTGAGCAAAGTAAGTCAGTCACCTAAAATCAACTTTGTTGACTTTACCGAAATGCTTGGTAAATGTTGTTCTTATTTAGAAACATATAGACGAACAGGTTTCGAACAAGCTATTGTAACAGCAAGAGAAATAGCGTCGGAACTTGATACCAAGCCATTTTTCAAAAAACAAACGCGACTAAGACGCATTAAACGTAGACCGGGTGAAGAGACTGTTGATGAACCTATAACTGAGCCAAGAAAAAAATTTTAAGCAGAGTTTCTTAATTTTCTTTTGGACACCGTGCTTATAAATAACTATGAATGAAAGATTTCAACAGGTGCAAGATTTTTCTGTTACGTGGAATTTCTTGTTTAACATAAAAAATACAAAATAAGGAAAAACTCATGCCGCATTGTTCTGAACTGCAAGAAAAGTTAACGGTTAACTCTAAATCTGATATTGATGGGGATTTGCTGTGCGATGAAATTTTAGGTCTGCAACACTATCTTGAAGACAGTCAGTCGACACCTATCGAAACATTAGGCTTCCTCAAAAAACACATCCTTCAAGAATTATACCCCAACACCTGGATATCACTGCGTATTCTGTTAACAATACCGGTGACTGTTGCAAGTGGAGAACGCAGTTTTTCGAAACTAAAGTTGATAAAAACTTACTTGCGGTCTACAATGTCTCAAACATTATTAACTAGTTTGGCCTCGCTGTCAATTAAAAATGAAGTTGCAGAAACTCTCGATTTTGCCCCTCTTATTAGAGAGATAAGAAAGCAAGAAAAATAAAATTTTAGTAATTTTATATATTTTTGAATACTAAAATGTTTCGTGAAAAAAAAAATAAAAAAATAAACTATTTAGTTTTTAAAAATAATTAATATGTGGTGGTAGTTGTATATAAATTCCATAGCAAATATGGTATCTACAAAATTTAAAGGAAGTCGTCACTAAGTAAGGCGTCGCTTCCGTTGACAGCATAATACAATTTGCACGATATCTTCTTAATTTAGAGCGTTATTCTGAAGTATATGCTATATTACTGTAGAATTTCATCAAAGTCCGTTTAGTAGTTTTTGCATGGGAGAGTAACAAACATCCATCCATACATTGTAACATTAGGTATACGTTACAAACTCCACGTTTATAATATTAGTAGAATATAAAAGGGCGCCAAATGAAATACTTGCCCTGGGCGCCTAGATGGTTAAGGCCGGCCCTGCATACAATACTCGTAAGCTTACTCGTCAACAAATGACTATTGTAAAAACTAAATAACCCGGAGGCAGAGTTAAATAAATGATCAAGCTATATTCGCAGTCATTTACCTTGACAATGAGTTTTGATCACTTACCTGTTTGCCTAAGCTGTGCCATATTTAGCTACAATGGCTATATAAAATATAAACCATAGCAGCGTTATCAAAATTAAATCCTCGGTATTATTTTTGTATGCTGAAAATGACGTAACAACCAAGAATTAAGCCTTGAGTGGGAAGCATAAACGAATTATATCCCCAAGCGCAATACACCAAGTAAATCTATAAGCATGATATCAGCGATTTCTGAAGTGTTGCAGCTGTCAAGATTTCTTTTTGTAGGTAGGTATATACTATTCTGATTTTTAAGTTTGTCAAGAAATCAATTTAAATCTACATGGTCAATAATTAAAATAATGAATTGCGAAATTTAATTGCCCACAAAGAGCAATAAATATTGTTGTGCATTATTTCAGAGTCTAAGACTTATTGACATAACTCGTGAGAACTATAACGATTCAAATGAATCACTCCATTCACAAGCGCGAGTTTTGGCTTCAACTTGATTTGCATTGGATGCCATTTTTCAAATACTGTAAGGCACTCTACAATCTACTCTAAATGTTGCAGAACAAACCTATATTTTGACTGAACTCAGGCCTCCCTATCACGTGGCTAACGACCAACGACCATACCACGTCGAGTTAATCGGTTCTCGTCAGATCACCGTAATTAAACGACGTTGGACGCGGTTAGTACGTAGATGGGCGACCGTTTGAGAACAACCGCGTGTCGTTGGCCAGTCCCATCTACAGAGTTGAGGTAGATAATATACGTGGTATCACAATGGACCTAAATTGGTCTAAGTGTGTCGGCTTCTGCCGACAGCTACATAAACCTAACCTAACCTATCACGTGGCTTAAGGGGCGAAAGCCCCTGTGTTCTAAAGTAATAATTTTAATATGTGCAAGTTCATCCACTAATGTTAAAGAAATGAGGTATCCATAGTTATTAAAAAACGTGGCGCCGTCTTACTTTTTCATTTATTCTTATCATTTTGTGTATACTATGCTTTTTTGCATAATCTCTTTCCATTTTCAAGGCTCAAGTCGCTCTAGAGTAACTTCTGCCAGGTATGACCGATATTCGGTGTTTGAAAGCATTCGGAATCGTCACCTAACAGATAAACTACCTCACTGACTTAGAACAGCTGTAGATGCCCAAACGTAGCAGACTGTACGTACGATCAGGTGAGAGATGGTTAGGTTAGGTTAGGTTTAGAGAGATACTCTTTGGCAACATACTCTAGGAATATGTGGTTCCATTCGCAATGTTTATTATGGAAAACTACCTGCTGATGCAGGACATTGCTGGCCCAAACGTCGCAAATGCGTTAACGAGTACAAGAAGTGAAAATTAGCGTAATGGCTTGGCTTGCGATGAGCCCGTACTCTTCCTATTCAACACATTTTTGACCTGCTGAAGGATAAGATTAGGATGCGACCTGACTATCAGAGGTCTGAGATCTGCTCTGATGGAGGAACGGGACAATTTTTTTTTTATTTTATTAAATTAATCTAAAAGCCGCTTAAACCTAACAGATATTGGAGGTACCTACACAAATTAATTAAAAAAAGAAAATATACAAAAGCATCTCCTTATATTTATCTCTAGATAAACATAAATCAATATTACTGCAAGCGTCATTGAAAGATATAATTGTTCTAGTTAAAGGTTCATTACATCCGTATTTAGTTCTGTGCACGTTTTGAAAAAGAAAATCTCTAGATCTTAGTAATCTAGCAGGTACGTAGATAGGTACCATAGAGAGAAGGGGTGGACATTTGATAGTATATCTCTTACAAACATTACATCATGAATGGTTCGCCGCAATTTTAATGACTTAATTCCAAGTAATTTGCATCTGGCTGAATATTCTGGGCGGAAATTCCAACGCATTTTGAAAAATATTAGTCTCGTAAAGCGTCTTTGTATTCTTTCAATGCAATCGGAGAGAGTAATAAACGCGGGATTCCAAATGACGTCAGCATACTCAAGAAGCAATCTTACCAAGGAGAAATATAGAGATAAAAGGGCATAAAGTCTTTACAGTTCCTGTTAATAAAACCGATGGCAGAATTCGCTTTTAAAACAAAATAGTCAAAATGACTTTTGAAACAAAATTTGGAATCGAGAACAACGCCTAAATCTTTGATTTTATCAACCCTACAAAGTAGATCAGAGTCAATAACGTAATAAAATTGCGAGATCGAACTCAATTTTGAGAAGGTTATCACTTTATGTTAAGCATTAAATCATTGGAGTTACACCATTCTGAAATAGAATTTAGATCTAGCTGAACTAGGCGGCAGTCCTCTATGCTTTTAATTTTTAAATATAGTTTCAGATCATCGGCGTATAATAGGCATTGGCAGTGCTTAATAGCCAAAGTAATGTCATTGATAAAAATTGTGAAGAACAATGGACCTAAATGGCTGCCTTGTGGAACCCCAGAAGTGCATTTAATCGATCTGGAGCAGACATTGCCTATGCGTACCTTTTGAATTCTGCCAACAAGATAGGACGATAACCAAGATAAAATCTTCGAATGGAAACCAAAATGTTCAAGCTTTTTCAATAAAGTTGAATGATTTGCTGAGTCAAAGGCTTTACTAAAGTCGGTATAAATCGTATCGACTCGATATTTATTTTCAATAGCGTTGATAACATACGATGAGAAAATTTGCAAATTCCCCTATAGTTTTCGACATTATTTTTAGGTCCAGACTTATGGATAGGAACAAGGAATGAAGTTAGATAGAAAGCAAAGGGAAGCAGAGAGCCACAACAGTAACTAAGAATTATAGTTGGGATGTCATCAGCCCCAGCAATAGGATTGCGTTTAAGCGACTTCAGAGCCAAAAGGACTTCATCAGTGCATAACTGGAAAGAGCCAATATCAACGTTACTTGCTATATTGCCTAACGAGTTAATATTTAAATCTATTTTAGAGTAAACTGATTCAAAGAAATTAGAGAACAAATCAAGATTGGAACCTAAATTAGAGGACTTATTGTCCTTGATAAACATCGCATCTGGAATTCCCACCGACTTCCTTTTAGAATTTATAAATGACCAGAATTATTAACTGTTATATTTGACGTTATTCTCAATATTCATGATATAAGCCTTGTAAAGAAATTTACTCAGAGTAGAGAATTCTTTGCGTAGTTTACTTAAAACGGCATAATCGAATAAACTATTTGATTTCTTAAATTTATTAAAAGCTTTTCGCTTTACATTTAATAATTTTGAAAGCTGTGTGTCTATTATACCAAGAAGGTTTAGACAATTTTTTTTATAAACAAGGAACGAATTTAGCAAAACCGTCATCTAAAATTTCAATGAAGCGTTTATACATGCAATCCAGCATGCATCATAATTCTAGTCAATACTACTGAACAGAATATTAAGTTCGAGTAAATTAGCTTTCGAGAAGTTAAAACATTTGTAATGACCCATTATCAACCGTATGCAAAGCGTACTGTGTTTTTTTAAATGTGCGTTGTCATGGGCTAGTACCAATCTACCCTTTTGCACCTTACCGCAAATAAATGGAGGGGAAAAAAAAAATCTATAGTAAAAGAATAGAACACAGTCGTGTTATTTACATAAATCTCTAAGCCCCTTTATGTGCTGGTACATAGAGCTTTTTTTTTGTCTTTGCAAAACGGGAAGATCGCCTGACATGTGCTGTTACCAATGCGCTTGGCGAGGTTTGGTAATTGGTAATTGCATTTGCAGAAATTTAGTTGGAGCACAAATTTGACGGTATCAGGACGTGACAATTTTAAGTCTTCGAAATTATTCCTCTTTTGCGGTCGCTTATGGAAAACAAAAGTTAACGTGCGTTGGTAATTCACTTGACCGGCACCGGACCGGTGTAATTATAACAGTTTAAATCGTGTCGCGGTTATCCACGCCAAACAAAAGCCTTCGTGCGATTTTCATTAATTCTGTAGACCGGTCCCCAGAGTGGGACCCAATGAGGATCCAAATTATCCAAAATTGCTGCGAATCCAAATCACCATACCGAGCTAAGAAGTGCATTCCCCAACACCCAGCTTACGGGGCACACGCGCTCGTGTACCACCTTAGGTTTGGATCCCGTTAAGATCCACAACGAATTGTTTTGCCCACTTCCCAGCCCAACTCATTAAAACCAACAAACAAAGACCGAGGAAAAGAAAAAACGAAACCATCTGAAAATATAATAGATCTTTTTTTTTGTACCCACTACAAGTATTCTAAAGCAAGAACTTAACTATATTAGCAAATTCATTATTCAATTACAGTTTCATGTGCTAGTGTTTTTTTTGGTGCATTAAGGGGAGGGGTATCGCGAATTTAGTGGGGAAAAGTGTCAACGAAGGGAGTACATCGAAATCAGCAGGCCTGCGGAAGGAGATGGAAACAGGTACGTACCATTTGATTTGTTAAGCTCATACATATGAGGAGTCGATATAATTTATCGAACCAGATGCTAGTAGTGCACCAGGAATAACATTATTTCAATTTTAATATTATGTCAATGTTTTCCGTCTTAAATTCGGCTCACTTTAGTATACTTAAATTACCTACCTAATTACATACATATTTTCTAAGAACAACACTTTTTTTCTTAAATACAATGAAATACTTAAACTAATTTAAAGTAGATATATAATGAAGTAAATTTAGATTGATGGAGATATTAGTTATTTTAATAATTTGTTTTATTGCGGTTAAATAAATGCCTTATTTAAAAATGGATAATTAAGTGTTGTATTATGATCCTATGGACCGTTGCTGTATAAAGATTTAGTCGTGTTTGATTTGGGCTTTCGAAGGAAAAGATATGTGACCCCGAAATGCATCTGGTAGGGAGGGTAAAGTAAGAGACGTTTCAGCTGGTCTCTCAAGGGATGGTAAGGATTGATTGTTGGTTGAGATATGGGTATTGTACATGAGTAACAACTTCATTTTAATTAAGCACACATTTTTTATTTGTGAACGGCAGCGAGGTCTTGGTCGATGCAAAGAACTCCCCCATTCCGACGAGCTAAGCGATAGTATAGCTAGGCGTGCTACCCGCATCCGGCTCAAGACCCGGTCCAACCTGCTCAGCGAAGTGTCGTTACATAAATTGGCGCCCAACTACGTGGAGCCTTGAAACTTCGTCTTCAGGATTTAACTTTTTATATCTGCAGACCATTTTGAGGTTACTTTCCACCTAACCACGTGATCAAAACTGATTCGGGGAATTCGTTAGCAGCTATTGTGGTAATACGAGGCTGAACGACCAGAATTCATAATTTGAACACGCATTTTCAGATACAATAGCAAAAACAATTTTAATTTTAATTTATATAATCGGAGTGTACCGTGAAAGTTGCATGAATTTGAAACAGTTGGAATTCCGCTAGTTCTGTATAAGAACGCGAGCCACGGTGGGTTTTGTGACGTTTCACTGGATTTACATATTCTGATAAATGATTTCTTTTCTAGAGAATCAATTCAAGCATTTACAATTTTATTCGGAATTTAATTATCAGGAATTATATCTGGATTTTAACCAATGAGAGGATAATGCCTAGGTGAAACTTTGTATCCATAAATTCAATCTCAGTCAACCGTTACCAACCCTTATTTAATCAATACGACTATTTTTTTTTCTCAGCAGTGAGAAGTAGGATCTAATATTATGATTTTGAATTTTTACATTAATTAAATAATTTCGTTTTTTTTACAAAATCATTATGGCGGTTTATCGAAGTAATGAGAATTTAGATGACCTTAATAATAGTGTCGATATTTGTTTGGTTTGTAAAGATAGATTGAGCAATGGGAAGGAGGTTATCATAACCCCATGTGAACACAGTTTTCATAAGGTATGCGCTTCTGAGGCTTGTTCCAAATCTAAGGTTTGCCCTAACTGCAGTGCTGTATGCGATATCAAAAGCTTTAAACTCAAGGGTACATTGCTTGGCAATCCACAGAAATCTTCACCCATGACAGGCAAAGGTGCAATTAGTAGAACTCAACGTCCCAACACTAGGTTTCAGAAAAGTTCTCAAAGACGAGAATCCCCTCTACCAAATACTTTATTCCATCAATCGGTATTAGCAGAAAATCAATTTAGGAATTCTTCTAACAACCATAACCAGTCTGGTAATATATCGAATGCATTCCAAAATCCGGATCCACTTCGGGAGGAAATTCAGATAATGGTTAATGACGTTATAAATGAAAGTCAACAGCAATTATTTCTTAACCTAAAACAAATGCTAGGTTCCATAATTGATGAATCGGTTCATAATTCCTTGAGGAATGCAAATTCCAGCGGCCAGTTCCAATCTCAACATCGAAGAGATGACGATATGTCAGCCGGAAGGAATCCTAGTAGAGATCAGTGGAATTCCAACGACAACCCTGGATCCACCCAAATACAATTAGGTAATCCCGATAAGATCTCTGGGATTATAATCAACTGGCATTTGAAATTCGATGGTTCGTCGGAAGGCATACCAATCGAAGAGTTTTTATACCGCGTGGAAGCACTAACGAGACAATCTCTTAGTGGAAATTTTAGCTTATTATGTGATCATGTTCATTCATTATTCAGTGGTAAAGCGCGCGAATGGTACTGGCGTTTTCATAGAAAGACTACAGAGCGACCCATAAAGTGGGACACTCTCTGTCAAGCGCTTCGACGTCAGTACAACGATTTAAGGAGTGATTTCGATATTCGTGATCTTATTCGCAGCCGCAAACAAAAAGAACTTGAATGTTTCGACGACTATTTCGATAGGACTTCAATATTAGTTGATAAACTGGAAAGACCTATGTCTGACCGCGAACTGATTGAGACAGTTATACGTAACTTAAAACCTGAAATTAGACATGAACTTCTCCATATAGAGATAAATTCAATTGCTCATCTCCGAAGTGCCTGTCGAAAGAGAGAATACTTTATCGAAGATACTCGAAAGACACCTTATAGAGGGAATATCTCAATGCGTAAGCAAGTATTTGAGGTTGCTGAGAATGGTGAACAGACTTCTTGTCCGGATGTCTCTGACATTGAAGAAATTTCACAAGAAAGACACTCCGTACCGGCTAAATCCTTTACCTGCTGGAATTGCGATAAAAAAGGTCATCGATATGAAGACTGTATGCAACCCCGGCGAATCTTTTGCTATGGGTGTGGAGCTGTCAATATCTATAAGCCGCATTGTCTAAAATGTAATAACTCGGAAAACTTGAGGAAGGATGCCACCAAGAGCAGCGGGCATCCGAAACAACTGCCCCGGACTCAATAATTTCAATACCAACTATTTTAAAACCTCCAAATAAAATATACAGCCCCCGACATTTAGAAACCCAGCCTCGTCAGGTTAGTAATATCGTTCCGTACCATATTCGATTACAAAAATATAACACCATTCGCAAAAATATATTCTCACAAAATGAAATTACTAAACCTAAACGGTCATCGTTGCGTATACGTAACTTTTGGCATTCAGTGCGAAAAACTCAACGAAAACTTATTTCAACCATTATTTTGAAACCAAATGACATACGGCCATATGCTGAGGTGCAGGTCTTTGGAAAGACCATAAGCGGACTTTTGGACAGCGGTGCAACCGTAAGTTGTTTAGGTTCCGAGATGGCAAAAAGCATTAGTGAGACAAATTGTAAAATTAAAAAATTCAAGAGTTCAGTTGGCACAGCTGATGGTAGAACGCAGCCTGTTATCGGTAGCACAATGGCGGAAATAACATTTCGCAACACAACGAAATTAATAG
Source organism: Portevinia maculata (assembly GCA_949715645.1). NCBI lineage: Eukaryota > Metazoa > Arthropoda > Insecta > Diptera > Syrphidae > Portevinia > Portevinia maculata. The sequence continues at coordinate 83,042,331 of OX454527.1, read as the reverse complement.
AATTATTTATTGTACCCAGTCTTTCTCAGGATCTATACTTAGGAATAGATTTCTGGAAGGCTTTTGAATTAGCACCGCACATTCTGTCTGAATTGGACAGTTCAGTGGCAGAGAACGTTAATGAACATAAACTGCTACCATTACAGAAAAAACAATTAGAAGCCGCTAAACTTTTATTTCCTTCATTCGAAGAGGAAGGTCTGGGTAAAACAAGTATCCTTGAACATGTTATTAATGTTGGAAATGCGAAGCCCATAAAACAGCGGCATTTTCCAATCTCACCCGCGGTGGAGAAGCTTATGTTTAAAGAGATCGACAGGATGTTGGAATTAGGGGTAGTAGAGGAATCAACAAGTTCCTGGAGCTCACCAGTGGTGCTGCATCGGACCCCTGGAAAAGTTCGGTTCTGCCTGGATTCCAGAAAGTTAAATTCCGTGACGGTCAAGGATGCTTATCCATTGCCGCACATAGGGGGAATTTTAAGTCGGTTGCCGAAGGCTGAATTTATTTCTAGCTTGGATCTTAAGGACGCCTTCTGGCAGATCCCACTAGAAATGAATTCACGGGAGAAAACCGCATTTACCGTTCCGAATAGAATGCTTTATCAATTCACGGTAATGCCATTTGGCCTATGCAACGCTCCCCAAACTATGTGTCAACTGATGGATAAGGTCATACCAAACCACCTCCGCCAAAGAGTTTTCGTGTACCTTGACGATCTCCTGTTGATTTCCGAGGACTTCAGTTCTCACATGATTCTTTTGCAGGAAGTTGCGCAGCTTATCAGACGCGCAAATCTTACCATCAACGTTCGGAAAAGCAAATTTTGTTTGACCGAAGTCAAGTACCTAGGTTATATTGTTGGTAACGGAAGGTTGAAAACTGACCGAGACAAGGTTGCCGCTATTACAGACTTCCCAGCACCTACTACCGTACGACAACTTCGGAGATTTTTAGGTATGGCTGGGTGGTATCGGCGCTTCATTCCCAATTTTGCGGAAATGTCGTGCCCCCTTACAGAACTACTTAAGAAAGGTACACGTTTTACGTGGACAACTGAGTTTCAGTTATCTTTTAATATCCTGAAGAAAGCGTTAACTACTGCACCTTTCCTAGCTAACCCAAATTTCGAACAACCGTTTATCATACAGTGCGATGCTAGTCAGAATGGGGTTGGAGCAGTGCTGGCCCAATTGAACCCAGAAGGGGTAGAGCTTCCTATTGCCTACATGTCACAAAAGCTCAATAAGGCACAACGAAATTACTCCGTAACGGAACAGGAGTGCCTTGCGGCTGTTCTGGCTTTAAAGAAATTTCGTTCTTATGTGGAAGGGCAGGAATTCACTATAATCACAGATCACGCTAGTCTGAAGTGGCTTATGCATCAAACTGATCTCAATGGTAGGTTGGCGCGATGGGCACTGAAGCTACAAGGCTTCGTATTTAATATCCAACATCGGCATGGTACGGCCAATGTCGTTCCTGACACCCTGTCGAGAGCACATTGTGATGAAATACTTGAACTGAATAAGAATGGTTCACTTATTGATTTATCGTCACAATATTTCAGTTCTCCAAGTTATGAATCTCTGCAAACGAAGATTATTGACAATCAATGCCGGTTTCCCGATTTGAAGGTCATGGGTAATTATGTATACTGTCGGAGGAAGTATGCGACTGAGGAGGGTGAGCAAGAGCAGAACTCTTGGAAACTCTGGGTTCCTTCAGAATTAACCGAAGATGTAGTCCACAAGGCCCATGACGTTCTGATCTCAGCCCATGGGGGAATGGGTAAAACGTTGGAGAAAATTCGTAGGCACTTGTTCTGGCCGAAAATGGTTAAACAAGTCAAGGAGTATGTGTCTAACTGCGACACCTGTAAGTCCACAAAGTGCCCCAATATTTCCAGCAACAATTATTGAACCACCACGTTCAACACCATGGTAACAAATCTTATCCAATTTATGTTCTGCCAATTACTGCTCTGTCAGCTGCTAGGAGAGACAATATCCACTACTACAGGAACGAGGACTCGTTAAAAAAAAGGACAATGATGATTTATGAAGTTTTTGTACATTTTCCTTTTTTTATGTTCTATTGCTAACTCCTTCCTTTTTCTTTTTTTGATATGAATTATTATTTTTTTTATATGTATACAAACAAAAGTGTTATTACAATTTTGTATTTAACCTTTCTTAAAACTTTTGTCAACATTTTGAGGTGCGCCACTTTTGCCTGTAGCTCAGTGTCGTTTTATAGTTTATTATTTCAAAAGTAATAAACTTTTGAGTCATAGCTTGAAACATGCTTTAATATTGATCGGAGACTCTTAAAAGTTATTATATTTGTGATCAGCATTGAAAGTTATGTTTAGGCCCCTAAATTCGAGCTAGAAAGCAGACATATTGAACATATACTCGGTCTCAAAACGCTCAAGTTTATAGATATTTATCATTTTAACCGCCCACTGACACGCCCACAATTTAAAAAAAAACTTTTTTGAAAATCCAAAGTTTGAGCTGAAATTTATAAAATATAGTCTCTAGGGGCCCCCTTAATGCTCATGCGTAAATTTTTTTGTAAATCCGTCTACTGGCCCACAATTAAATAAAACAATTTTATTGAAAAATTAAAGTTTGAGCTAGGGAGCGTTTTTTTTTTAAAAAAAGCTTCGTTTTTTTCGATAAAATCCTTTAAATGTTATATAACAAAATACGTAGAGCGTTCTTAACAATTAACAGGGTATCCAACAGTTCGCCCAAGCGGACTGTAGCCCTTCCCTATGTTTAAGGGTGTGTTAATTACAAAAACATAATTTTTCGATAAAATACTTTAAAACATTTAAAAGAACAATTATATATAGGGAAAAGGTGATGCAACAACCAAATTAATGCAATGACCAAATTTCGACTTTATTAGCTAACAAATTTCATAGAATTTAATGTTTAAAATTAATTTCTGCCATATGGCCTCTGCGACTGCGCCTTATGAACGCTATCCTGTCGGTCCAATTTTGTACCACTTTTTCGAGCATACTAGGTCTTATTTCGTCAATAGTCCGTCGAATGTTGGCTTCTAAGAGATCGATCGTTTCTGGTTTATCAGCATATACCAGAGATTTGACGTACCCCCACAAAAAGTAATCCAAAGGTGTCAAATCACACTATCGAGGTGGCCAACTCACAGGTCCATTTCTTGAGATGATTCGGTAACCAAATGTTTGGCTCAACTCCAAATGATTTCCAATCACATGAGGAATAAAAAAATCACGAATCATTTGTCTGTAGCGTTCGCCATTCACAGTAATATTAGCACCGGTTTCGGATTTAAATACAAATGGGACGATGAATTCGGCATGTAAACCACACCTAACAGTGATTTTTTTTGGGATATAATGGAGTCTTGAGTCTCATGCGGGTTGTGCTAACTTCACAAACGACAATTCTACTTGTTTTCAAACCCGTGAAGCCAGAAACGAGCCTCATCGCTGAAGATGATTTGATGATAAAAATCTGGTTCAACTTCCAGTTGATTCTCATCCCATTTACAGAACACACGACGCAATTGATGGTCCGCTGGCTTTAATTCTTGCACCAGTTGGATCTTATATGCATGCCGGCCAAGATCTTTCCTCAAAATTTTACAAGTAGTGGAAGGCAATCAAATGCTGATATTATTGCATATGTGCGATTCAGGAGTTTTTAGGCCTGTCTATTCAAACCGTCCCGAAATTCGTCATTGCAGCCAAATTCAACAAGCCAAAATGTTTATCATTTTGCAATATATTTTCTAGCATTTTGAAATTTTGGATTCATTTGGAAGTTTGTCAAACCGAACAAACCTTTAAAATCATTCCGTACTTCCTTCAGCGCACTGTCTAAAATAAACAATCGAAACAGCTATCAAATAAGAATGCAATCCGTGTCGAAGTTTTATTATTATGGTGATACAGGACTTGGAACCAAATCAATTCATTTAGTTCTGGTTATTAATTTTAAGTTCTTTAAAGAACATCTTTTAATTAATTTTAATCCTAGTACGTGGTGGTGCAAAATTAATGATGAAATTTAATTAAAATTACTCACTTTTTTACTAAATTAAAAAATCCATATTTTTTGTTGTTTTACTATCTTAAAATTTGAATTTTGTGCCATTCAACAAGGTGATATCACTCACCCCCCTATCGTAGAAACGACCTGCGATTCATTTTACTTACGCATTTTACTTTTATTGTGCAGTAAGAACCAGAAAATAAAAGGCCGGAGGAATTTCGACTTTCCGTATAAAGCAGATAATGTTACCAGCAGATGTTTTCTTTATGTTTTCGGAATTTAATTGTTCCCTAAGTAAGATCTTTCTTCTAGTTCCATGGATGGCTGGATAATTCACTTAATATGTTTTCAGCTGTTACGTCTTTTCCAAGACATCGCCGGCACACTGGATAGTCGACTAGTTCCGTTTTGTTTAGGCGATATCTTAAATCGTGGTGACCAGGCCTTGTCTATCTATTGGCTCTCTGTAGGCGAATGAAATTCACAGTCCCTAAGCACAAAAAAGAAATCAATCACACCAAAAACACACTTACTTCGTAGGTACCTCCATGTAGGTTTATATATAAATAATTGAGAAAGTTACATTCCTGAAGTTGATTTGATCTTAAATTGACATGTTTGCCTCTACTTTAACTGCATTGATATTCAGCCATTTCATATGCAATCGATTCAACTTATTCACTGACCTTGTTAATTTAATTGAAAATAATAACTCTCGTAGTCGAACCAAAGAAACAAAATCAATCAAACCTTTGCTCAAAACTGCCAGTTAACTCAATTAGATGAAGCGCGCGTACGTCGCCAACATATAACAAAAATACTGATTTATCACCTGCACTGTAACACCCCAAAAGGTGGCTACATTCAACGTGCCCAAAGAAGGTCAAGTGTAATGAAGTTAACAATGTTTGCCTCCCAATCACGTGCCAAGTGAAGTCAACACACTTTTAATTTCAATTTACTCAATCATCAACCACATCCTTACATAATCGAATAAATGTACTTCACGAAAATAAAAAAACCAGTGAACCGGCTGAAATCATTTCCAAATCCAACAAATACAAAAACCAATTGAAAACATTGCGCTGTGTGAGGTGTCAGGTCCAGTTACTGGTTTCGCTTGGTTAAAGACAAGGTACTCAATCGCGAACGCAAGTTGCTGCAAAACAATCCGGAAGCCAAATCGCTACACGCACCGTAGCCGGTATTCTGGTTATTTCTTCTTTGGTCGTTGTCGTCTCGGAAGCCCAATGAAAGTGAAAATGATCCTCGTGCCGCAATGGCGATATTTCCATTTTCTAAGTCGAGTTTCAAGTTTTGAACTGGACTATGTGCTTGCGTGAATTGAAACAAGGGAATCACATGACGGTGACAAGATAAATTATGTATTGCCAATAAAAGATACAAGAAACACTTTAAATTATGTGCACAGTGGTAGTCTCATTTCTGAAGGAATACTAAAGAGAGTGCGGCATCTGTTACATACGTACTTTCTATTTGAAGATACTATTAAATTAATGGGATAACGCATTTGGACGCTGTACCGATTCCGACAACTATGTATTTAAAATGAGGCGGAAGTTGTAAAAAAAGAACTTAGTCAAGGGCAAAATTTATTTCTGCATTGGTATCTGTATACATTCTTAAAATTGGTTGCGTGGATAAGGTTGGGTTAAAAGCAAGGTGATTGGTATTTATTGAGCTAGAAGTTACCGAGACTTGGCAGAATTAATAGTTGTATGAACGTGATTGGAATATGGGTAGTGCTTACTGATTAACATATTCAAAGAGAAAATAAACCCACTTTTTTAATGCACTCGAAATTCTAAACATAACAGCTGCATTTTACTATTCCGATGATCTTGATATGGCTCCAATCTGATAATAAAACGATCTGGATCATCAGAAAATTTTACTTTTCATGTGTCGTACCTACATCTGATTAATTCTTGACATTTCACTTGTCACATACACATGAAAATTGTAAAATACTAAATTGATGTAATGGTTATTTATTGTATTTAATAATATTCTTTATTTTACAATACTAAATAACAGTTTCTTAGTTTTTATTAGAGAGTGAAGACAGCGACTAGTACTCAAGTTGGAATGAAACTTCAATGTCTAGACCAGACTCAGATTCATCTGACATTTTAAGTTAAAAGCAGGAAACAACAAAGATTTTGAAATTGCATTTCAGATTGCATCGTTCGTCAGTTCAGATCTTAATAAGTACAACAAAAGGGGATCTTGAAATGTTTTATATATCTATCAGTATACCCTATTCTAATGGTATATTATGGCAGATGATCTCGCCAAAAAGGAACCACATAACCTCTTTAACCTGACGGGGGTTGTCTAGGTATACCAATCGCTAGATGCAAACATTTGTCCAAGCTATTCGCAATCGAGAGAACAAACCTTCGGTGGACAAGTAGCAATACATATCTAGCATATCTTTCTATCAAGAAAATATGGCCAAAGCTGGACCTGCGCCGCTCTAAGTGCCCACTATGAGTGTCATAACAGGGTACGCATCAAGGCTTTGTGTTTATTCAAACGACTTCTGTAGAAGCTGCATGGATGAGGAGGAGGAGGAAGCTACACTTCACCTTCTTTGTACATGTCCTCTTCTCTTCCATAAATGAAATCTCTATCTAGGAGACTTCTTGCTTAATGATCTAAGTGACTTGTCTAACACTGACATAAGAAGTCTATCGCGCTTCATAAGAAGCTCCAACTACTTTAACGGGTAGTGAAAGAAACCCCTGGATCCGTGATGTCTTTAAGCTGACAGACATCTCAACCTAACCTTGTAGACCTCTCAATCTCCTCTCTTAGTACCTCTTAGCGACGCACACAAAAGGCCAAGTGTTGGTCCAGTTGTGCGCGTCGAGTTTTGAATCACCCACACTAAAGGCCAAGTATTGGTCGAATAGATATGATGAATTTCTTGTGTCGAAAATGGCCAAGAGTTGGTCGTATTTCGCAAAAGACCGAGTCGCTGAAAAATCCTTAGGCGTTATAAAAAAAAAACCCCGAAGACGTTTCTATGGACAAACTTTGTGTCGAATAGTTTTATTTTTCAGTCACTCATGATGATTTTGTTTAACCCAGATTCTCCTATTGTCCCATATGTGGGACACCTGCATTTTGAATTTTTTAAAAATTAATTCAACTGTCTGAATTTAAAATCGGAGGTTTATTCAATTCCTTTGAATATGTTGCCTAGTTACGAACAAAAAAACTAGACATATTTCGCGCATTTTTTCGCATTTACTGTTTTTGAGTGAAGTGAAGTGAACTGATGAAACAATGTCATCAAGAAGGTAATTTTGACATAATTTCAACAAAAAAATTTATAAATATTATTTGTACAATTCAATGTTACAATGTCTTGTTCTTTATTGCCTTTGTAAGTTTTATGAAATTCTTCATGGGTTTTACAAAATTAGGGTTTTCTTATTGGTGTCCCATATATGGGACAGTAGGAGATTAGAGTTCATGTCTGCTTTGTTTTGTAGATACGAGTACATAAATTTGGATGAAGTCCTAGCTATATTGGAAGAAGATGAATCGAATTCAGCCGGTAATGTAAAGATTCTTGAAATTATGCTACTGAAACAGCCCCACTGAAATAGCCACGATTAATCGAAATCGAATATCGAAATAAAAAAAATCATTTAAAGTGAAAGTAATATTCTTCGTTAAGTGCGTAGTAGACGTCTGCATGAATGGCTTAACACCAGCTTTGAGACGATTCAAACACTGAAAAAGGGCAAACCAGCCAAATTGGAATCAATTAGAAAACTTGGTGGTACCATCACTGAGACGAAAGCGGAAACTCTTAGTCATCTGGTGGAGACTGCGAGCGAGCTGAGACAAACAACTCGGTGTAGCTGGTATATTGCGAAGGCTGTGGTAACGGACGAGGCTATCAATTACGCCTTTGCGTCGTTTGACTGCTTCAAGTCGCCAGATACGGACGGAATATACCCAGTCATGCTGCAACAAGGTACAAGGTAGTTGCTACCAACTATAAAGAGAATCGTCACGTCTATCCTGGCACTGGCATACTCGTACATACCAATACCATGTACAGTTAGAGTGGCAATTATACCAAAAATTGGCAGAAATGACTAATCCCTCTCCAAGAGCTTCAGACCAATCAGTCTGACTTCCTTCTTGCTGAAAAGCGTGGATAGGCTTCACGTGCGCAAAACTGGTTTGCGATTGCACCCACTATCTCAGATGAAACATGCCTATCAACGCGGAAAATCTTGCGAGACTGCGCTCCAAAATCTAGTTGGTAGAATTGAGAGCGCGCTTAACAAAAAGAATACGCGATGCCCACTTTCGTCGATATTGAGTGTGCTTTTGACCATGCGACTTTTAACAGTATGTGTAGCTCTGCCAGACAACTCGGCGTAAACGAGTCATTGGTTCGGTGGGTTAAAGCAATGCTAATGAATAGATCGTTGGCTGCGAATGCGGATTTCGGCCGTTATGTGATGGCGGCGGTAAACAGATTATGCCCGCAAGTCGGCGTTCTGTCTCCACTGCTTTGGTGCATGTTGGTCGACTCTCTGTTGAACGCACTCAACAGTTCTAACGTCTGCGCTCAGGCGTACGCGTATGATGTTGCCGTAATTTCTGTTGGATCATGCCTAGCGACCGTCTGCGCCAAAGCGCAGCCACTGGAGTTTTGATGAACTTGTTCGCCGGTTGATCTTCGACTTATGTCTTATGCATATGCCGCCTTCCGATGCAATGCCACCGGAACTTTATCTATTGCGCAATTATGAAGTCGACTTTCCTCGTGTTCGGATCAGGTGGAGGGGCGAAGTATCTGCGTCTGTAGCGACAGTCAGGCTACGCTTAAGGCCTTGCTCAAACCTTTAATCACCTCCAAAATAGTCCGTGAACGCAAGATCTCTCTGAATTCGTTCGGAAGGCTGAATTCACTTAGACTTATCTGGGTCCCGGGTCATAACGGGATCACAGAAAATGAGATCTCCCATGAACTTGCTAGACAAGGCTCAAAGGAAGACTTCTCAGAACCTGAACCGGCGTTATATCTATCTTCATCCTCGGTCAGGACTTCCATAGACGGTTGGGTTTCATATGAACACAATCGCAGATGGCATGGCTCTCCAGGGTACAGACAGACTAAGCAAATTCTCCCCGACGTCTGTACAAAATCTGCGGCATTCTTGTTATCTCTCAATAGAAAAGACTGCAGGCAAATTACTGGCGTTTTTACTGGCCATTGCGCTTTGCAAAGGATTTTGAGGTGCTAGGCTTAAGCGATACCACCAATTGCGAAGCCTGTGGAAAAAGCGATGACACTGCAGAACATTTCCTCTGTGATTGCCCTGCTTTTGCTCGTATCAGGTGGCAGGTATTTGATGCTGATGTGGTGAGTGGTGTAAGCCTAAGCTCCTTATCATTGAAGCTCCTTCTCTTGTTTACTAGGAAAACAAGTAAATTTAAACAGTAAAAGTGGTGTGTCTTCCTGGTAGTACAATGGACTAGTATTGAGTTTGAGTGCTCCAGTGTAGAAACCCTCGCACCCCGAAAAAAAGCTTTCAGACATTCAATATTATAAGTTTAAATCGGGTGCACTGAATATTCGGGAGTATGCCGCTGATCCTGCAATGGTAAACTTGCTCTTGATTTTACGCGGATATTACACACGGAATAAAAAAAAATATTGAAATGGATTCCATAAGCTTCAGAAGAAAAACGATTCGATTCTACATGTATATTAAAATAGGTGCAAAAGGAATTCCCAGAAAGTGGGTATTCTGCCCTGGACATTCTTACAAGTGTTGAAAATTGTGACAATTAGGTTCTTGGCTTAAATAAAGGAAACATATTTTTATTTGAGTGTAACCACTTGGTTATAGCCCTAAACAACAAAGTAGATCAGCTTAAACATGCAAATATTGGTCCAAGACGTTTTGTACGCAGCGAAGTACTTGCCAGCTAATGAGAAGAGCGCTTTTCTTGCCGAAATCACAGCTCCAGCTATACCAGAGGTCCACGCAATTGATATGGTGTATAGCCTACTACACGACAATAATAAGAAGGCGGTGAAGAGAAGCGAGTTTTCGTCGTTCCGAACGCTGATCACCAAGAAGGATCCAGTGAAGATCATGTGGCTTATTTAGACACAGCCGCACGAATGAGCGTCGCGAGTAGGAATTTGTATCTAAAATTAGAAGCAGCGAATCACCATTTTAAAAAGAGAAAGACGGAAATAATCTTTGCTGACGGTATAAGAAGACCACAGGACATCTTAGTTACATCAGCTGAGGTAAACTTGAGCATACTGCCAGAGGCTATAGTCAAGAGATCACACTGATTGGGATCGACTTCCTGGAAGAGAACGGCATTGTTCTTAACCCTGCCGAGTGTGTATGGTTCTTTGCAGATGCACCATCAATGCGCTTTCCGTATTTTAGATACTCAGCCGAGGCTGAATTTTCTTCTCCCAAAATTGCCTTTGAGTTGTTGGCTCCCATCTCACCCATTAAGAATCCACAAGGGAAGCAGTCATAGTACATCCCCTGTCAACAAAAGCGGGAAAAAACGAAAACAAGAGTGGAATCACCTCAGGACTCTGTATCGGCTATTTCGAGACACTTTGCGACTTTACCACCTTGCCCAGGACGACGTACCGGTTCGAACATACGTAATGTGGGGCAGCTTAAGGACAAAAAGCTAAAGACCATAATCGACGCTCTGGAGAGCACAGAGGGAACCGACGGCGAGTCCCATGCCGACAAGGGATTTTTTATGACCCATGGGCTTCTCTACAAGTATGACAGTGAATCCAAAGATGCAGCCTTAGTAGTTCCAGAGCATGAGATAGCTAGCACCTTGAAGGCAATGCATGACTCACCGACAGCAGGCCAGTACGGAATAGACAAGACCATAGCGAGGATCACACCAAACTTTTATTGGGATAAGTTTTCTAGCGTAGAGACATATGTGAAAGAATGCGAAGCGTGCCAACTATACAAACCCAGCAATCTTCGACCAGCAGGGTTATACAAAACCAAAGCAATCAGTCAAAGATTTGAACCTTTGGATCTTCGTAGTAGAGGAATACGCCCAATGCGCAAACCTGCTGCTGCACGAGGTGTTCCTAAGGTACGGAGTTCCCAGACGGATCACCAGCGACAATGGATCCCAATTCATGTCATCAATAATGCAGTACCTAACAACGAGGCGAGACCAAATACTGATCCCAGTGTACCATCCGCAGCCGAACATGGTCGAGAGGAAGAATCGAGACCTCAAAACCCAATTAGCGATCCTCGCCGGTAACCACATGATACTTGAACGCAACATCTTTCATCGATTCGCTTTGCGATGGACACCGTTATCAGTTCAAGCACGGGGAAAACGCCAACTTATCTCACCTTCGGTCGTGAATTACGAGCGCCCATCCATATGACGCATGACCTGAGCAACATGTTGGATAGCACCAATTTCATCGCAGAGATAACCCCAAGCCTGCGCCAGCTACCACAAGTACTCGAAGAAGTAAGAAGCTTCGAGGAGGGAACCGCCAGCATGCGCCTGGAATATGCCAATCAGAGACGCCGTAAGGCACCACGTCACAAAGTTGGAGATTTATTCCTCGTGACTACACATGTGCTGAGCAATAAAGGTAAAAATTTAACCTCCAAATGTTTCCCTAGGCGAGACGGTCCTTATCTGATCACCAAGCAGCTGGGCGATAGCACTTACCAGGTTGCCAGCGCTGATAACCCTAAAGTTCCACTATGAACATACCATGTGTCGTCCTTAACACCTTTCCGTTTGAAGGGAACAACGACCCCCAACCAACCAATTCGCAAATTAAAAAGGAGAGGACGACCTCCAACAAAACACTGATCTGGACGATTCATCAGGACGATCTCAAGTCCAGAGGGGGAGATTCTAAAACTTCGCTATAGCAATAAAGCTATTATACTGTAACGTTGTCTGTTAACCCAGATTCTCCTGAAACTTTTTTTTTTGTTTAAATTGATGAAGTCGATATATCCATCAAATATTGGCTTAAATTACAAATAAAAAATTAGAAATAAAAAATTGGAACTTTGGTTTTCGAACCATGGGGTGTCCCTTATAAGGGACAATAGGAGTTGAAAGTAAAAAACATTTTTTTTTTAATTTTCTTTAATGTGATATGTTTTAAAGCATCGTACATGAAGTCCAACATTGCATTTATCGCATCGAGTTGGTGACTTTAGATGGCATAACCTGCAGCGTGTTCGGTTTTCTTGCTCTACCACGTAATGTGGTCGAATCTTGAGTCCACATTTTCCAACACAGATAGACGTGAAGGACCTCTTTTCTTAGGCTTGCGATTAGACTGTAGTAACGATAAAGCAATTCTTCGTCGAAAGGGAAGGAGTCGCATATTACCTAAACTTTGCTTTTGTAACTGCCAACAATTGTTGAAAGTTACATCGAGAATATACGATATGAGCGGATTATACCACTTTTTTCCTCTAATAGATGTTCGGTATAACGATATGTTTTGATCAGCGCGGTCCACCTCGCCCATACTTTTGTTGTAATGGCTGATAAGGCTGGGTTGCTCCACCACTTTCAATTTCTTTTCGACTCTCGAAAAACGCTTCACGAATTTCATTGGGTGAACGCTTTCTGTGTTTGAGGCCATGGTAACCAAATTGTTGTCGTTCCATTTACAAATCAAAATTCCTTTTTCTTCGCAGACCGAATAATCATATGATCCCCTTTGTTTTTATACCCTATTCTAGGGGTATATTAATTTTGACGCATAGTTTGTAACATACCTTAATATTGCCCGTAGACCCCTAAAAGTTACTATATTTATGATCAGCATCGATAGTAATGTCGATCTAGCCATGTCCGTCCGTCCGTCCGTCCGTCCGTCCGTCCGTCCGTCCGTCGGCAAAAATTAGGCCTTTAAACTGGACCTAGAGAGCTGAAATTTTAACCATATACTCTCTAGGGTCCCGAAATAATCAAGTTTAAGAATTTTTGAAATCCGCCCACAGACACGCCCACAAACTCAAAAAAACAAATTTTTAAAAAAAATCGAATTTTGAGCTAGAGAGCTGAAATTTTTTATATATGATCTATGGCCCATAAAACTGATTGGGACATAAAATTTTCAAAATCCGCCCACTGACACGCCCACAATTAAATAAAACAAATTTTGGGAAAAATTGAATTTTGAGCTAGAAAGCTGAAATTTTTTATATATGATCTTTGGCCCATAAAACTGCTTGGGACATAAAATTTTCAAAATCCGCCCACTGACACGCCCACAATTAAATAAAATATTTTTTTTGAAAAACCAAAATTTGAGCTAGGGAGCTGAAATTTTTAATATATACTCTCTAGGGGCCCTTTATGCTCATGTGTAAATATTTTCAAAATCCGCCTACTGACACGCCCACAATTATTTTTATTTTATTTTTGAAAGTCCAAAGTTTGAGCTAGGGAGCTGAAATTTATAGTATATACTCTGTAGGTGCCCTTTATGCTCATACTTAAATTTTTTTTAAATCCGCCTACTGACACGCCCACAATTAAATAAAACAATTTTATTGAAAAACCAAAGTTTGAGCTAGGGAGCGTTTTTATTTACAAAAGCTTAGTTTTTTCGATAAAATCCTTTAAATTTTTGTCACGCCCACTTATGAGATATAGGAATAAGAATAGGGTATCCAACAGTTCGCCCAAGCGGACTGTAGCCCGCCCCTATGTTTTCTTAAGCAGTTTGTCATCTTCAAGGGGACAGTTTTTAATTCGGTTGCTCCGTATTGTTCCTGGAAAAAAATGTGGATAACAACTGAGTATGTGTTACAACAATCTCTTTTTACCTGTTACATTGATGCCTCTTTCTTTCAACTCTGACAGCAGGTCCAGCGATGTAAAAAAAATTGTCGAAGTAAACATGGTAAGACATTTGCAAACCACGACTCCGCAACACATCGCAAAACTTCAGCACCACTCGCGCACCAAGGCCCATGTCTTTATAACTTTGGCTTGTATCTGCTCCTTGGTACGGATCAAGCCATAAGGCATACCCGGACGCTGTTGCTCCAACCCACACTTTATATCCCCAACGAATAGGTTTGCACCGAATGAATTGCTTCGTGGAGTTGCGGCCATAATATGGAATCATGGATTCATCAATGCAATACTTAGTTTCCACTGGAGCAAATTCTAAAAAAAATTTATTCAAGTAGTCGAATAATGGCCGAATTTTGCTGAACTTATCACTATGGTTTAGATTATAATTATCGCAAAAGTGAAGGTTGGACATTATTTCATTGAAGCGATCTTTTGAAAGGCTGGAAGATACTAGTTCACACCCAGCATCTCTTGTGGCTTCCCAATACATACTTCTTTGAGGAAACACGTTATATCCACTTAGCAAGAGTATTCCGAAAAAAGACTTGATTTCATGTAATGAAACATTTAAATGTTTGTTCTTTTGCATGGCGTAGTTATTGGTGAGACGTACTACCATTTCGTAGAATCCATCATCGAAAAATTGTTCAAATATCTCTATTAGCGCTTGATTATTGAACACACTACTATAAATATCGTCTCACCTGTAGCACATTGCAAATCTTTTTTCGTCCAAGTAAGTTCATTTTTTGGATCCATTTTTCTTTTCTTGGGAACCATTTCAGATAATGGAATGTCGTCGTCAAAATCAAAACCATCATCATATGCAACTTCAGCACCAGCAAGTAGTTGACTGCGTGGTAAGTTAGATATCCCCACTTCATTTTCTTCTCCTGAATGTTCATCTGTCAATTCTCCACATGCATTATTTGGCGGTAGCAAGGTTATTGTGGCCGGTGCTGAATTCGATTCATGTTCATCCAATATAGCTAGGACTTCATCCAAATTTATGTATCTACAAAACAAAGCAGACATGAACTCTAATCTCCTACTGTCCCATATATGGGCTTTGCAAAATGAAGGTTTTCTTATTGGTGTCCCATATATGGGACAGTAGGATGTTTGTAAAATGTTTTTTACTTTCAACTCCTATTGTCCCTTGTAAGGGACACCCCATG
Organism: Portevinia maculata; assembly: GCA_949715645.1. Classification (NCBI taxonomy): domain Eukaryota; kingdom Metazoa; phylum Arthropoda; class Insecta; order Diptera; family Syrphidae; genus Portevinia; species Portevinia maculata. Next base: position 83,027,174 of record OX454527.1, on the reverse strand, counting down.
GTTCGAAAACCAAAAGTCCAATTTTTTATTTCTAATTTTTATACCCTATTCTAGGGGTATATTAATTTTGACGCATAGTTTGTAACATACCTTAATATTGCCCGTAGACCCCTAAAAGTTACTATATTTATGATCAGCATCGATAGTAATGTCGATCTAGCCATGTCCGTCCGTCCGTCCGTCGGCAAAAATTAGGCCTTTAAACTGGACCTAGAGAGCTGAAATTTTAACCATATACTCTCTAGGGTCCCGAAATAATCAAGTTTAAGAATTTTTGAAATCCGCCCACAGACACGCCCACAAACTCAAAAAAACAAAATTTTGGAAAAAATCGAATTTTGAGCTAGAGAGCTGAAATTTTTTATATATGATCTATGGCCCATAAAACCGATTGGGACATAAAATTTTCAAAATCCGCCCACTGACACGCCCACAATTAAATAAAAAAAAATTTTGGGAAAAATTGAATTTTGAGCTAGAAAGCTGAAATTTTTTATATATGATCTTTGGCCCATAAAACTGCTTGGGACATAAAATCCGCCCACTGACACGCCCACAATTAAATAAAATATTTTTTTTGAAAAACCAAAATTTGAGCTAGGGAGCTGAAATTTTTAATATATACTCTCTAGGGGCCCTTTATGCTCATGTGCAAGTATTTTCAAAATCCGCCTACTGACACGCCCACAATTATTTTATTTTTATTTTTGAAAGTCTAAAGTTTGAGCTAGGGAGCTGAAATTTATAGTATATACTCTCTAGGTGCCATTTATGCTCATACTTAATTTTTTTTTAAATCCGCCTACTGACACGCCCACAATTAAATAAAACAATTTTATTGAAAAACCAAAGTTTGAGCTAGGGAGCGTTTTTATTTACAAAATCTTAGTTTTTTCGATAAAATCCTTTAAATTTTTGTCACGCCCACTTATGAGATATAGGAATAAGAATAGGGTATCCAACAGTTCGCCCAAGCGGACTGTAGCCCGCCCCTATGTTTTATTTTTTATTTAAGCCAATATTTGATGGATATATCGACTTCATCAATTTAAACAAAAAACATAGGGACGGGCTACAGTCCGCTTGGGCGAACTGTTGGATACCCTATTCTTATTCCTATCCCTCATAAGTGGGCGTGACAAAAGTCTAAGTATGGTTGAATTGTTAAGAACGCTTTACATATTTTGTTATATAACATTTAAAGGATTTTATCAAAAAAAACGCTCCCTAGCTCAAACTTGGGTGTTTCAATAAAATTGTTTTATTTAATTGTGGGCGTGTCAGTAGGCGGATTTAAAAAAATTAACACATGAGCATAAAGCGCCCCTAGAGAGTATATATTATAAATTTCAGCTCCCTAGCTCACTTTGAATTTTCAAAAAAAAAATAATAATAATAATTGTGGGCGTGCCAGTGTGCGGATTTTGAAAATATTTACACATAAGCATAAAGGGCCCATAGAGAGTATATATTATAAATTTCAGCTCCCTAGCTCAAACTTTGGATTTTCAAAAAAATTGTTTTATTTATTTGTGGGCGTGTCAGTAGGCGGATTTTGAAAATATTTATACATGAGCTTAAAGGGCCCATAGAGAGTATATATTAAAAATTTCAGCTCCCTAGCTCAAATTTTGGTTTTTCAATAAAATTGTTTTATTTTTTTGTGGGCGTGGCAGTGGGCGGATTTTGAAAATTTTATATCCCGAGCAGTTTTAGGAGTCATAGATCATATATAAAAAATTTCAGCTTCCTAGCTCAAAATTCGATTTTTTCCAAAATTTTGTTTTTTTGAGTTTGTGAGCGTGTCTGTGGGCGGATTTCAAAAATTCGTAAACTTGATTATTTCGGGACCCTAGAGAGTATATGGTTAACATTTCAGCTCTCTAGGTCCAGTTTAAAGGCCTAATTTTTGCCGACGGATGGACGGACGGACGGACGGACATGGCTAGATCGACATTACTATCGATGCTGATCATAAATATAGTAACTTTTAGGGGTCTACGGGCAATATTAAGGTATGTTACAAACTATGCGTCAAAATTAATATACCCCTAGAATAGGGTATAAAAAAAGTTTCAGGAGAATCTGGGTTAACAGACAACGTTACAGTATAATAGCTTTATTGCTATAGCGAAGTTTTAGAATCTCCCCCTCTGGACTTGAGATCGTCCTGATGAATCGTCCAGATCAGTGTTTTGTTGGAGGTCGTCCTCTCCTTTTTAATTTGCGAATTGGTTGGTTGGGGGTCGTTGTTCCCTTCAAACGGAAAGGTGTTAAGGACGACACATGGTATGTTCATAGTGGAACTTTAGGGTTATCAGCGCTGGCAACCTGGTAAGTGCTATCGCCCAGCTGCTTGGTGATCAGATAAGGACCGTCTCGCCTAGGGAAACATTTGGAGGTTAAATTTTTACCTTTATTGCTCAGCACATGTGTAGTCACGAGGAATAAATCTCCAACTTTGTGACGTGGTGCCTTACGGCGTCTCTGATTGGCATATTCCAGGCGCATGCTGGCGGTTCCCTCCTCGAAGCTTCTTACTTCTTCGAGTACTTGTGGTAGCTGGCGCAGGCTTGGGGTTATCTCTGCGATGAAATTGGTGCTATCCAACATGTTGCTCAGGTCATGCGTCATATGGATGGGCGCTCGTAATTCACGACCGAAGGTGAGATAAGTTGGCGTTTTCCCCGTGCTTGAACTGATAACGGTGTCCATCGCAAAGCGAATCGATGAAAGATGTTGCGTTCAAGTATCATGTGGTTACCGGCGAGGATCGCTAATTGGGTTTTGAGGTCTCGATTCTTCCTCTCGACCATGTTCGGCTGCGGATGGTACACTGGGATCAGTATTTGGTCTCGCCTCGTTGTTAGGTACTGCATTATTGATGACATGAATTGGGATCCATTGTCGCTGGTGATCCGTCTGGGAACTCCGTACCTTAGGAACACCTCGTGCAGCAGCAGGTTTGCGCATTGGGCGTATTCCTCTACTACGAAGATCCAAAGGTTCAAATCTTTGACTGATTGCTTTGGTTTTGTATAACCCTGCTGGTCGAAGATTGCTGGGTTTGTATAGTTGGCACGCTTCGCATTCTTTCACATATGTCTCTACGCTAGAAAACTTATCCCAATAAAAGTTTGGTGTGATCCTCGCTATGGTTTTGTCTATTCCGTACTGGCCTGCTGTCGGTGAGTCATGCATTGCCTTCAAGGTGCTAGCTATCTCATGCTCTGGAACTACTAAGGCTGCGTCTTTGGATTCACTGTCATACTTGTAGAGAAGCCCATGGGTCATAAAAAATCCCTTGTCGGCATGGGACTCGCCGTCGGTTCCCTCTGTGCTCTCCAGAGCGTCGATTATGGTCTTTAGCTTTTTGCCCATAAGCTGCCCCACATTACGTATGTTCGAACCGGTACGTCGTCCTGGGCAAGGTGGTAAAATCGCAAAGTGTCTCGAAATAGCCGATACAGATCCTGAGGTGATTCCACTCTTGTTTTCGTTTTTTTCCCGCTTTTGTTGACAGGGGATGTACTATGACTGCTTCCCTTGTGGATTCTTAATGGGTGAGATGGGAGCCAACAACTCAAAGGCAATTTTGGGAGAAGAAAATTCAGCCTCGGCTGAGTATCTAAAATACGGAAAGCGCATTGATGGTGCATCTGCAAAGAACCACACACACTCGGCAGGGTTAAGAACAATGCCGTTCTCTTCCAGGAAGTCGATCCCAATCAGTGTGATCTCTTGACTATAGCCTCTGACAGTATGCTCAAGTTTACCTCAGCTGATGTAACTAAGATGTCCTGTGGTCTTCTTATACCGTCAGCAAAGATTATTTCCGTCTTTCTCTTTTTAAAATGGTGATTCGCTGCTTCTAATTTTAGATACAAATTCCTACTCGCGACGCTCATTCGTGCGGCTGTGTCTAAATAAGCCACATGATCTTCACTGGATCCTTCTTGGTGATCAGCGTTCGGAACGACGAAAACTCGCTTCTCTTCACCGCCTTCTTATTATTGTCGTGTAGTAGGCTATACACCATATCAATTGCGTGGACCTCTGGTATAGCTGGAGCTGTGATTTCGGCAAGAAAAGCGCTCTTCTCATTAGCTGGCAAGTACTTCGCTGCGTACAAAACGTCTTGGACCAATATTTGCATGTTTAAGCTGATCTACTTTGTTGCTTAGGGCTATAACCAAGTGGTTACACTCAAATAAAAATATGTTTCCTTTATTTAAGCCAAGAACCTAATTGTCACAATTTTCAACACTTGTAAGAATGTCCAGGGCAGAATACCCACTTTCTGGGAATTCCTTTTGCACCTATTTTAATATACATGTAGAATCGAATCGTTTTTCTTCTGAAGCTTATGGAATCCATTTCAATATTTTTTTTTATTCCGTGTGTAATATCCGCGTAAAATCAAGAGCAAGTTTACCATTGCAGGATCAGCGGCATACTCCCGAATATTCAGTGCACCCGATTTAAACTTATAATATTGAATGTCTGAAAGCTTTTTTTCGGGGTGCGAGGCTTTCTACACTGGAGCACTCAAACTCAATACTAGTCCATTGTACTACCAGGAAGACACACCACTTTTACTGTTTAAATTTACTTGTTTTCCTAGTAAACACGAGAAGGAGCTTCAATGATAAGGAGCTTAGGCTTACACCACTCACCACATCAGCATCAAATACCTGCCACCTGATACGAGCAAAAGCAGGGCAATCACAGAGGAAATGTTCTGCAGTGTCATCGCTTTTTCCACAGGCTTCGCAATTGGTGGTATCGCTTAAGCCTAGCACCTCAAAATCCTTTGCAAAAGCGCAATGGCCCGTAAAAACGCCAGTAATTTGCCTGCAGTCTTTTCTATTGAGAGATAACAAGAATGCCGCAGATTTTGTACAGACGTCGGGGAGAATTTGCTTAGTCTGTCTGTACCCTGGAGAGCCATGCCATCTGCGATTGTGTTCATATGAAACCCAACCGTCTATGGAAGTCCTGACCGAGGATGAAGATAGATATAACGCCGGTTCAGGTTCTGAGAAGTCTTCCTTTGAGCCTTGTCTAGCAAGTTCATGGGGGATCTCATTTTCTGTGATCCCGTTATGACCCGGGACCCAGATAAGTCTAAGTGAATTCAGCCTCAAGATCCTTGATCGGTTTTGGAGGTATCCGTGAAGATTCGACTGCATTCCTTTCCAGGCCCAGAGCCTGCCCAGAGTCAATTCTGAACACGAGGAAAGTCGACTTCGTCATTGCGCAATAGATAAAGTTCCGGTGGCATTGCATCGGAAGGCGGCATATGCATAAGACATAAGTCGAAGATCAACCGGCGAACAAGTTCATCAAAACTCCAGTGGCTGCGCTTTGGCGCAGACGGTCGCTAGGCATGATCCAACAGAAATTACGGCAACATCATACGCTTACGCCTGAGCGCAGACGTTAGAACTGTTGAGTGCGTTCAACAGAGAGTCGACCAACATGCACCAAAGCAGTGGAGACAGAACGCCGCCTTGCGGGCAGCCTCTGTTTACCGCCGCCATCACATAACGGCCGAAATCCGCACTCGCAGCCAACGATCTATTCATTAGCATTGCTTTAACCCACCGCACCAATGACTCGTTTACGCCGAGTTGTCTGGCAAAGCTACACATACTGTTAAAAGTCGTATGGTCAAAAGCACACTCAATATCGACGAAAGTGGGCATCGCGTATTCTTTTTGTTAAGCGCGCTCTCAATTCTACCAACTAGATTTTGGAGCGCAGTCTCGCAAGATTTTCCGCGTTGATAGGCATGTTTCATCTGAGATAGTGGGTGCAATCGCAAACCAGTTTTGCGCACGTGAAGCCTATCCACGCTTTTCAGCAAGAAGGAAGTCAGACTGATTGGTCTGAAGCTCTTGGAGAGGGATTAGTCATTTCTGCCAATTTTTGGTATAATTGCCACTCTAACTGTACATGGTATTGGTATGTACGAGTATGCCAGTGCCAGGATAGACGTGACGATTCTCTTTATAGTTGGTAGCAACTGCCTTGTACCTTGTTGCAGCATGACTGGGTATATTCCGTCCGTATCTGGCGACTTGAAGCAGTCAAACGACGCAAAGGCGTAATTGATAGCCTCGTCCGTTACCACAGCCTTCGCAATATACCAGCTACACCGAGTTGTTTGTCTCGGCTCGCTCGCAGTCTCCACCAGATGACTAAGAGTTTCCGCTTTCGTCTCAGTGATGGTACCACCAAGTTTTCTAATTGATTCCAATTTGGCTGGTTTGCCCTTTTTCAGTGTTTGAATCGTCTCAAAGCTGGTGTTAAGCCATTCATGCAGACGTCTAACTTAACGAAGAATATTACTTTCATTTTAAATGATTTTTTTTATTTCGATATTCGATTTCGATTAATCGTGGCTATTTCAGTGGGGCTGTTTCAGTAGCATAATTTCAAGAATCTTTACATTACCGGCTTTCTATAAATGTTTGAGCCTTACAATTGGTGACAAACGGACGGACGAACGAAATGACATGGCTATACCGACGGACCTTTTAATGCCGATCATTAATAAAGTAACGTTTAGAGTTCTACGACCAATATTGGCAAGTCACAAACTATGTATAAGTTAAAACAAATATTGATACCCTATAGGATAGGGTTTAAAAAGTACTTTTAGCTCATCTCATCATTTTATATTGATGTACGCTCTGTTGAGTATTGAATATTCTTTTTTTTACTTTTATGTTTCTCTTACATATTTGAAAAACAACAACATATTTTTCGGTAGTTATCTATCTAAATGAGCCGGACTGTAGCAACAAATTATCTAGCTTCGTGTAACTTAAGGGTGTTTTTTTTAAACCCAGTACTTACTTAGTTCACATACATACATATTAGGCCGTAACAGGGCCTGAACCTAGCTTCTCCAACCACTTTCATGCGAAGTGGAGGGGACCTACAGTTTTACGCCGAATCCGAACGGCAAATTTGAGAAGCTTTCTCATGACATTTTGATACTCTTGGATGTTTGTCAGACGTTCGCAAGAGGTGTGCCAACACCACGCGGTATTCCAAAGTATTCAACCATCTAAGTACTAACCACGTCCTTGATTCGACGTGGCAAGGTCGTTGGCAAGTACTTAGTTCAGACAGCTATATTTTCAGACTGCTAAGTCTCAGAGCAAATTTGATTCCAAAAATGATTCTCTGCCCCAAACTTGAGCACTTGCCCCATAGATGGCCGAGATAATCGACCATCTGGGACCGCTATTCGCCGTATTGCTGACCGTTTTCATACAACTAGTGTGATATGCGGCCGTTGGTAAAGTGTGTATTGTGGTGCGCCAGTTCAGGATTTCACTATATGCCAGCAAAAACCCTGATGCCAGCAAAAACCCTTATTGTTTCAATTCTGTGTTATGGTTGCACAATTTTCCGTAACTGTTATGCTGTCAGCCAAAGGAAACTTGTTATGTCGATGTCCGCCGCCGATTATCACGCTAAACTAACTATCATCATTCGGCGGAACAATCTACCTACCGGAGTGGACTGGAGAGCAGCTGGGACTTGCATGCGGGGGCTCGGCTAAAGCTCAGGCTAGGCCGCGGTTCTTGCTGATCTCCCATAACTCTCCGCGATCGCCGTCTGCGGCGAATACTCACATACCTTAACTATTCGGCTCTCTTTAGCTTCCTTCTTTCTTTTCGTTCGTTCGTCCAGTACAGCAGAACTTCCTAAGGAGTGCACTTGAGGTGGTGGTTGCGCTCTCTTCTACCCTCCCTTCTGTCTGGCTGCATCGCCAATCCGATGACTAGCTTAATCTGCCTTCGTTTGCTAATCCCCTATATCAACGGCCGCTGCTACCAAGTCTGTGAACCTAATAAGTCAACAAATCCAATCGTGCATCCCTCTCTCTCTTTGAACCCCCCCTCCTCCACCACAAATTTCAATTAGTGCAACATCTTTCCTTTCATTTCATTTACTTAAATTTATTTAAGTTTAAATTCAAATTCATATTACTAATCCTAGGTTCATGTTCTGAAGGAACAAACTTCTTTCTCTATTTGTTTTTTTTTTTTTCGCTGAAGGCAGAATGAATTTATAAAAACGACTACGAAAAAGTTGCCAAAATAATAGAAAAAAAACAAAAAAACTTACCAGTTCAAATTTGTTATGTGCCTTTTTGCACTGATGACGTCAGGAGTGGGAGTTCAGCGCGCTGCACGTTCTCCTCGTCGACCTAATCAATAATTCTTCTGCTAGGGCAAATTCAAATATTATTGGGCAATATTCTCTTACAAACTTCGACAAATAAATACTAATAGTATACTTAACTTAAAACACTACGCGATATAGGAAAAGTGATGCCTGCTCTAATAACTGGTGGTATTGCGTTTTAATGTCCCCTGATCTTGGCCTATCTGGCGTTTCGTTTGCCCTTGTGACCTTGGGGTTGATGTTTGCCGCTGGGGTGTAAGGACCTCGGCTCGTATCGGTGTCTCTGGTTGGTTGGTGAAGCGTCCTATTGGAGCTTCGTCCTCGAGACACTCTTCCGACCTAGCCGTCCTCACCGTAGGCTGCGGTGCATCTGGTTGTACCGCTTTAACTCAGCGGACTGGTACGCTATAGCGGTTCCTGCCTGGGCGTTATATCTACGGATCTGGTGATGGACCGTTATGGATTAACCTGTGTACATATCTAGTTCTTAACTCTCTATCAAGTTTATTCACGTCGCGAACAATAACACCACCGAGTCGATGGCTGTTTCTTTTGCCGTGAATTTGTATACCCTATTCTAGGGGTATATTAATTTTGACGCATAGTTTGTAACATACCTTAATATTGCCCGTAGACCCCTAAAAGTTACTATATTTATGATCAGCATCGATAGTAATGTCGATCTAGCCATGTCCGTCCGTCCGTCCGTCGGCAAAAATTAGGCCTTTAAACTGGACCTAGAGAGCTGAAATTTTAACCATATACTCTCTAGGGTCCCGAAATAATCAAGTTTAAGAATTTTTGAAATCCGCCCACAGACACGCCCACAAACTCAAAAAAACAAAATTTAAAAAAAAATCGAATTTTGAGCTAGAGAGCTGAAATTTTTTATATATGATCTATGGCCCATAAAACTGATTGGGACATAAAATTTTCAAAATCCGCCCACTGACACGCCCACAATTAAATAAAACAAATTTTGGGAAAAATTGAATTTTGAGCTAGAAAGCTGAAATTTTTTATATATGATCTTTGGCCCATAAAACTGCTTGGGACATAAAATTTTCAAAATCCGCCCACTGACACGCCCACAATTAAATAAAATATTTTATTTGAAAAACCAAAATTTGAGCTAGGGAGCTGAAATTTTTAATATATACTCTCTAGGGGCCCTTTATGCTCATGTGTAAATATTTTCAAAATCCGCCTACTGACACGCCCACAATTATTTTTTTTTTATTTTTTAAAGTCCAAAGTTTGAGCTAGGGAGCTGAAATTTATAGTATATACTCTCTAGGTGCCCTTTATGCTCATACTTAATTTTTTTTTAAATCCGCCTACTGACACGCCCGCAATTAAATAAAACAATTTTATTGAAAAACCAAAGTTTGAGCTAGGGAGCGTTTTTATTTACAAAAGCTTAGTTTTTTCGATAAAATCCTTTAAATTTTTGTCACGCCCACTTATGAGATATAGGAATAAGAATAGGGTATCCAACAGTTCGCCCAAGCGGACTGTAGCCCGCCCCTGTGTTTTTTTTTCTTTTTAATCAATACGACCGTGACTTGGAAATCTCAAGTGCACCTTCTTTACTTCTTTTGGTTCGACTTAACACCAGAACAGAGCTCCTTTGTGTGGAGCTTATGTCGCCTGCTATACTGCTCTCAGCTTCCCACACGCAGCTTATTCTTCTTGGGTCCAGAGTCGGGGCAAAGCTCACCCCAGTCCCACTTGCTGCTGAATCTAGAGCGGGTGGATCGAATACGTTCATGTGGAACTTGCTGTGCGCAGCTTTTTCTTTCTTTTTCTTTTTCCACAGGGGCGTAGCGACAATTCACTTTTCGGGTCCCGCTTATCTGCCTGGCGTGATTATGCCGAGGAGTGGGGCTCGCCCACGTTTCATTGTCTCCTTGCTACTGCTACAGCTATCCGGGCTCGAACGTCCCTGAATATTATTATTTTATACTGCATACAAATCCTTGGCGTGGTATACCCCGACGTATTTCCCAGCCTCATTCTCTACTTCATATAAGCTATTCCCTAGTTTCTTCCTAATCCTACTCTTTAGAAATTTCCTTGCCAGTTTAGCGTTAAAGCCTTTTGCTAAATTGCTTTGCTGGAAGTTGCGGCGAAAGATCTCCTGGCCTAAACTAAAGGAGACTGGTCGGGACCTAGTATTGTACACCTTTTCTGACTTGTCGTGTGCCGTTTTGAGATTCAACCTGACTCGGTTGTGCAGGAGCTCAAGATTTGTCCTGGGTGGTAGTACCCTCGTCGACGGGTCTTGCACGCTGTTCAGTTTTCTCAGCACTTCATAAGTGGAAGCATGTTGTACCATCGGGTACCCAAAGACAATTTGGTAGGGCTGTACCCCGGTGGACTGATGGTGGTCACTTCTTAGCGCTGACGCGATATGGGATAAATATTGGTCCCAATTTTTCTGATCTCCTCGGATGTATGACCGGATCTTCGAGATAACCGACCTATTTACTCGCTCCGACGCGTTTGCTTGGGGTGAATAGTAGGCCGTTCGAACGTGTTTGATGCCATAGCGATCCAGGAGACGCTTGAAAACATGGGATACGAATTGTTTCCCGTTGTCCGAATGGACGTACTCGGGGGTTCCGAACGAGTGGAAAATATGTTTTTCTAGATACTCTACTATCTTCTCCGAGCATGCTTTGCGGAGTGGCTGTAGGAAGACGAACTTCGAGAAGTGATCTAAAACTATGAATATCACTATGTTTCCATTCTTCGTGCGTGGGTAAGGACCCATAAAATCGATATAAATTCTTTGAAAAGGCCTCTCCGTCAGTTGTTGCATTCCCATCGGTGGCCTTAGTACTCTATTCGGTGCTTTTGTACTTCTGCACACCTCTCACTTCTTCACATACTCCGCCACCTGTACTGCCATTTTTGGCCAGAAATACAGTTGCTTCAACCTGCCGAGCGTTTTATGGTAACCGCCGTGCGCCGCCAAGGGGTGGTCATGTGCAGCTTCTACCAGCCCTTTTGTTAGGCCTTCAGGCACCCATAATACCCATACCTTCTCATCCTCATCTACTTCACCCACTTTTGCCCTAGTCCTCTTGTATATCCTACCTCCCGTCACTCGAAGATCTGGCAATTTGTCCTTGTTTTCTTCGACGTGCTTCTTTACTGCCTCATACGGTATAGAGTTGAACTCAGGAGAATTTAAGTCAACTCCTAACGCAGGTGAATCCTTTTGGAGACGTAACTCCTCCACCTGAGCTCGTGATAAAGTGTCAGCCACCACATTTTGGGATCCCTTTCGGTGTTCGATCTTGAAGTCGAACGCCTGTAATTTCAAGCTCCATCTCGCCAACCGGCCAGATAAGTCCTTTTGGCTCATGAGCCATTTCAGACTCATATGGTCAGTGATGATAGTGAAAGGCAGACCTTCCACGTAGGCCCGAAATTTCTTCACGCTCAATACGGCTGCGAAGCATTCAAGCTCCGTCACACTGTAGTTCCGCTGAGCGGGGTTCAGTTTTTGAGACATAAACGCGATCGGCTGCTCATTCCCGTCATGATCTATCTGGAAGAGCACTCCTCTCACGCCTGTTGTAGAGGCATCACACTGTATATAGAAATGTCTGCTAAAATCTGGGTTACAAAGGGTCGGGGCCTTCTGCAGGCAATCTTTCAGTTTGTTGAATGACATTGCTGCTTCCTCGGACAATTTGAACTTCTTTCCCGACTTCAGACAGTCCGTTAAGGCTGAGGCTATGCCTGAAAAGTTCGGGATAAAACGCCGATACCACCCCGCCATTCCTAAAAAGCGCCGGAGCTGCTTAGGGGTTTTTGGTAATGGAAAGCTGGTAATCGCTTCCACTTTAGATGCATCAACTTGGAGGCACCCTTTTCCTACTACAAAACCCAGATACTTTATCTCCGTTAGGCAGAATTTGCACTTGTTCATGTTCAGTGTTAGCCCTGCTTCGCGAATACACTGGGATACTATTTCCAGGAGGCGCATGTGCGTACGGAAGTCTGGTGATACTATTAGGAGGTCGTCAAGGTAAACAAAGACTACTTCCCGCATGGCCGACGGTATCACCTTATCCATAAGTCGACACATTCTTTGCGCGGCATTACATAGGCCGAATGGCATGACCTTGAACTGATATAATGGCCGCCCAGGGACTGTGAAGGCCGTCTTCTCCCTTGACGCCATCTCTACCGGGATCTGCCAAAAGGCATCCTTCAGATCCAACCCTGTGATGTACCTCGTATTCTGTAACCTACTCAATAAACCCTCAATGTGCGGAAGAGGATAAGCATCCTTTTTTGTCACGCTATTGACCTTTCGTGAATCAAGACACAAACGAACTTTTCCCGGCTTCCGCACGAGAACTACCGGTGAGTTCCAAGGGCTGAAACTTTGTTCTATTACCCCCATATCTAACATACGATCAACCTCTGCAAACATCAACTTTTGGATTGCCGGTGATACTGGGTAGTGGCGCTGCTTGATGGGGGGCGCCTCACCCGTGTCAATGACGTGTTCCTCTAGCTTAGTTTTGCCGAGGCCGATTTTCGAGAAATCGGGGAACATACCTTTCACTTGTTCAAGCTCATCTAACTGCTCTTTTGAAAGATTATGCATCTTGTCCGGCGGAGGACTTTCTGCCTCACTTTTGGTCTGGAGCTCTGAGATTATAATTGGTGCTATCCCAAACGCTTTCCAGAAATCGACCCCTAGGTACAATTGCTGACTGAGTGTTGGGCAAACAAATAGTTCTAGGTCCTTTTCTATGCCCTGGTACGTCACCTGTGTCACCAATCTACCTACTATATTCTGGTGCTTGCCGTCTGCCACGCTCAACTCAGCCGTGAACTTGGAGAACTGTATTGAGTTTTTATGCAAAAAGTCGAGGCTGCCGGCACCGAGACAGGAAATGCTTGCCCCACTGTCAAGCAGTCCTGAAAACTCTTTTCCACAAATGGATACTACCGCATAGGGACGAATGTCCGGAATAGCGCTTATCACCGAATTCTTTATTCTCCGTTTTCTATCTTTTCTTTCTCGGTATTGACACCTAATGCGAGTAATTTTTTTTGGCAACTCAGTTTGGACCCCTATCTCGCAGCTGGAAAATATTCGTTTCTTCGCCTCTTCGTATTCCCCTTGACGCTGGGCGAACGGCTTTTTGTGCCGCGGAATATCGCTTAACGGCGACTTATAGTCATACAAAAACATTTCTTGTGGATTGCTGTAAATGCTAGGGATCGCGATTTTGAAGTCTGACGAAGCCTCCCTACAACCAACATCGCCATACTTTTGGTTGGGGTCAATTGAATTTATGAACGCATTCCCGACCCCGAAGTCGAATCGTTCACCATCGAGTTTCCCTGTTGATTACACTTGGGACAATTTTTCGTTATGCATGCCTTACGAAAAAATGTCCTAGGCTCCTCACAGTCGAAATAACTATGGCCTGGTTGGTCGCAGTTCCAACAGGTAAAGGTACTGGTCCTATTACCGACCCCAGGCCTTCTTCCACCATCACCGGCGCTCCTGTGTAAAGCGGCGATCTCCGGTATCATGTCCCTATCGTCTTCGTACTCTAACTCCCCAACCCGCCTCTGAGGGTTGAGCTGCCTACGTGCAAGTTTTGCCTCTCGCTTTTGTAGGAAGCGTTCAGCCCTTCTACACTCGTCGTGAAGCTGGTGGAGGGATAAAATTGAAGTGGGGAATATCAAATTCCCTATCGCTTCATTTACGTTATCTTTAATCGCATCGATCACCTGGTAATGGGGCATAGGTACCGCCAGCTGGTTGACTAACCGCATTACGTCAATATAGAAGTCGTCAAACTTCTCATTGTATCGCTGACGTCTCTCTGTTATTGCTTTCAACACTTCAAAATCGGAATTGAGTCCTTTAAAGTGCCTTCGCAGATTACGTTTCAGATCGGACCAATTGTGAGACGTAGTGGTCTGCTCCCAATTCCAGTACCACTCTTCTGCCCTGCCTGACACTAATAGGTGGAAGAAATTTACAATATGCCTCGATGAGACATTGTGCTTTTCCTTCAAGCGCTCTACACGGAAGAGGAAACTGTCTACCGTCAGAGGAGACACTCCATCGAACTTTATCCGCCACTTTTCTAGATCAACTCGACTGTCATTGAACTCTTCTTGACTGCTGCGACTACCATACTCCAGCCGAGGCCGTTCATTATCATGTCCTTGTAAACTTTGCCGGGGATTAATCGAGTCACCTCGCCTGCCACCCCTACGGCTTTCGACAGGACGTTGAGTCCTTTGACGGGTGCCAATACTAAAGTCTGAAGTTGACTCTGACTCGTCCGAATCTGTTTCGGCTTGTACTACTGGCATCCGTCTCAAGGGCGTATCTGTCGAGACAAGTCTTTCATATTCTTCTTTGTCCGACCAAGTTATATTATGTTGGGATTTTTCCTTGTTCTGTCCCTGCTTGGTTATCGGCCTTTCTGTCTTTTCTCCTTCTTTGTTCAATGGGAGTTTCGCCAGTCTATTTATTATGCTGTCCTCGATGAACTTCATCGTCTGGACACTATTTAACCCTATGGAGGCCGACACCATCGCCTGGATTCGTTCTGACAGCTCATCATCATTTACGCTCCTATTTCCCTTAGCCAATTGACCCGATAAGCTACAAGCGTTATCTTCAATATCATTGAAATGCTTAGTGCTACCCTCCGCAGTCAGTGTGGGGTCGCCTTGTTTCCTCTGCAGTACCCTGCCCTCGTCAGCTGTCTCTTCCACGCTTTCAGCTTGAGTATTCCTTGTGGGCCTTTTGGGAATAGCTCCCGTAAACTTCCTATTTTTCTTATTCATAATCACCCTATACTACGATGGCCTGTTATTAGATAATTAAATTTCTTGCTGTTTTCTACACTTTTAGATCCTTCAAAATACTATAACCTATATATTGCAAAATTTTCCAGACAATTAACTATATTATTTGATTCAACTATTCATTACTAATTTGGTGGGGGGGGGGGTTCAACTACCGAGAGTCCACTACACTTCAGACCCGCCATGTCCTGGATTTACTTGATGGACTCACCTGACCACTTTTAGCAGCCGTCGGGAAATCTGCTGTGAATTGCCTGGCAATAAATTCAGCTTCACGGGGTTTTCCATGGACGTATGCACTTTGCTTGACTACTCAAAGTATCATAGCACTCACTTCCATCACTTCAGTATACCATACCACAATTATTAATTATTAATAGCATGTTTCGGAACAAATTGAATGCATTTAATCACCGCACAGATTTGTTGGGGGGGGATCTATATCTAGGAACTGTGCTCCTCCTTAATACCTATATATTTTTTTTTTCGTTTTGCCGAACAAAAAAAACCCATCAAAGAAAACACGACACCATAAATCCCCTATTCGGTATGCAAAATTTACGAACACTTTAAAACATGCGTGTACGGGATTTACTTCCGACCGCCGCTATTACGCCGTTGGGCAGAACGAAATTTAACGAAATTTGCGACCAAAAGGGAGCCAAAACAAAACAATTACACAACATCTAATTTGTCTTTTCTCTATGCTCAATAAAATCTAGACACACTATCAGAGTGCTAATGCACTGAAACTGTCACAAACATCTTTTTTCTTTTTGAGCCGCGTTGGGCGCCATATGTTATGTCGATGTCCGCCGCCGATTATCACGCTAAACTAACTATCATCATTCGGCGGAACAATCTACCTACCGGAGTGGACTGGAGAGCAGCTGGGACTTGCACGCGGGGCTCGGCTAAAGCTCAGGCTAGGCCGCGGTTCTTGCTGATCTCCCATAACTCTCCGCGATCGCCGTCTGCGGCGAATACTCACATACCTTAACTATTCGGCTCTCTTTAGCTTCCTTCTTTCTTTTCGTTCGTTCGTCCAGTACAGCAGAACTTCCTAAGGAGTGCACTTGAGGTGGTGGTTGCGCTCTCTTCTACCCTCCTTTCTGTCTGGCTGCATCGCCAATCCGATGACTAGCTTAATCTGCCTTCGTTTGCTAATCCCCTATATCAATGGCCCTCTCTCTCTTTGAACCCCCCCTCCTCCACCACAAATTTCAATTAGTGCAACATCCTTCCTTTCATTTCATTTACTTAAATTTATTTAAGTTTAAATTCAAATTCATATTACTTATTATGTACTTAATCCTAGGTTCATGTTCTGAAGGAACAAACTTCTTTCTCTATTTGTTTTTTTTTTTCGCTGAAGGCAGAATGAATTTATAAAAACGACTACGAAAAAGTTGCCAAAATAATAGAAAAAAAACAAAAAAACTTACCAGTTCAAATTTGTTATGTGCCTTTTTGCACTGATGACGTCAGGAGTGGGAGTTCAGCGCGCTGCACGTTCTCCTCGTCGACCTAATCAATAATTCTTCTGCTAGGGCAAATTCAAATATTATTGGGCAATATTCTCTTACAAACTTCGACAAATAAATACTAATAGTATACTTAACTTAAAACACTACGCGATATAGGAAAAGTGATGCCTGCTCTAATAACTGGTGGTATTGCGTTTTAATGTCCCCTGATCTTGGCCTATCTGGCGTTTCGTTTGCCCTTGTGACCTTGGGGTTGATGTTTGCCGCTGGGGTGTAAGGACCTCGGCTCGTATCGGTGTCTCTGGTTGGTTGGTGAAGCGTCCTATTGGAGCTTCGTCCTCGAGACACTCTTCCGACCTAGCCGTCCTCACCGTAGGCTGCGGTGAATCTGGTTGTACCGCTTTAACTCAGCGGACTGGTACGCTATAGCGGTTCCTGTCTGGGCGTTATATCTACGGATCTGGTGATGGACCGTTATGGATTAACCTGTGTAGATATCTAGTTCTTAACTCTCTATCAAGTTTATTCACGTCGCGAACAATAACACCACCGAGTCGATGGCTGTTTCTTTTGCCGTGAATTTTTTTTTTCTTTTTAATCAATACGACCGTGACTTGGAAATCTCAAGTGCACCTTCTTTACTTCTTTTGGTTCGACTTAACACCAGAACAGAGCTCCTTTATGTGGAGCTTATGTCGCCTGCTATACTGCTCTCAGCTTCCCACACGCAGCTTATTCTTCTTGGGTCCAGAGTCGGGGCAAAGCTCACCCCAGTCCCACTTGCTGCTGAATCTAGAGCGGGTGGATCGAATACGTTCATGTGGAACTTGCTGTGCGCAGCTTTTTCTTTCTTTTTCTTTTCCCACAGGGGCGTAGCGACAATTCACTTTTCGGGTCCCGCTTATCTGCCTGGCGTGATTATGCCGAGGAGTGGGGCTCGCCCACGTTTCAAACTTAACGTCGCATTTAATAATATCACGCGTTATGTATTTAATTTGAATAGTGTTTCGAATTATTTGTTTCGGTTCCGTTCACAATGTGATTCAGGCACATCAGCCAAGTTATCTCAGCAATCAGTCAAAGATTTGAACCCCAACAACTTCTATATCCTCGAGTTTTCTGTCTTACATCAGAACGACAGTTTTTTGTTAGCTCCATCCGTGTAAATCTTTACCACGGCGCATGTGCAGGTGCAATGGTCTGGCGGTTTCAGGCTGAACTCAAGTCCCTTTATTCGACTGATTTTTATTTCGAATTTAATCTAAATATTTAAATTTAACGATTTTTTCTATTAAGTTGAATGGAGATGAATGTTGTATGATATATATTTTTATATTATACATATGTATGTATTTACATTAACGCAATATCCGTATTAGTCAAATGAAGTTGAGATGAGAAGTATAAAAACGGAAGATAGTTTAAGGAACTATTGTTAGTATAAGAGAAAAGAATATAAGACAAACGACAAAAACAAGAAAATAAATGATAGTGCGTCAGTCGAATTGTGGAACAGAAATCCAAATTTAAGACCCTTCGAAAACCCTTCTTTTGTAAAACGCCTTTATTCCTTTATCCTTACAAAGATACTAGCTGTACCCGCCCGGCGTTGCCCGTGCTCAAGAGTCTAAATACTCGGTGTTCTCTGCGCCTAACAAAAAGAAATACTTGTCTTTTTTTGATGAGAAACAAAATTGCAAGTCAAACTTGGTGGACCGATTTTGACAAAACTTCACAGAAACATATTCAAGTCAATACCAAAGCTTGCCTGATTTGAGCTCAATCGGTTCCGTGGTTAAAGGGACCGCACATTTTTCTGCGCTTTGCTTAGCCCGATTACGCTACTTCGTTGCTTCGCTAGGGGTAGGTGCTAGTTGCCTGGCAGGCGCCTATGTCACCTGACTTTTTTGAATCGAACAACAACACAAAAGAAAGAAACTTCGATTTTTATTTTCTTTCAATCGATTTGTTATGCGCACGGTTTAAAAACATGCAGCAATTCTAATTTAATGTCAACAACGAAATCGACCAACATATACAAAACTGGGAATATAGCGCCACCTATAAGAATGCAACCTTATTATAAATATGTATCTAGAATTTTACAATATTAGCTCCCATTAGTGAACACGATATTTTGTGTGTTTCATACACACGCTGCAACTGATCATTTTGGCGATGTAAAACTATATCTCCTGCTTCCAAATTTTCTTCAACCATTACAATGACAACTTCATCGATTGTTGGTGCACTGAAACGTCTAGGATGTTTTCCTACAGGAGTTTGTATTCAACCGTGCATTGGTATTGGAATGCTACTCGCCGCAATTCTACATTCACGACGTTTCTTCTTCTTCGTTGGTTTTCATTTATTTGAACGCTATGCTGATGACGATTATGTTGTTGTCTTAGCTTAAAATCGTTAAAAACTAACCATTCTGTCTCGAGTTATGCGCATGAAAACTGAAAACGCTCAACAACTGCTGTTGCCTGTCATCATTGTCCACGTCATCTCAATCACCCCTACATTTCAACTTACTCACACATAGGTACTAATGCAAGGATCCTGAAAATACTTGACAAACAAAAATGAAGGATTCAAACACCATCCAACAAATCAAAGTATCGACTCCGTTTCAAAAAGTTACTTTGTGTAACATAATAAACATAAACAGACTTATCAGGTATATTAAAAAAAAAAAATCAAAATTGTTGACAACAACAATTTGCTTGGCAAATAATTAAAATAACTAGGGGTCGCCCCGTGGTCGAAATTCGACCATTTTTTTCTATAAGTTCATTCCCTCTCTCTCTCTCTCTCTCCCACTCTCTCGCCCACATACCCTCAAGCACAAAACTTAAACTGTGCACATACAAAGTCGTTGCTCGTGGTTGTTACTGCTCTGTGAACGGAGTTACTACAACAAATGCATGCACATAAAGAAAACGCCCTTCGCGGCTAAGTCGCCTGTTCGCGCGTTTATTGACGTTTATTGACAAAGTCGCCTGTTTGTTTTTACACCCTATTCTAAGGGTATATTAATTTTGAAACATACGAGT
This sequence comes from Portevinia maculata, assembly GCA_949715645.1. Taxonomy (NCBI): domain Eukaryota; kingdom Metazoa; phylum Arthropoda; class Insecta; order Diptera; family Syrphidae; genus Portevinia; species Portevinia maculata. Next base: position 83,007,553 of record OX454527.1, on the reverse strand, counting down.
AGTTTGTAACATACCTTATTAATATTTCCCGTAGACCCTTACTATACTACAGTTACTATATTTATGATCAGCATCGATAGTAATGTTGATCTAGCCATGTCCGTCCGTCCGTCCGCAAAAATTAGGCCTTTAAACTGGATCTAGAAATAATTAAGTTTACGAATTTTTGATATCCGCCCACAGACACTCCCACAAACTCAGAAAAAAAAAATTTCAAAAAATCGAATTTTGAGCTAGAAAGCTGAAATTTTTTATATATGATGTATGAGTCCTAAAACTGATCGGTAAATAAAATTTTCCAAATCCGCCTACTGACACGCCCACAATTAAATAAAACAATTTTATTGAAAAACCAAAATTTAAGCTAGGGAGGTGAAATTTATAATATATACTCTCTAAGCGCCTTTCAAGCTCATGTCTAAAGATTTTCAAAATCCGCCTACTGACACGCCCACAATTTAAAAAAAAACAACTTTTTTTTGAAAATCCAAAGTTAGAGCTAGGGAGCTGAAATTTATAATATATGCTCTTTACGCTGTGTTCATTTTTTTTAAATCCGCCTACTGACACGCCAACAATTAAATAAAACAATTTTATTGAAAAACCAAAGTTTGAGTTAGGAAGCGTTTTTTTACAAAAGCTTCGTTTTTTTTAAATAAAATCCTTTAAATGTTATATAACAAAATATGTAGAGCGTTCCGCATAATTCAACCATACTTAGACTTTTGTCACGCACACTTATGAGGGATAGGAATAAGAATAGGGTATCCAACAGTTCGCCCAAGCGGACTGTAGCCCATCCTTATGTTTTTTGTTTGGCAGATCACTATCTACCTAATACCTTTCAAATCCAGTTTGTTTGTGTTTTCTTCCTCACACACTAACAATTGACAATTGAGTGAGAATAAGGCAATAATAACCAAAATAGTTTACAATTTGTATTTGTTTTTTTATTTTTTATACATAAAACTTTTAATTAACAATAAGTGATTCTATATGATATCCGATTCGTTACTACTAATTTAACTTAAAAAATCTAAATAACAATTCAAAATTTTTTTTTGATCTTACTAATTGTAAAGTGATCAATGAACATTTAAAATTTCTCTATATACCTACTATGTTTTTTGTAAAAACTCTGTCATCTTTATAAAGTTTTCCCTGTCCATTTTCTTCATTAACGTAAAATGTTAAACCATTAAAAGACCTTACTCTAATACACGCAACATAGCTGACCGTGTGAAAACACTGGTCGCCTCAACATTATTCCAATTATATTAAAAGTTTGTCCTTGCGATTTGTTTATCGTCATGGCAAATGCAGGTATAACAGGGAATTGTGTTCTTTGAAAGTGAAAGGGTAACACAGTTCCTGAAAAAGTCAAATTAATTCTTGGTATCAAAATTCGTTTTTTCACTGCTGTTCCCGTTAATACCTCACAATCTAAAGTATTGTGGTGCATGCGCTTAACCCTCAACCTTGTTCCATTAACTAAACATTGAGCTGTATTTAAATTACGTATTAACATAACAACGCAATTTTCTTTCAAAGTTAACTTATGTGGTGGCATCCCGCTTATTGTTAATAAATTTAAAAATTCTATTGGAAAATCATTTGTATTTATACCTTCGTTTTCCATTATTTTATCGTAACTGTTGTGCGTTTTTTTTTTGTCCATCGATACGGTTCAAAATATCACCATTAATGAGAAAGCAATCTTCATTCGTTGGTGCTAAAATTGCTCGCTTAAGCACTTCATCCGACAAAATTGTCTCTCTTATATCACCGTAAATGTCTTCAATGATATTATTCATATTTCCGATTGTACTGTGGTATCTCAATGATATCTTCACCAAATAAATCATAAGTAGTCAAATGTCCATCTCCCATTTTTTTTAAAAGTTTTATAAAATCCACTTCTTCGGGAAGAGCTCGCATATTTTGATTCAACTTACCTTTATGGAATTTATGAAATTCCTCCCAACTTATAATACAATTTTCTATCAAAACTGATCTTGATACATGAGGTACAACGGGTAGAATTTGGAGTAAATCACCACATAATAAAACAGATTTGCCTCCAAATAATTTATTTTTTACTTCAGCTGAAGCTAAATCTCTCAATAACTTGTCTATTACTTTAAGTGCAATTTTCGGACACATTGAATATTCATCTATCAATATCAAAGATGCTGCACTTATAAAACGCCCTTGACTACTATTTGGTCGCACATTGGCTGAAGAATTTTCTAAAATAGGTATGGGCAATTTAAAAACATTGTGTAACGTACGACCATTTGTAAGTAAAGTTGATGCAATTCCACTGTAAGCGGTAGCTATGCAACGTAAATTTAACGCATTCATTCTATGGATGATTGCAGTTTGCACAAATGTCTTTCCACATCCAGCATGCGCTGACAGACAAAAAACATTTGATCCAGTATCTTTGTATTGTACTTCACGCAAAACTTGATCAATTATATGTTTCTGTTCGTAATTTGCATCATCATACATTTGCTCATAAATGAAATGCTTCACAATTTAAGTTATGAATAACTAAAACCTCCTCAATCTCAAATAAAGTAAGGCCACTGTATAATATGAACGCAGTCAAACTCCAAATGTACCGGTTCGAATGTGGCTACGGTTCTAAAAATCTAATGATGATAATTGAGATGAATGAATTTAAAAAAAAACATTTGTTTCTATTTATGCACTTACAATCTGAAATGTATTCACAATGAACAATAAATCAAAGCACTTGTTGTTGTTTACACTTGTTTTCACAATTTTTTTGTTTAGTTTGTTATTTTTTACTTTAAAAAAAAAAGAAGAAAACTTAGGCCACTGTATAATATGAACGCAGTCAAACTCCCAATGTACCGGTTCAAATGTGAGTTTGTTATTTTTCACTTAAAAAAATAAAAAAGTTAGCAAAATGCATTTATTTGACCGTTTTTGGAGTAGAGAGCAGATTATTGCCCCACACAGCAATGTTGTTGTTTTGGTAATTTCATCCAATTTGCTTTATTTTACCTGCTGTATATCATAATGTGTGTTATATATGTAGATGATTTTTGTATTGTGCACTTCTATGTATTTTTCCCTATCCAAATATGTAATATAGTGTTGGCATATCTATGTTACGAATAATAGCAAAAATTGGTGGAAACACGTTATAGGCAACTCCGTATTAATATATAGATAGATTTTCAAGTAACTTCAAGTAACTTCAAGTATTTTCAAGTACCTTCAAGCATTTTCAACTAACTTCAAGCATTTTCAAGTAACTTCATCACATGATATAAAATTTTTCCGTTCAGATTGGCAAATTATTGCCTCACACAGCAATGTTGTTGTTGTTGTAAATGTAATTTGATCCAATTCGCTACTTTTCACCTGCTGTAATTCATAATGTGTGTTATATATGTAGATAATTTTTTTTTGTGCACTTCTATGTACTGTCCCCTACCCAAATATATATAGTGTTGGCATATTTATGTGAAGTATTATAGCAAAAAAGGGGGGAAACACGTTATAGGGAGCTCCGTATTAATATATAGATTAACAACAACAATTGCTTTTAAAATTTTAAATATTTTTTTTTGTATTTGAAGTGTCACTACTCGATTTCTACCCAGTTGCATTTTATTTAAAAAAAAGTTGTCAAGGCCTTAATAAAAGACCCTTATAAATAGAAATATATTTTTTTTCGTTTTTTCAATTTGTGTCTAAACTCTTTAATTTTGATCTTGAATTATTCTCTCTTTTCTTGGTAGCTTTGTCTGATTGTTGTATTTTTAACCTTAAAACGTTCACTATATTATCAGATCATTTTAATGTGTCAACCATCAAATGACTACAAACTACACAATTGTGCTTACGAGTATATTACCTCGAAGTAGTAACCGGGTACTGGTCATGTCTATACAGACATGGCTTGTTAAACTTATAAGTGGCAGTGTTGAACAAGAAGAAAGTAGCAGCACTTTAATGCTCTGTCTTAAAGACTGACTGATGAGTCTCAGAAATCTTCAATAAGCCCCTTAGAAAGAGGATGAATTAAATAGATTGAATCAACTTATTTGGAGCTGAGGTCAGCAACGCATTTACACCCCCACAAGTGGGTTACTCTCACCGATATATCCGCCCGCTGTCCTAGGGTCAAAACAAGGGTCTGGCACTCCAAGTTGGGAGTGGTGCTGCCGGGGTAGCTTCCCTACCAAGTCAAACAATATGAGTTATGGAGGAGACACGATCAATCTCGGATTATGAATACCCTCATTTGGCCACCAGACCCAGGACATCAACGGACTACGCTATGAAAGTGTGCTCCTGGAACGTGCAAACGATGTACACCCCAGGTGCTACTCAAACACTTGAATCTGTCCTCGACCGGTACAGGAGAGATATTACCGCGATCCAGGAAACGTAATGGATAGGATCAGGTGCGATGAAATGGAAAAAGAGCCTCATTTATAACAGCTGCCATAAATGATTGCAAATATTGTTGTGCGGCTTCGTCGAGGGAAATCGGCTTATAACTGATCGCCTGGCTGTTATCCGCATTAGAGGTACATTGCAAAACATAAGCCTAATATGAGGACACCTCCTACCTATGAGGCTAAAGATTCCATTAAGGAGGAGCTCTATGACTTCTGAAGCCTATCCGGAGTACGATGTGCTCGAGGATTGTAACGCCAAAGTCAATAATGAAAACATCTTCGGCGGATTACTTGCTAAGCATAGCCTTATCAACTCTGACCATTTTCTTGTTGCGGCAAAATTAAGAGCACGACTTTCCAACCAGAAGAAGCTGCGAACTGCTCAAAAAAAGAAATTCGACGTTGGATGCCTTAGCACACGCTCATCCGCTCTGAGTAGCCAGAGTCTACAGAGAGCGGATGAGCGAAAGACTCTCCTCTGTGCATTCGCCACCCACAAGCGCCAAACAAAAATATCTTTAACCGATATCGTGACATCAAGAGTGAGGTAGCCGAGACCACCGTAGATTACCAGCCACCCCAGAGAAAAACCCCGTGGTATGATGATGTATGTGCCTCGGAAGGTGGTAACAGAAGGTGCACATTTAAAAATGCTGCAGCGCAAAACAAGGACAGTGAGGGAAAAGTATCGGGCCAAAAGAATAGAGGAGAAGAAGATCCTGCGTAGGAAGAAGAGCGCGTACGCAGTCTCCCAGCTCAAGGAAATCGAAGAGTCGCGCGATCGAAAAAAATATCCAGAGATTTTACAGGAAAGCTAAGCAACTGTCCGGAACGCAGGCTCTTCGAAACAGCGACGGAAACCTAGTCAACAAAGCGCAGGGAATAGTATATGTATTTAAGCAGCATTTGCAACAGCTGCTAAATGATCATCATATAGAGATAGTGAAAGGGGAAGAGACAAACCCACGTCCAGGTAAAGAAGAACAGATTTCACCACCCAGTATACAGGCTGTCCCATTTAAGCAGTATAATCATTTTCAGTCAAAAAATTGTAAGGCAGGGGGGTTCTATTATCAACCCATTTCAAGTTACAGCCCATCAAAGTGGGTGACCTCTAATTTGGAGGTCTAACTACTTTAAACGCTATAACTTCAAAACTATTATAGGTACAATAATTACTTTGTACATTTTCAAAAGATAATTTACATAGAGCACTGCTACATATCGGTTTGGCAAAACAAATGGGTTCGAAACTCCTTAATCGAAAGACAAAATGCATGCTCTATCGAAGCTTAATCCTGCCAAATGCTTTTTTTTTGCCGAGTGCTGGACGATAAGTAGGAATGGAGAGCTAATATTGGGTTCTTTTGAAAGAAAAGTACTCCGTCGGTAATTTGGTTTTGTGTGCGAAGAGTGAAAATTGAGGAGAAGATGCAACCTCGAACTCTATGAGCTGTACAGAGATGTGGACATAGTCCAATAAGCTAAATCGCATCGAATACATTGGCTCGGCCACATTCATCGAATGGACAATAATACTCCAGGCAAGAGGTTCTTTGACTCCTTGTCCGCAGGTTCGAGAAGGCGAGGAAGACCGAACCTCCGGTCTAAAGACCAAGCCATCGCGGATGCCGGAGGACTTGGTCTGGACAACTGGAAGCAGCTTGCCCGGGATTTCAGAGGATGAAAACTGCAGTGTCTCCAGCAAAGACTCTTCACGGGTCGGGGGACCATTAAGTAAGCTTTCAATTGAAATGAATGAAATGTTTAAAAACTGATTAACTAGTTACAGAATGCGAAGCCATAACTTTGCAGGAGAGGAGGAATCCGAGAAAAACCAACTGGATACGCTTCAGGGAGGAATTAGGGAAAACTCTCAAAACTCCAACCAAACTCAGGACGAGACAAAAGGTAGAGGAAGCTGTTCAAGACCTGAATAGTGCCATTACTAGCTGTTTTGAACTGACGTGCCCAGTAAGCAAACCCCCTGGCAGAACACCGGTTCCCTGGTGGAGCTCGGAACTGCAAAGAATTCGTAGAGAAGCTAGAAAGCTTCTAAATAGGTCACTCAAGACTGATTTGGAGACAGACTGGAATCTCTACCGATCGAAGCAGAAGGAATATAAGAGGCTAATTCGGGTGTCGAAAAGTGCTTCTTATAAGAATTTCTGCGAAAAGATTGAAAAGCTGGGTGAAACTAGTAGGTTGGTTAAAGTTCTGAAAAAGGGCAAACCAGCCAAACTGGACTCACTTAGAAAACTTGATGGCACCTTCACTGAGACGAAAGCGGAAACTCTTAGTTATCTGCTGGAGTCTCACTTTCCGGGTAACCAGATTACAATTGGTCCACAACCAGCCCCGATTACCGAGACTATGAGTGAGCCAAGACAAACAACTCGGCGTAGCTGGTATATTGCGAAGGCCGTGGTGACGGACGAGGCCATTAAATACGCATTTGCGTCTTTTGACGGCTTCAAGTCGCCTGGTACGGACGGAATATACCCAGCCATGCTGCAACAATGTACAAACCAGCTGCTACCGACTATGAAGAAAATCTTCACCGCTGTCCTAGCACTGGCATACATTCCAACACCCTGGCGTACAGTTAGAGTGGCATTCATACCAAAAATTGGCAGAAGTGACTACTCGCTCGCCAAGAGCTTCAGACCAATCAGTCTGACTTCTTTCTTGCTGAAAAGCTTGGAAAGGCTGGTCGAGCTTCACGTGCGCAAAGGTGCTTTGCGATTGCACCCACTATCTCCGATGCAACATGCCTATCAACGCGGAAAATCCTGCGAGACTGCGCTCCAAAATCTAGTTGGTAGAATTGAAGGCGCGCTTGACAGAAAAGAATACGCGATGGGCATTTTCATCGATATTGAGGGTGCTTTTGACAATGCGACTTTTGATAGCATGTGCAGCTCCGCCAGACAACACGGAGTAGACGAACCATTGGTGTTGTGGATTAAAGCAATGCTAATGAATAGAACGTTGGTTGCGGATGCGGATTGGGATTGGAGTGGCCGCTATGTTATGGCGGGGGTAAACAGAGGCTGCCCGCAAGGCGGCGTCATGTTTCCACTGCTGTGGTGTATGCTGGTCGACTCTCTGTTGAACGCACTCAACAGTTCTAATATTTACGCTCAGGCGTACGCGGATGATGTTGCCGTGCTTTCTGTTGGATCATGCCTAGCGACTGTATGCGCCAAGGCGCAGGCGGCCCTTGACGTGATCGACGAATGGTGCACTAGGAATGGGCTCTCGGTCAATCCTCTTAAAACTGAGGTTGTTCTCTTTACGAGAAGGAGGAAGCTGGTCGGGTTGACTCAGCCAGTGCTAAAAGGCGTCACAATCCAACTCTCCAATGAAGCAAAGTATCTGGGAGTCATCCTGGATAGCAAACTTCTTTGGTCCAAACATGTTGAGCTGAAGACTGCCAAGGCGCTGTCTATTTTCTGGCAGTGCAAAGGCATTTTCGGCAAGACATGGGGCTTATCACCGAAAAGAGTCCTATGGACTTATACGGCTATGATAAGACCATTTATAGCATACGCATCGGTTGTTTGGTGGAATAAGCTTTCACGTAAATACGTCACTGCTGCTTTTGCCAAACTCCAAAGGCAGGTATGTCTCGGCTGCACGGGGGCCTTCCCCAGCACGCCTGGCTCCGGCCTAGATGCACTATTGAACCTTCCGCCCCTTGATGTTTACATCATGGGCTGTACAATCAAGGCTATCTCACGTCTTACAAGAGGTGGCTTTTGGTATAACTCGCACTGGAGTTTTGATGAACTTGCGCAACGGTTGTCCTTCGACTCCTGTCTTATGGATATGCCGTCTGATGCGATGACACCGGAACTTCGGCTAAAGCGCAAATACGAGGTCGACTTTCCTCGCGTCCAGGACTGGCTCTGGCCGGACTCTGAACCTGGAAGGGAATGCAGTCGAATCTTTACGGATGGCTCCAAAACCGATCAAGGATCTGGTGCTGGTGTCTTCGTGGAGAGCGATAGCGTTAGACTTCTCTTTCCGTTAGGCAAACATGCGTCAGTCTTCCAAACAGAGACTTATGCTATCCTAATGGCCATGGACTATGTTACGAGGAACAGGTGGAGGGGGCGAAGTATCTGCGTCTGTAGCGACAGTCAGGCTGCGCTTAAGGCCTTACTCAAACCCTTAACTACCTCCAAAATAGTACGTGAATGCAAGATATCTCTGAATTCGGTCGGAAGGCTGAATTCACTTAAACTTGTCTGGGTCCCGGGTCATAACGGGATCACGGGAAATGAGATCTCCGATGAACTTGCTAGACAAGGCTCAGAGGGGGACCTCTCAGGACCTGAACCAGCGATCTGTCTGCCTGCGTCCTCGGTCAGGGCTTCCATTGACGGTTGGGTTTCCTATGAACACAATCGCCGTTGGCATGACTCTCCAGGGTGCAGACAGACTAAGCAAATGCTCCCCGACGTCTGTGGGAAATCCGCGGCATTCTTGTTGTCTCTCAACAGAAAAGACTGCAGACAGACTACTGGCGTTCTTACGGGACACTACGCTTTTGCCAAACACCTTAAGGTGCTAGGCCTAAGCGACACCACCAACTGCGAAGCCTGTGGAGAAAGCGACGACACTGCGGAACATTTCGTCTGTGATTGTCCTGCTTTTGCTCGTATCAGGTGGCAGGTATTTGGTGCGGATATGGTGAGTGCTGTAAACCTAAGCTCCTTATCATTGAAGCGCCTTCTCGTTTTTCTTAGAAAAACGAGTAAATTCCCACAGTAAAATGTGGTGTGTCTGCCTGGCAGTACAATGGACCAGTATTGAGTCTGAGTGCTCCAGTGCAGAAAGTTTCACACATCCCGACAAAAAAAAAAAAAAAAAAAAAACTAGTTACAGAATGAATTCTTTCGATCAAATAACATGCTTTCTAATTAATTAAATAATTATAATTGGTTATTTAATAAATTTTTTTGTGTTTTGAATATCAAAGTTAATACTGGATTAAAAAAAACACCATATATTTGGCTTAAGACAATTTTCAATCCCTGTTTGCCACTTCGCCAAAACTCAATTATCTCATTTATTAGTTGACATGTTCGTGTCGTATAGCAGTGTCAGCAGTTTAGAAGTTCAGATCCCATGGAAGATTAAAGGTGACTTAAAAGCATTGCGCTTGTTGCAGCTTAAATGTTCGCGTATGAAGCATTAAGATTTATTTGTGTACAGCAAGTTATTTGACAGCTTAATTTATTTTCAAAAGCAACATGCTGCAGCTAATCAGAAATAGCTTTCGTTGAGCTACACCTGCTATATTACAAAGGTTTTTTTTTTGCTTTAAACCAATTGAACCAAATTTCAGTCAAACAGAATTGTGAGTGTGACCCTCAAAATTTGACTTTAATCAGCTTATTATTGAAAAACTCAATTGTCCGTTTCATAGTAATTGACTACCTACATTTATGCCCAAAGTCGCCTATATCCGAACTTGCTACAAATAATTATAGACGATCGATCATAAACTTTTTTTTCATATTCAAACATGTTGAAGTCACTCAAAAATCAACTCTTAACTTTGGTCGATGACAATACCCCTGTCGTAGCCGTTGGCACATATTTGTCCGCCCTAATGCCAAAGGTTATGTTTTTCGGCATTGCATTTCTAAGTGAACGATGAACTCGAAGAGAGATTTTCAAATTGGTGTATGTAATGCATTCGAATAAAACGCCCAAGTGGTGTGAAAAGCTAAAAACCTGTTGAAATTTAACCTGCCTGTGGTATGTACTCGTAGAACAGTCACGAGGGGAATTTTATTACAAATGACTTGGGGCCTATGATTGCTCCTGCTTCGAACAGATTGTCATTGCTGAAGGTGGCAGCAGATTACTGAATAAAAACTGCAACTTCGACGCGACTTCATTTCGAGAAGCCACTGACAGTAGCATAACCGATTAGGTAATTATAATTTAGATCATTCTCTTTTTCTATGGGTTACTACATAGTTGCACGCCTGTTTGTGCAACTCCATTATTGGCTTTACGATTATGTGTTGCTCTAGAAGGTCAATAATGAAAGTCAGTCTCCATGATTGTGGATCATGGTAAACTCCCTGCCGGTGGGGTTAATGCGTACCTGCGTGCAAACAATGACGAGAGTGAGTATCAGAAAACCTGGAAAAACTTTGGAATTAAAATCGTTTTTGGAACAGCATCAAAACAGATTCTATGTTAGTATCTGCTGGGAGGACTTAGGTCAGCGACAACTCTAGATGTCAGTTCTGAATAAAGTGAAACTACTCATCATTAGGAGAGGACTGCCAGCACAATTACTTAAATTTGGAACTCCAGACATGAAAGCAATGCACATACACTCTGTACCACTTTTTAAAGGACACCTAATTTATTTGAATATGTTACGAATGATACGGAGTTCAGTGTTTATGAACAGCTAGTTTCTTGATTTAATTTTACTAATTTTTTAAATCCTTCGATAATATGAAAAAAACCAAATGCAATATGAAAGAAGGCTATAATAGTGTTGTAAAAAAAAACGGAATTAGACAGATAAATTCAATTTTTATGATGCTTTTCCCAATAAGGTTATAAAATTAGTCCTTTATTTCGTTCCACCTGCTTACGAACAGTAACTAAATCTACCTGTTATCATATTTTAAATCAAATATAAAGGCGTTAAGATAACAAGGGACCTTAGTTCAAATTATAATTTCATAGAAAGAACAACTATGGGTAAAAGGAATTCATTAACCAAGGAGGACATAGACTAAATTCGAGCTTACAAGGTACAAGACAAATCTATACGTTTTATAGCCGGTAAGATTTGGAGAGGACCAACTGTTGTTCACAGCTATATTAAGGACCGCGAGAACAATGGAATAAACCAGAAACGAGGAATAATCAGAGCAAGAACAAGTCAGGATCGATGGGCGATACTAAGAGCTGCTTCAAATTCAAGACTTTCCCTAAGTGAAATCAAGGCAGACACTGGAGTTGAAGCTAGTAGATCAACTGTTTATCGCGTTATACAGTTGTCCAACCATATTAGATACAAACAAATGGAAAAGAAACCACAATGGAACGAGGCAAGCAAAAGTCAGCAACTTGATTTTGCGATAAGCAAAGTTTAATTTGGATTGACCTGATGGATATAGTTATTATTTCCATGATTTGAGGAAGTATGAAATAACCTTGGTTAGACGACACAACAAGGGAGGTGGAGTAATGGTATGCTTTTACGGATCTGCGAACTTTGATTTTCAAAGCTCATTAATGACCGCAAATACCTACAAATCTATACCGAAAACAGCTTTCCCTCATTTTTCCGAATTGTTTGGTGGACAACGATGGATTTTTAAACAGGGCAATGCACCGATATATACCGCAAGAATAACTTAAACTTGGATTCAGAGTCAAAATGTAGACCTACTGACATGGTCGCCATATTCACCGGACCTGAACATCATGTAAAACGTGTGGGGATGGCTTTCAAAAAAGGTCCACGAAGGAGGAAAGCAATACTCTAACCCGGAAGAAATAATTTAAGACATTAAACAAGCTTGATCCGCATTTCACTTAATTAATTGGAAGAAGTGTATAAATCTCTTCATACCAGGCTTCTTGAACTGACACAGCGATCGGGAGGTAGTACGCAATAAAAACTATTGTTATAATCCTTATAAAACCCAAATTAATTTATTCCAAAAAAATTGTGTTGTTTTATTATCTTTAAAGCATCTGTCAGGTAGATTTAGTTACTGTTCGTAAACAGGTGGAACAAAAAAGGACTAATTTTATGACCTTATTTGGAAAAGCATGATACAAATTGAATGTATCTGCCTAATCCCAATATGTTTTCTACAACATAAATATAATATAGCATTGCATTGGGTTTTTTCCACATTATCGAAGTTTCGCAAAATTAAATCGAGAAACTACTTGTTGTTCGTAAGCACATGGAACAGAGTGTATTTCTAAAATCATTCACTTATCTGGGAAATCCATTTTGAAGAGGGTAAGAAGTATATATGCATAGCGGTTAGGTTGAACATTTTTAATTTTATGAACTTTCTTCCAATAATGTCGTAAAAATGTTATTCTGGTTTTTAACTTTCTCGTTTACTTCAGTTTACTTAAAAGAAAGATACTGCAATCGTGCTGAAATTACGAACTCAAATTGAGTATGAGGTACGATATTACGACCATAGAGAAGGCATAAAAAGTGTGTATCGTATTTCTGTCCGTCTCTAGCCGATGCTCCAGCCGCAAAGGGTGGACAGATTTAATTTAAACTTCGTATTTGGGGTATGTAGGTTTATAGCTCGCTGCCATTTTTTATCCAATCATTTTTTTTTTAAAAAAGTACTTACCATACAAATCGTCGCCCCAACATTGGGTTACCGTAAACGCCATTTTAATGTTTTTGGGAAATCGCATTTAAAGTTTTGACAGCCTATCGCATGAAAACCAACCGCTGGGATTTTTTCATTTTTTGACACGATATTCATACATTCATTCCTCTTTCAAAAAATTTAAGAAGTTATTCTAAAAAAAAATTTAAAATTGATTACAAAATGAGTTTGCCATATACGCCACTAAAATCAATATTTTCTTTTACTCATACACATACGTCAAAAATTGTGCACAAACGGCATTCCAATTATAAATTAGTAAACAGAATTTACTTATTTTTTTTTTATTTTTTTATTTATTTAATCAAGAAATATAACACACGTTTTTATGTTTCATATTTTAATTGAGGCTCCAAATATTTCCTATCGGAGCTTTCCCTACAATAATGGGACTCTACTGTAGGGAAACTTTTTATGTGATCATGAATCTCTTATATTTTTCCGGGAGGTGTCACCTTTTTAGTGTTTTTTCCTTTATTGTAGGAACTTTGGCTGCCGTTTTTATTGAGGTTTTTAAAATTCGTTTATTGAGAGAGTATTTAAAAAAAATTGTTTGTAGACTTGATGTATTATGTTATCTGTTTCCAAATAGAATTGAAAAGTTTGTGTTTTTTTAGAAGATTCAATTAGTCTTCTGCGCTTAATTGGAACCTGCTTTACAAATTTGCAGTCGAAAGTTGGCTTTTCTCGGTCGGATAAGCTCCAAAATGAATTAAATATGCTTTACAAGAAAAGATTTTTGTACACAAATAAAAACAGGTATGCTCACACGGTTCCAGCACTTTCCTCTCCCTAATGTTTCTTCCTTTAATGTTCCTGTACTCCTTTCCAGATTTCACATTTCAGAATTCTTTTGTCTTTTTCGGGTAGAGCTTTTTGGAGTCATATCACTTCCTATTAAAAAATATTTAATGTAAGTATATGTAACTAGTTCCTATGTTTATGTAAGATCTTATTTACCAGAAGTATCACACTCTGATGAAATACTTTTTACACTCTCTGTTAAAGATTGTGGCAAATTTGGTTTATAAACATAAATATGGTCATTTACGCTATCATCTGACCCTGCGAACATGAAACAATGACATTTAAGAAAAAGAAAGTCAGAGTGATTTGAAATTTTTTACCAAAGTCTTGTCTTGAGGAAGCACTACTTGTTTCTTCCCTGAACTCTGCTTCATTTGGGACTAGCTCGTCTAATAAACTAAAAAGATTAGAAACATTAAATCGAAACTTATACCTATGCAGACTTTAAGTTCTTACGAAAGAAGGATTCATCCATAATGGGTACTTTGAAATTAATTTTTATGATCTTTCAATCACGTCCTCTCACGTCACGACAAAGATTGGAAGCAACTACTGAAATATTTTTTAAAGATATCGTTATTCACATACTTTTTTACGGTCACAGTAAAATGTTATGCACGTACCTACGGCAAAAGCAAAAAAAAATATTTTTCTTTCTAATGACGTACATGCATACGACTAAATAGCGTTACCTTACTTTTTGTAGGCACATAAGGCAAAACAATACTCAACAAGCATTTAAAGTTTGATGGCGTACGTTGTAGGACAATAAAAATTTTCTTTAATTGTATGGACAATTTGACGTAAATGCCAAATTTTGGCGTTTACGTCAAAACAATATGTAAACTTGATGAATTTGATGGATATACGTCAAAGCCATTCTGTATATCTTTGCAATGGAAAGAAATAGAGCAAAACGGATAAAAGATTTGGAAATAGCTACCCCGAAAACTTAAGACTGCATACCAAACTCAAAAAGTGAATTTTGGCGTTTACGATAACCCAATATCTATTAGGGCGACGAAATGTTTTTTTCAAACTTCGATTTTCACAAAATGGCCCTAACGATTTTGATAATTCCTAAAATATAAAATAATTGGGATGAGTGTAAGAAAAGTAAGGTTTTGCGAAAAAAAAAATCGAATAACGGTATTTTACAATAATGCTTTTTTCTCAAAAACAAAAAAAGAAGATAAGAGTTTTTTATTGATATAAATTTATAATTTTTTCTTCTAATAGTAGATAACTTTTTTTTTTAAAAACATCACTTTCCTTAAAAACGTCTCTAATAGTTTTGATAATTTTTCGGGTTTTTAATAATTGGAGGTATGAATCATCAGATTTTCGCAAAAGACTGAAATAACGTCACACTAAAAAAAACACTTTATCTCAAAAGTCGGTAAAGGGATTTAAAATAAATTTTATATTTTCGACTATCTGTAACATATTTGAATACTCAGATTTTGAAAAGATTTTTTATAAAGTTTTAATTCATATAACAGTTCTTTAAATTTCCAAAAACTTCACTTTTTTCCAAAAATGGCTTAACGGTTTTGATCTGTGTTGGTGTTTTAAATAAAGTAAAACTAAAAAAATGGCATACTCTGTTTTAACCAAAAGACCAACACAACGTTTCTTTCAAAACAAGGCCCTACCTTAAAACCGCTAGTGTGATTTTTAAAAAAGTTGGTTTGGGTAGAAGGTAGGGTACTTTCGACTGTGGGGCACTTTGAAATTTGACGATTACAGAAAGGCGGTTGATTTTTAAATAAAGCCTTCGATAACAAATCAAGCAGACCTCTTCTTGTATATCGTACACGAACTTCCTCAGCTCTCCTTCAACAGTTGTGGTTGTGAGACTGTGGTTTTTCATGTTTTCTTTAATTTTTTGTAATTTTGCATTCTTACGAAGTATGATGTTCAACAGTTTCTAATTGGAATTGTTATCTTGTCAGTGTTCAACCATTGTATCAATAATCTTCCTCTTCTTTCTTTCGATGAGGTTTCGATCAGGATTAAGGGGATCATAGCCCTCCCACTTTACTGCATCGCTCCTGGTCCGCCTGTGGGGTTCGCCGATGAACAATAATCATTGGCAGGACTCTCGGTTTCAGATCACTTCATCCCGAAGGGCAATCGTGTGCTGGTGTTATTGCATTTATGTGATCCAGGAGTGACCTGCAACTCACGGATTTGCATGCACACTTTCTGGACAGCTTTAAGATGTTAAATGTGTAGCAAGGCTCACCTGAATGTTCGAATTGCCTAAATGTGATTCAACCCCTTAGTCGCCTTTTATGACAAGCGCTGTTTTTAGGGGGGGGGGGGGGGGCTGCAGTTATATTCTAAGCTCGTCTCTGCGCGGGTATTTTATGTGCTTATAATCTATTTTAGTTATATAGTTATTTATCTCTATAAGTTTGTGAAGAATAATTTGCTAACCAAAAACACACCATGGGCCAAAAATTCGAACATTTTCAGTACGATTTATTCTTGGAAAAAAAGTTAAAAACTAATAACAGGTGTGATGCCTTTTTTTCGCTCGTCGGGGTTAGATTTCCAGTACTAACCACATCAGCACCAAATGCCTGCCACCTCATACGAGCATTGTTCCGCAGTGTCGTTCCTTTCTCAACAGTTGGTTGTTTTGCTTAAATCTAGCACCTTAATATGCTTGGCAAAAGCGTAGCGTAATTTCACTTTTGTAAGCCTTGCCTAGGAAGTTCATCGGACACTATCTTTGTGGTAAGTTTACAACAGTATTCGAAAAAGTTCAAAAAATATACACATACCATTAAACATTATGCACATTTGTATGCTATTTTTTTATTTTACCCATTCACAATTTTTTACTACTTACAAATCAAGAAAAAAAATCTTTCCAGATTTTAAGAGTAGGTAAAGAAAATGGAAATTAACAAAATGTGATTTGAAACCAATTCTTATAAAAGCGAAAACGTTTCGCGCGACCCAGGCGTGCATGTTTTTCTGTTCAAATAGGTCTCACAATGTTATACATATATATAGTTCTTAAATTCAAAAAAATATTAATTGCTTCAATAGAATTGGATTTTACCTAAGATTTAATTTTTGATGCACTTTGGGGCTCGTCGCTCTTCCTTCAAGCAGATAATCAAGGACTGTAACAATTATCAAGGAACTTAAGAAGCTTCCCTGGTGTACACCGACTTTGTTCCTCGGTGGCAAAAAACGGGGCATTGTTTTTACTCCTTCATACATGTCCATGGGCATGTGTATGTAGTTTTGTGGAACTCCTCGCGGTCCTAGCACCGCCTATAACAGATATCTTGGTTTTTTATCAAAGGCCTATTCAAAATCAACCAACACCATATATGCAAATCCTTTACGGATTCACGATGTTTTTCCTCATGATGCTAATACTTTGAATTGCATCGGTGCCACAGTGGCGCATATTGACTTTTTTGGTTGCAAAAATCATAGCTTGTAAACAAATAAAGATATCGTGATAATTTTTTTCAGCTTAAAGAAAATTTCCAAAGCTGTACATTGTGTAATTTTAAGAAAAAAAATGTACAGGGTGTTTCAGCATTTTCTGTGGAAATACGACTTTCTACCAATAGGAAATTGACTTAATATTTTACCTCAAAAAATGTCAATAGTAAATAACTGAAGTAAAAACAGGGTGTCATAAAGTCAAACAAAGTCATAGTGGTGCATAAAAGTAAGCAAACAATAAACTATTTAAATATTTCTGCATGTGTATCAAAAGCCTTTTTTTATTATTTTGATGCATATTAGAGTGAAAATATACTAAAGGGTTTTTCAATAAGAGCGCCACAAAAGTTTTTTTTTAAATAAAACAAAAACGGTTTAGGATATCAATGAAATTCTTTATTCCTGTGAAAGTACGTTCGATGCCATTATGTATGGAACTCGAATTCTTTTGCATGGCCACCACGGGCACGCTTGCAGAAGTCCAGACGCTGAACCCAATTTTCGTCGGTTTTCAAGCATAAATCGGCCGATACTGCTGCAATTTCACGTTCGATATTCGTACGAAGTTCATCAATCGTCGCTGGCTTGTTGGCATAGACCATAGACTTGACGTAGCCCCACAGGAAATAGTCTAACGGCGTCAAATCGCACGACCGAGGCGGCCAAGCGACTGGACCATTTCGTGAGATAACACGGTTTCTAAACTTGGTTTCCAAAAAATTGATTGAGGCATTCGCTGTGTGGCTTGTGGCGCCGTCCTGTTGGAACCACATGTCCTCCAAGTCCATATCATCCAATTGGGGCCACAACGACGTCACAGAGATGCCCAACGACGTCATAGAGATGCCCAATGCTTGAGAACGACGTGTGAGAGACACATTTGGGCTTTCTTCAACTGAAGCCTCAGCGGCAGCAATATTCTCGACACTACGGGCACTTCTTTGTCTCAGTGGCACGGGAACATTTTCTACTGTGCTTGTGGATTCAAATTTTTCCACTAGACGCTCAATTGTTGATCTGCTAGGACGATTATGACGACCATAAATTGGACGTAGCGCTCTTAACGTTGAGGCTGACTGACTCCGAGTTTCGGTAGTAAATTTTAATAATTTCGACTCTTTGTTGGCTCGTATATCTTTCCATCATGAAATGGCAAACCTTACTGAAGAGAAATGTCAAAAGAGCAGCAAGAAATTCGGCGTCGTTTGCTGGCTCTGTTGCTCTACTTTTGTAGCGTCCCTGTTAAAAAACCCTTTACTTCAGTGGAACATTTTAAGTCAAGGTATAGAGAAAGTATGTAAAGTGCTATAAAATAAAAAAATTAAGAAAAATGCTTCACAGTTCCAGAATTTCATGTAAAAAAAAAACATTTATATCCAAAAACGTAAAAGTAGTATTTTACTTAAAAATAAAACTCAAATGTTAATGTTTGCAGTAATTGCAGAGTATTTAAAAACTAGTTCAAGTGAAACAGTAGAGGAAAAAAAGAACCATATAATTTTTTTTTTTTTATTTAGTGGCACATCAACATAACAAATTATTTCAATAGTATATTTCAAGTTTAACAGTGGAGAATAAATAAATAAATAAGTAAAAATAAATAAAAAACAAAAAACTAGATTTTTTGGAAACTTTCGCCAAATTCCGAGGTAATTTCTAATAAATTAATCATTTCTGGAGAGTATCGTGCTTTGAGGTCTTTTTTAGTTTATTTGTTCTTTGATTTTAAAAATAAGGAAACTTTGACTAGCTGTATCATCCGAATCTTTCGTCCGATTTTTAAATTTCTTTCGGCTTTGAAAGCTTCCAATATTTCCTAAACCAGTAAATAAATTAGTTTTGGATTTTAAGCACACACGAAAATTGAATTTTGCAGTAACTTTTGCAAGAAGGCGACACAGAGGTGGTTGATTTACCTGCGACAAACCCGCAGTGGCCTTCAGAGAGCCGTATTATTTTCCGCATTCGGCTACCTAATAGCCGCTCAACGATCTTCATGTTTGTGACATCAGCTTGACTGTACAGTAGTTGTAACAGTCTAGCATGTCGTCTTTTCCTTTGTACAAAGGAAGAAGAAATAATTGACTTATTATAAATAAAATAATTACACATAATCAAAATCAAAAAGAAACATTGGGACGGGCTACAGTCCGCTTGGGCGAACTGTTGGATACCCTATTCTTATTCGTATCCCTCATAAGTGAACGTGACAAAAGTCTAAGTATGGTTGAATTGTTAAGAACGCTCTACATATTTTGTTATATAACATTTAAAGGATTTGATCGAAAAAAACGCTCCCTAGCTCAAACTTGGGTGTTTCAATAAAATTGTTTTATTTAATTGTGGGCTTGTCAGTAGGCGGATTTAAAAAAAAATTAACACATGAGCATAAAGGGCCCCTAGAGAGTATATATTATAAATTTCAGCTCCCTAGCTCAAACTTTGAATTTTCAAAAAAAGTTTTTTTTTTTAATTGTGGGCGTGTCACTTGGCGGATTTTGAAAATATTTACACATCAGCATAAAGGGACATTACATTGCTATCGATGCTGATCATAAATATAGTAACTTTTAGGGGTCTACGGGCAATATTAAGGTATGTTACAAACTAGGCGTCAAAATGAATATACCCTTAGAATAGGGTATACAAACTCACTTGTCCATTTAACTCAAAACAACACATTTATACATGTACATTTATTTTATTTCATTTCATAAAAATGCCCCTGCATTGCAACTTGAATTGCACTGCGAATATCCTTGATAATGTGTTACGCACGTTTTGCACTTGACTCATTTGTTATTTGTCAACAAACATTAATATCATTTAATGCCGTTAATACTAATAAAACTTATTCTGAGATACTTATGTCTTAGATGTGTGTGTGAAATTTATCGTCATCTGTCGCCTCTTTCTTTACATCGAACACCCCCTTTGTTATGAAAAAGCTTTTTTTTTCTCAAAGCATTTGCGCCGGTACAGAGTCGATGGGTGCTTCTAATGAGAAATGCATTGTGCAAGGCCAAACGTATTCGTACACAGGCGGTAAATGTGTTTTTCAATCGATTGCTGGCATGCGACCTAGACACACTTTGCTGATATAGATACATACATATATGTTAGTGCTTCAAGTCATTTGTACGGATATATGGATGACCGTCAAAGCCTGTTAGAATTAATTAAGAAGTACTGTGTGAGTTCGCATGTGAGTTTGATTTTAGTTGAACTTGACTGTGAAGTTATCATCAGCAATGCTTTATAAGGACAACAGCAATACTTTGACATTTGACCGTGAAAAGAAGGTTTTTATGAAGGTCAGACTAATTTGGTTGTATATTTATTATGATTTTAATTGGAAGCACCCATCCCATATAGTAGATTTAATTCCTAATGGAACTTAGGTTGAACTTTTTTTCAGAGCCACGTGACTAAATTTATGGAGTAGGGAGCATTTTATGGTTTTTAATTAATTAAATGAAACCCGTCTAAGTTAGAAAGAAGCGAATAAACAACAGCTGCTACACGGGCATCTTGTAGATAGAGTTATAGGGCAAAAATAGAACCCACCGGGTATTGAAGAGGTTGGATTAGCTATAAGAAAGCTTAATTATAACAAGGCTGACGGCTCTGATGGCTTACCAGCGGAGTTATTCAAATACTAAGGTGGAGATTTGTTAGGGTACATGCACCAAATCAATAACCTAGTATTGGTGGAAGAAAGCATACCGGATGACTGGACATCAGCTCCCATATGCCGCATCTAGAAGAAGGGCGATTCTATGTTTTGCAAAATCTATCGAGGTATAGGTATACCTGCTTAATTAGCATCCTTTGCTCGTGATATGTGAGCGTCTCAAATCGTTCTGCAACACACTAATCGGCACGTACCAGTGTGACCTCCGGCACGACAGATCGACAATAGACCACATTTTGAAACATAGGCAAATCTACAAAAAGATCAAAGAATTTCAAGGCAATACTCACCATCTTTTCATTGACTCTTAAGCCGTATATGAAAGCATTCTGATGATCAGGAGCCTTATATGGTGATGTCAACTGACTTGTATAAAAGCACACAGTTAATGTGCAGTTTAGATGCAGTTCTTCCGATATTTCTTCTCGGATCGGGCTTGTAAAGTAAGTAAATACGGAACACAAAACGCGGTGGATTTTGACTACGTAATACAGCTCCGAAAGGAAACTCTTCACTATAACGCAGATACTATTTCTCGAGTGGAGGCCCCCCAAAAACTAGTTGTAATCATTACGAATGCCATGACAGGAAGAAAAATATGTTATCTCTATTCAAGAGCTGAGTTCAATGTAGTACAAGAAATCCGCCATGTTCAAAAACAAAATAGGGATACCAAAACGATTCTCGGTGAAAAGGCGCATTTGAAAACAACATTGGAAAGAAATGTACATTTAGGCGCACTTAGCGCCTAAAATCCAGCTCCTTAAACCATTTGTGTATATTTTTTATACGAATGGAAGGCACCTACAATTTAGCGCAGATTTTGAACGCCAAATTTTGAAAAGCTTCTCATAACAAGTTTATTCCCTTGGATGTTTGTCAGAATTTCGGAAGACGGGGCAGTGGATAAAGTATAAGGTTTCCCTGAGTGGGAGTTGAACCTCGAACCCCGCGCTCAGAAGTCCAACGCACTACCCACTCAGCCAGTGCGCCCACTAAATTAAACTAAAGACATACTGGACATTTATTCCAAGCTTCAGAGGGAGTCTTTTTATATTTAATTACTGTGTGTGTTTCATATATGATGTCAGTAGGGAATCAACTTGGATAAATACTAATGCTTCAGAATTCTTTTAAAGTTGCATAGTATTATTCACAACAAATGTCCCGTATACCTTAGTGAAATGATACTTTTTTTCCACGCTTATCTCAAACAATAGCAGAACGTTCCTTTATTGTGTCAACGAATCAACTCTGGAATTGCCTTCCTGTCGAGTTACAGATGATTACTTCACTACTAATGGTCAAGAGGGGGATATTTCAACATCAATCAACTTAATCTAATCTAATTTGCTACATTTAAGAATACGATCTCTACCTTTGGGTATAAAAAAAATTAATTCAAAAACAAAAAAAGCATAGGGAAAAAATTTTATGAGTCAAAGATCATATATAAAAAATTTCAGCTTTCTAGCTAAAAATTCGATTTTTTCGATAAATTTGTTTTTTGAGCTTGTGGGTGTGTGGACGGATTTCTTAAACTTGATTATTTTGGGCCGCTAGAGAGTATATGGTTCGAATTTCAGCTCTCTAGGTCCAGTTTAAAGGCCTAATTTTTGCCGACAGACGGACGGACATGGCTAGATCGACATTACTATCGTAGCTGATCATAAATATAGTATCTTTTAGGCGTCTACGGGCAATATTAAGGTATGTTACAGATTTTGAGTCAAAATTAATATGCCCTTAGAATAGGGTATAAACAAAACATATTATACAGGGTGGCGCACGAATCGTGCTACAAAAACAAAACGTAATAACTTTTTTCTGTGTTAGTATTCGGCTTATATTTTTTTTATTTGGCAGGTTGCTATTTAGATTTATTAAAATGTAGGCTTGGGATACCGAAAAGAGGATTTGAATAGTGCAGCGGAACCATCCTTTGCAGTCCTTCCTAAGTTCGGGTTCAAGACACAATCGCGGCTTTAGAATCGTCAATTCAGGCAAACCCAAGCGTTTCGACTCGAAACCCCCTAAATTTCCCTGTTCGGAATTTTTGCCAAAAAATGATTGGAATGACCGAAGAAGACAACAGCTTGATAAATTGCTTGTTTATATATGAGGCCCATTTTGATCTAAACGGCAATGTCAATAAGCAAAATGTCCGTATATGGAGTGATTCTAATACAGAAGTACGAATATTGCAGAATGAAAGACAGGAAAAGTAACAACGATATTGAATTGAATCAATCGTTTGCGTTGTAATCCTGTTACGTATTCGTTTTTTCGAAGAAGGTTGTCGTTAACACGTTAACAATGACAAATTATTTAGGTTTCGCTAGGAAAATGGAAAACAGCATTTGCGTTTTTAAATCATTAAGGTTTGGAAGCAGAAACTAAGGGTACTACTCGTATCATTAGCAAAGAAGTGAATTCGATTAGAAAAAAATAGACAATGTGTTTTAATATAAATGAGAAAAAGAGTCGGAGATAAAACAGCCGAACCGCCGGCATTTAAGATCCGTCGTGATTCAAGATATGTCAAGATATGTCATGATTCAAGATATGTCATGAGCTGACAATTTATCAAGAAGTACATAAGCGCAATGGGTCCGTAGTTTGAGGGGGAACCGGCTGGACAAATGCTAGGATGAAGCTGGAAAACTCTGTTTTCCATCTTTGAACTTGGAAAGAGATTAGAAGAGAAGGACAGATGGAAAAGCGTACGTACTATTTTTTTTTCCAGTGTGGAAGAACACCTTTCACGAAGAGCTAAAATATGTTTGCTACAGCTGGGACAGTGGCGCGGTGTAGTATTTTTCACCATTTCGTCGTATCAGAGCATTGCAACCACTTCGGGCTCAAAAACTCAACTCTCTCCACCTGATAGCCTTTTTATAACTTGAGTCACCCCATGTATTCTCCTTTCGTTGACACTCTTTACACTGTTGGGAATGAAGAGTTTTAGAGAATAATTTTTAAGGTCATACATATCAGCAGCCGCATCCATGTCACTATCAAAGAAACATAGTGACAAGTTCAAATTCCTAATGAACCGGGTAAAGCTTTGGAGTTTTTTCTTTTAACTGAATACCTGGCTCGCATAAAGGTCTGCCTAACCTATAAGCGCTCATATCTCAGGATTAGAGGTTAGAAATAAGTCCAAAGTTTTAGAGGTATGATTGGCAATATCTGGAATCCAAGTACGCTCATTCAAAAGCGGATTTAGATTATGGAACTCAGAAAATATCTCAGCATACCTTTCTTCGGATGTGGTCTGTCCAGAGTGGCGAAGCCAACTTGAATTATGGAGATTGAAATCGCCCGCAATTACTATTTTAGTGTGAGTAACAACTGGATAAGCAGACTTGAGGGACCGTTTGAATTGTACTCGGATCAAAGGCGAAACTTCGACTTCAGGATTTCCCAAAGAGTGTGAGAGAGCAAAACTCTCAAGTAAGTGGATATTTAATTGATCGGAAATAAACTTGAATTTTTTCGATATATGTAATTATCTATTTAAAGGCTCCGCTTTTCAACGTTCTGTTCACCATTACACGGGCAAACATTTGCCTGCAGTGCTCCCCAAAACACAGTGTCGTTAAATGCAATTTCTTATTTTTCCTCTTCCTTTAATGGCGTTGAGGCTATAATCAGGATTAAAGGGATCAGAACCCACCCACTTAACCGCATCCCTACTGGTCCGCCGGTGGGTTCGCTGGTATGACACCATCCAAAACAAAAGAGCTTGATGCTAAAATAGTGGCAGGCTCCTGATTTTGAATCACTTCGTCGCTGAGGCCAACAAAATGCTGGTGTTGCTGCATTTGTGTGATCCAGTAGTTAGGTCTGCGTCTCTTTCGCATTTGTATTGGAACGTTGATTGATATAGGCTTTTTGTCAGGGTTCGTGGGGTCTCTCCTTTGAACATGATAGTACCAGCTGAGCCAGTTGTGCTCCATTTTTTTCGAGACAGGTTCTTTGACGGGAAGGCTTCTTCGGATCTTGGAATATCTTATTCGATCAATCTTTGTTACTCCTGATGTCATGCGAAGCATCCTTATTTCAGCTGCCGTTAATTTGCCCTCATAATTTTTGTAAGCTGTCCAACATTGTGAACCGTATGTGATCGCCGGGCGCACAACTGCGGTGTAGAGCTTTCCTTTCAGCTTAGGGGGCATTTTTCGATCACAGAAGATGGCTGAGTTTTCTCGCCACTTCATCTACCAACAGCAGCCTACCATCCTCCTGCCGACATTTATTGAGGTCAAAACTGCGAACCCTACAGGCGAATCACACAGTTAAGTGGGAGTGTCATGGTCATTTTTCATAAAGATCATTGCTTCGGTTTTGAAGAGGAAGCAGATCATTCCGCAATGTATCATCGCCAGTGGAATCACATTTCTCCAGTTATCAAAAAATGAAGAATCAATTAAAAGTTGCTCGTGAAAGTCAGACTCGCCCTAAAATTTGAGTAAGTCGGTGCGGAGTCCTTCAGCGAGTACCTTAAATTTACATTTTTAATGCCCAGGCAATATACCAAATTATCACTATATTAAATTCCAAAGTCTTTTCCGTCAGGTTTATACTAGTATAAGTACATACACCTCACAATTACTTAAATAAATTTTAATTGCTTTCAAATGAGTTCCACTCTTGTCTGAGTACACGATAAAAGCTTGCAAAACCCTACCCTCCCAATTTTTGATGAAGAATAACTTCGATGCCTCATGAAACACATCTAGCGCTTCAGACAAAGTCCAATGTAACCGTCATTGCTCCTGACTCTGCGTCTGCCTCAGTCAGAACCTCATTAAATCGCATTTCTATGCATTTTCATGTCCAAGTGACCCACTGTGGTCGACATGAAATTGCAGCGAGCATAAGTTGCACTTTTTAGTCGATATCTAGCTTTGGTGTGCAACGTCGCCTCTAATATATCGAACCAAATAAATTGCCGGAATCCGGAAAACAAAAGTGCAGTGCAGACGAAAAGAAAAGCTCGAAGTAGAACTATTTCGTAATTGCCTGGTGCCTCTTTTCGTTGTTCTAGTCGCTCGCGGGATTTGTTTAGAAACCATGTGTGCATGATTAGTGCAGTTACTGTTGGCGCATCCAACAATGTCAGTTTAGTGGTACAGAGTGCGGCGCGTTGATTGAAGCTATTCTCCACGTTCGGCTAGTGAGTGCTCCACAGGATTTATTTGATAAATAAAAATCGGCGATGGTCTACGAAGAGGATTGCGATGAAAACGTGGAAAACTTGAGCACAATCTTTGAATTGAATAGTTTTCGGTTTAAAATTCGAACGGTCAGATGCACGCCCGGCAGTAGTTCCGGTGACAATTATATGTCAGAGGTGAAGCGCGTAATACTTGTTGGACAGGATGCCAACGACAGAGGTAATGAGATTCTTCTCAGAATCAATGAATCGTATCCTCCCAGCAATTTTCGTTCTTTTTTTCTGTTTGAACCATAATATTTTAGTTTGAAAAGCTTTGCACCTGACCTTGTTGAAAATGTGATTTGGCATTACACATCAACTGAAAGTTGTGGTTGGTGGCATTGAAATGCTGCCGAAAGAAGTGCATCACTTTCTTTAAAGGCGATGTGTGTGCTGTGCGTCGACTCACTGCCACTATTCTGCTATGTTGATAAACAAAGAACAGCTGATGATGGATGAGCTTTTTGGATATAAACAAATACATACTCTTTTATTGAACGATTTGATTACATTCTCATGCACAGGCAATAGTTGGTCTTGTCGACATATTTATATGCATGCATGTGAAGACTTGACATTTTTATTTTGTATTGGTAAAGCTGCTCGTAGGAAATAAAAATATTTTTAAAAATGCAATGCGAACATTAATGATCTTTAGAAAGATTTTCAAGACGAAAATTTCATAACTATCCTAGAATACGTCGTAAACAGAGCTTCGCTGCGAGTTCCGGAATTAAAAAAAATGTGGAAAGTGGTTTCACTGAATCCAAACGAAAAGGATTTTTTCTCGTTCATATCTGCACACTTTTCGACCTTTCCTTTAGTTAATGTTTGGTGGCTGAAAAACCAGACATTATTAGCAAATAAAAATAAATAAATTATACAGTTTCAAATAGCATCAAACATTTTGTTGTGTTTTGTATGTCTCCGGTTGTGTGACTAATTTCGAAATATTTTAATTTGATTAATTTTCACAACTTGTGAACAACTTCAATCAGCCCGATGATCGAATAGAAGCTGCTAAACGCGTCGCTATTATAATAAAAAACAAGTTGTGAAAAATAATCAAATGAAAATATTTCCAAAATAGCATCTAACGTTTTAAAACCAATATTGCACTTTGTTCATGTCACTTCTTATTAAGGCCATACTCGTATATTGTAGCGTGCCTTAATATTGGTCATAGATACCTAAAAGTTACTTTTGCCAATTTATATTGCTTTGAATCAAGAATGCACTCCTTTTGGATTCCAATGAAACATCGAAAATAGTCCTCGGTTCAATTGTGTGTGTTAGTATGTTAGTAAGCTCTGAACTGAGAAAATAAACTAAACAAAATATGTGGTACCACTTTTTGGTCATATTATATGGCTTTGACAAGTAGTCCGATGTAGAAGTTTATATGGGTTAGTGCACTCGATTTTCTTCCGAAATGAAATCGAGAAGTCAAAAACACGCCCAAAGTATCTACGTACTTGAAGTGAACCCATGGATTATTTTGAGAGTGTTTTTACCCTCCGGAAGATATAAAGAGAATTCCTTTTTGCCCAATAGAAAAGACATAGATTTGTGATCAGCATCGAAAGTAATGTCGATCTAGCCATGTCCGTCCGTCCATCCGACCAAAAACTTGAGACCCTTAAATTGTATGTCTCCGCTTGGGAACTATTTTTTGGATTTATTTTTGACTAAACATTTGGTTTTTGGTTCCATATAGATTATATTGTAGCTAAGGCCAACTCATCAATTGGATTTCTTAATAGAAACTGTAAGGATTTCTCTAACCCCTTTGCTATGAAATTTGTTTTTATGTATCTCGTTCTTCGAAGTTTTGAATATGGAAAACGATGTATGGTGTCTAAAAAAATTCGCATTGAAAAAGTTCAAAAAGCATTAACAAGATTTTAGGTACGTCAGCTTAAATGGAAACTTGAAGAAATTCCTTCATATTCGAGAAGAAGTGCTCCTTTTGGTCTAAACATGCTTTAAAAGCGACGTATCGTTCATTGTGTAATGTTTGTATATGATGTTCTCGCGTATCGTGTTTAATGTCCTGAAATACTTTTTTATACCCTATTCTAAGGGTATATTAATTTTGAGGCATAGTTTGTAACATACCTTAATACTGCCCGTAGACCCATAAAAGTTACTATATTTATGATCAGCATCGACAGTAATGCCGATCTAGCCATGTCCGTCTGTCTGTCGGCAAAAATTAGGCCTTTAAACTGGGCCTAGAGAGCTGAAATTTTAACCATATACTCTCTAGGGTCCCGAAATAATCAAGTTTACGAATTTTTAAAATCCGCCCATAAACTCAAAAAAGCAAAATTTTCGAAAAAATCGAATTTTGAGCTAGAAAGCTGAAATTTTTTATATATGATCTTTGACTCCTAAAACTGCTCGGGAGACAATATTTTCAAAATCCGCCCACTGACACGCCCACAATTAAATAAAACAATTTTATTGAAAAACCATTGTTTGAGCTAGGGAGCTGAAATTTATAATAGGGGCCCTTTATGGTCATGTGTAAATATTTTCAAAATCCGCCTACTGACACGCCCACAATTTAAAAAAAACTTTTTTGAAAATCCAAAGTTTGAGCTAGTTAGCGTTTTTTTCGATAAAATCCTTTAAATATTATATAACAAAATATGTAGAGCGTTCTAAACAATTCAACCATACTTAGACTTTTATCACGCCCACTTATGAGCGATAGGAATAAGAATAGGGTATCCAACAGTTCGCCCAAGCGGACTGGGACCTGAAAGTGATCTATTGTATATAAAAGATTTACTATTCCAAGAGACGTGCCACTTGCCTTATGAAGGTCAACACGTCCTTGGTAGCGGTGCAGGGAAATAACTTCACGGGCAATAACTTCACATGGGCAATAACTTCACCTCGAGTCGGCAATAACTTCACTTTTTTTTTGTGAACTTAATACCCACTGATGGTGAGCAATAACTACACTTTTTAGTGGGAAATAAATTCTCTTAACATTTTATGATAATTCAAGAACCGTACCTCGTACCTACTCCAAATCAAACAGTGACCCCAAGCAGGGGGGTTGCTGCCCCCCCCCCCATAGGTATTGAACTGTTTATGGAATCTACTTGCGGTTTCGAAACTAATCCCATAAACAGTGCAATGCATATGGGGGGTATGCTGCCCCCCTGCAACCCCCCTGCTTGGGCTCACTGTTTGATTTGCAGTGGGTGCAAGGGTCTTTAGTTATAATAGACAAATTCAAATTATAGGTGGGAAATAACTTCACAAACAAAAGTGAAGTTATTGCCCACTCGAGGTGAAGTTATTGCCCATGTGAAGTTATTTCCCTGCACCCTTGGTAGCAGAGTTCGGATCTGCTGGCGAACGTATTTCTCTGTGGAAGATAAGTCTTCTTGACCAATGTAGCGCCGGGCATTCACAAAGAATGTGCTCAGATGATTCGTTCTGCTCCAGACAGTTCCAGTTGAGTCTTTTATCAAAGACGACGCCGAAAGGGGCACAGGAACACTTCATAGGACCTGAACCGTTCTGCGGGAGACTGGAGGAAGAAACAAGGGCCAAAACTTTTCTCAACCTCCAAGGTCTGAGGCAAGCAAAGAAACTCTTAGGAAATTACAACCAAAAGAGATTCAAAGCTTATATCAGCCTTAACAAAAACAACCTTAGAATCCTAACAGGCCTCCTCACGGGTCACTGCAGACTCAAGGAGCACCTGAGGAAAATGGGTATATCAGAGGACGGGCTCTGCAGATTCTGACCACATACTGGAATCCTGTGGGGCACTGGCCCACAAAAGGATGAAATATTTGGGCATTCACCAAATAACAGACAAAGACATACAAACCATGGACCCACAGCTCATTCTCAGATCATCAAAGAAACTGAAATGGACGCTGTGCTCTAAGGAGTGTGACCTGATGAATCAGAGCAATACCTCGACACGCTTCACAAAAGAAGTATCTAGAGAGGGTTCTGAAAGAGGGCATGAACCTCTCCGAGGCACAAGCAGGGGACACAATAGACCAATAAGTCGCAGTGTAATATACCCTAACTAGATATTATTATTATTATTATTAAGGACGACGCCGAGATAATTGACCTCACTGGAGAAGCTGGTGGTGCCTTTAATGATGGCAGGTACAAAATTGACCAGTCTCCTTCTCGTAAAGGGCACTAGAATGGTTTCGCAAGGATAAATGGAGAGTGCTTCATTATTACACCATTCTTAAATGTGTAGTAAAGCCATTTTGCATGACCCCAGCTATGGTTATGCTTACCACTTATAGTTATCGCCAGGATATTTGCATACCTAATGGCGTCATTGCCTAGTCTTTGCAGACTGACTTTAAAGCTATCAATGACTACTGACCAAAAAAGGGGGGAGAGTACTCCTCTTTGAAGGCATCCTTTATCTGCCGTCACAGACACCGACACTATTATTATTCGACTTTTCAGCATTGCTCTGATCCATCGGTTTGTCGTACCCGGTATTATCGAAAGCACCCTCAATGTCCATAAAGGGCACAAAGGGCTTTATCCTTGGCTTGAAGCGCTCCTTATATATTATAACAAGTCAGTGGAGAGCTCCTTCCGTGGCATTAACCTTTCTTAGGCATACTGACTTGAGTGCAGAGAGATAGTTAATTTTATCCGGTCTCTAACATGAACATCAATAAGTCTTTCCATGGTTTTAAGAATGAACGATTTAGGCTGACAGGTCTATATGGTTTATGCAGTTCACTTGGCCTATTTAAACGCTTAAGAATAAAAATCGCATTCACCTGTATCCAAGTCAATGGTATATATCCCCAGCTGTAACTTGCTCTAAACAAAGCAACACCTGCCGGCAGGATTATGTATATGCTACTGGCATATCAGCAATTTTTTTTTGCTCCATTTTCTCCATGTAGCTCATTTGGATTGTCTGAGTTCTGCGTTATATTCTGAAATAGCGAAGCTGTATTCGCGCCACCTTTTTGTGTGTTTGGCCTGATTAAATAGTTTCCTAACCTACCTCCTGAGTTTAGTTGGTCATTTCACCACGGAAAGCTTACTCAAATCGGTTTTTAGTGACAAAACTACTATGGTAGGAGGTTAATAACACTTTATTAAGCTGGTTTGCTGCTTCATCCAGGTCAATTGACGAAACAAGCATATCCATTTTTGAGACAACAAGTCCCTGACACATATTCCTATCCGTCGACTTAGGGCCATTATCTGTTAGCAGACTGTGTCATTTGGCCAGTTATGTCAAGCGTAATGTGCTGATAGTCTGACAACGAGGGTTCGGCTGACACATGCCAATATTCAATGAAATTAGAGATGAATGGACTGGCGAGTGTGATATCGAATCGCATTTATGAAGGTATACTTTGAGCTTCTATTTAGAATATCAATTTGATTACCCATCAGATAATCTGAAAGAAGCTCACCCCTTCTGTTGGTGTCACTACTATCCCAAACGGTATGATGCGCATTTGCATTGCAACCTATGATGAAGAACAGGTTGCTTTTCTGGCAGCACTAGAAACTAGAGCCTGAACCTCCTCGGGCCGGAAGCTGTTATTATCACCGGGGAAATAAGCCGAGGCATACACGATGTTTTTAGAGCCGCTCACGGTTGGGATTTCTTTCTACCAGTAGGTAGTGCCACAAGGTCTGTTATTATAAATTCGGGAAAAGGTAGAAAGTTGATATTGCTGTGGATTAAACAAGTAGCCCTTGGCACTTGATCCTCAGGACATAAACTTACTTCCCCTATTCGTCAGACTATTGATTTGTCCGGCGATAACCCAAGGATCCTGCTGGGGACCTAGGGTTATTTTTTCCTTGGCGAACGGCTTAGTAATGGTAGCGGACGCACCCTTAGCAAGACGCAGGTTCCCCTGTAACATCTTAAGGGGGATCATTGTTCCTTTAAAGAGGAATCAGGTTGTCGGGGTAATTGAGCCTGTGCAGGGCCCAGGGCCCTATCCTCTATGACGAGCAGTCGTCCCAGGGCGACCCATCGGTCCGCGCCTAGTTGATTCTATTCTTTGATTAGCGACCCATTGACTAGCGCGGCCAAAGTCTCCGCTGATCGGGTTATAGTTACCGGCCAAACCTTCGGTAGCACAGATTAGAGAAAGTGTGGATTGTGCCCAAGTGGCATCTCCACCGAATCGTTGAGGCCGTTATGTGCTCCACAGCAGTATGGATAACGGCTGTCGAAAGCCCAACTGCCTCTCGACTTATTGAACTCACTGGTTGCCCAACAGCATTCCCAGAGGTTGATGCGATTGCAGTGGCTAAGTTTTTTATATTTTGGAATTTATATTCGCACGAGTATTCGTGAAATGAAGTCACCCACGCCAGAACCCGGTATGGCAGGGGAAGGCTGAAATTGAAACCGAAGGTCGCCTGGTATTCGCAGTTGGCATACTTGCGACTAAGCACTCTTTTATCCATGTATCCATCAGCATATGCTGTGTTATAGCTTGGATTAGAGATTAAATAATCAGGTTAACTTCCCATTGGGCATTTAGGGTAGGGAGCGGGTGTTTGAAAGGCGGTGGGGGAGCGGGGCGGGGGAGAGGTAAATGGTATAAGCAGGATAGCCCGTTGAATCTTTGCGATTTACGTTTCCGCACCGGTACCATCCATCCAGGTTTTGCTATATTAAGCATTTTATGCGGCATACGCCTAGCTCGACAAAACAAACTATGGTTGTCCTGTAGTGGGTTGCCTTTATATTCTGAAAAAAGGGTATTGGTAATAGATATCATATTGAATCACCTTGGCATAGATATCATATTAGTTGAAGAGAATGTATATGAAATAAAATACAACTGGATGACGCGTCCGGTTTTGGTGTCGATATGTCTATTGTTTCGTTTATCTAGCATGGTATATAATCGTTGGTATATAATCGTTTTCTATAATCACACGATGAATATCGACAAATCTGAACGTCCATCTGAACTACGCTGCAGTACCAAATTTTGTAATGAATCTTCTCCGTTAATAGGTATTGAGCGACACAAGTGACTAGTCTTGAGTGCATTTATTCACGTTACTTATGTTACTTTAGTTTTTAGCTTAACTGATGTAGATTAGTTTAGTACCAATGTATCAGTGATGGGTATCATCAATGAGGCCTAACATCAATTACTAATGCAGCTTGGGCTTGACATCCACTTTTAAAAGTCAAACGGAGAGGGGCACAATATTTGCGACTTGTTGATTTGTATTTTTTTTTCTTTGTTGGATAGTTTGTCACAATCCAGTCACTCAGTAGGCCGGGGTTAACAAGGTTAGTAGGTAGGTGTGGCGGTATGTTAAAAACCAACTAGCACTGAGTGCTGTTTTATTACCACAAACTCACGTAAATCCTGGGTACTATTGTTTGTTGATGGGAAGTCCCTAAAACCAGCCCCTGGAGTTTAGGAAAATTATTAATTCCGTACGAATTTTCTCCAAGTGTGTCGAAGACTAGTGCCGGACAGGAGCATAAATAGTGGATTAAGGTATCTTTTTGCAACAGTGCAAGTGGCTTTTTTGGGATACAGTTTGGCCGCATAATTGCTGTCAATCTGGCTATATCTTTTCGGGTTCTACATAAGAGGTCGGTGTTATAGAGCTTCAGACAGCTGATTAACTTATCACTGTCGATGGTCATATTTGGCAGTCAAAGTTCAATTCTCGGTCTCCTCGGAATCTCTTGAGCCAAGATCAGCGTCAGCCTCAAGCCGACCAGTTCGTCACGGATCTTGTAAACGCGGGCACTTATTAATTCCTTAAAGGAAACGTCCTCACATTTCATGACCGCCTGTACCCTCTTAGGACTTTGGCTGAGTAAAAGCAGGAGATCTTCTCTGACAATCTCACTGATAGTTCGTGTCATCTAAGGTGCTGAAGTGATCTGCTGGTATTTTGGTTTAACAGCCAGAGTCCGTTCCGACAGAGCTGCTATA
Source organism: Portevinia maculata (assembly GCA_949715645.1). Taxonomy (NCBI): domain Eukaryota; kingdom Metazoa; phylum Arthropoda; class Insecta; order Diptera; family Syrphidae; genus Portevinia; species Portevinia maculata. The sequence goes on along the minus strand of OX454527.1, from coordinate 82,973,522 downwards.
TCGGGATAAGGCTACGTACGACAGACAATACCTCTGCGCCCGGAGGAGCCCGTTTGTGGCTGGTTTAACCCCCAGCCATGCATTTTTGGCACTGTTTCGTGCAGTAAGCGCTCAGCGCTGGTACCTTAATCCGATGGTCAGGAAGCATAATGTAATGGAATAAACTATTAAGAAGTTAAGAATCCTATACAATGCCTCCTGGCCACCTCTACATTATTTCCAATTGACCTCAAATATTTCCACTTTGAGATAGAATACATTTTCCAAGTGGCGTTAATAAAATGTTAGTATTTGTAGATAGCGCGGCGCGGTGACTTTTAAATAACCACTTCATCAGACGGGATTTTCGAAGCCAATTCCAAACCATCTCCTTCTATTCTGATGAATCCTTTCATTTTCAACACATTATTTTACATCAAAAAAAAAAATAACATCACAAATGACCTTGTACTGGTCTAAGCGTATCGGCTTTTGCCGCCTGAGACCTTAAACTTACCTAACTTAGCATTGGCAAAAAAATATATATTATGGTACACTCAGCTTTCTACAAACCACATCTCAAGCTTTAGTCATGTCTTTTTGGGCCTGCAAATTCGACTTTGTTACATGGTGTATAATTTTTTGGAAGAAAATATTTACTTAATGTTATTTGATTTGTGGAAAATTAAACAAAGGCGAAACCTTTAGTAAAAGTAAAAAAAATACTTCGTATTTAGTACCTACATTAATAAATTATATTTTTTTTTTTTAGTAATTATAAGCTGATGAAAAAATCCATTGGGCGGTCATAAAATATAATTTTGCTCAATCATTTTGATGATGATGATTTGCTTTTATATTTTTACCTTTAAGTTCAATTAATCCGAACGGTTTTGCACAGTTGATACTATTATGTTAAAAGGAGAGATCCTGCAAACCCTTCAAATAGGAATTATTAATCAACGACACCTGCATTTAGTTTACCTCAGTGACGAAGTAATTTGAAACCGGGAGTCCTGCCGGTACTTTGTGAGTTCAAACTGGCGAACCCTACAGGATAAGTAGGGATGCAGTGAAGTGGGAGGGTTATGATCTATAACTTCCCGAATAAAATCTCGTCGTAAAAGGAAAAGAAAGAGAAAAAAGGAATCTTTCCAGCATAGCCCAGAAGCTCAGCTTTTATAGTCATCATCCGATGCATTAATTGCAAGAGTTTTTATTTCTACAAGTAAAGCTTTGTCCAATTCTTCAACTCATATAACTTTCACAATTTGTTTCTGGTCCATCGTTATAATTGTTCAAGATATTTGAATGAATAATACTTTATGGAAAATTGAATTTGGCAAATATGGTGATCGAATATGAAGTTCCAAGATCCCAGGAAGCCTTCACGTCAAAGAACCGATCTCAGAAAAATTGGACCACGACCAGTTGGTACTGTAATGTTCGAAATTGTTACAATCGCGAAAGAGGTGAAGGCCGAAAAACTCCTGGATCGCACAAATCCAACAACACCGGCATTTCATAGGCCTCAGTGAAAAAGTGATTTGAAATCGGGAGTCCAGCCGATACATTTTGAGGTCAAATTGGGATGCAGTGAAGTGGGAGGGTTATAATCCCTCAAGCCCAGTTCATCACCTTGTCGTAAAAGAAAAAGGAGAAGATGTTGGTTTGAAATACTTGACTTTTTCTTTGACAACTGTCAATACTGAAAAATGAGTGGGTGCATTTTTAAGTGAAATTGAACACAAATCATATGAGTGGAAGCGTTTAGCGCTTAAAAGAAAAAAATGGAAATTTTGACATGTAATATTTATTTAATTTTGTTATAAGAAATCCAAAAAGGGATCATTTATACCCTTATATCTTCAAAACAAGCCGCATTGTGGTGCCTTGAGCACCTGCATAGAAGACCGAAAACCATAAGTTGTATGAGGGCATATCCATAGTTTTAAGCACTGTTATAAGTGCTCGGCAATTTTAGTATTCCCTAATTCAAACTAAGAAAAAATATTATTGAACTTATTTATAAATATATATTTGTTATACCTACATAATACTCTCTACGTGTATTAGTATTGGTTTTGTTGACTGAATGAACCCACCATAAATAGCATTGCATGATGCCATTCACTGACTTTTTCTGAATTCTTGCACTTTTTGACAGTTTGAGGTTATACACGAAGTTTTTTTTATAAAAAAATAACTTATTTTAGTGAATATTAATATTTTTATTTTCCTCTGGATACCAACTAAAAAGAAATTTATATATAATATGTTTTTTAGGAGTTTATAATTTTCACAGGGCGTATACTTGCTATTTTGCATTTGTAGCAAATGATATCTTGTTGTCTTCGATGTCTTATCAATGAACTTGAACCGAACATTCGTATCAAGTTTAGCAGTACCTATTTTTAGGGTTTCCATTTTATTCCATGAACTTTGACTGTTCCAAGACTTCGCCAAAATGAAAACTAACGAATTATTTAAACGCCTTTCGTTCCGTTTGTATGGTAACTTCAGAACTTCTTCTTGTATGTTGAACTTATACTTGAATCAACGAACACAAAAACTTAAAAAAATACATATACATACATACATAGTTAAAATGGCTTATCGCCCGGGTTTCTTTTAAAGTATGTATCACGGATGATAGAGTGAATCCCGGATAATCGATTTGGAAATATCTAAATATTTGAAAATAAATTTCCCGGTTAATAGGTTTGCCAGTTAATCGAATGCCGGATAATCCAGAGTTGACTGTATTGTTGTATTACCTTGATATACCACAAAATGTGCAAACGGCTATCATCGTGTCTTTTTCTTCTTTTCTTAAACGACGAAGCTATGTACAAAAGAGATTATAATCATTCCACTTCACTGCATTTCCAATGGTCCGCCTGCAGGGTTCGCCGGTTTGACCGCAAAAAGTAGGTATCGACAGGCCTTCTGATTTCATCACTGATGCTTGTGTTGTTGCATTGAGGCCTAAAAACTCTTGGATCACACAGATGGAACAATACCATCATATTTGTCAATATTCGTTGTGTTGATGATTGGGATAGTTATGATTCCTTTAATTTTGATCATAGCAGCCCCGCTGCTATTAAGGAAGAAGAAGTAAATTAAACAAAAAAACAAAAAAAACATAGGGACGGGCTACAGTCCGCTTGGGCGAACTGGGCGTGACAAAAGTCTAAGTATGGTTGAATTGTTAAGAACGCTCTACATATTTTGTTATATAACATTTAAAGGATTTTATCGAAAAAAACGCTCCCTAGCTCAAACTTGGGTGTTTCAATAAAATTGTTTTATTTAATTAACACATGAGCATAAAGGGCTCCTAGAGAGTATATATTATAAATTTCCGCTCCCTAGCTCAAACTTTGAATTTTCAAAAAAAGTTTTTTTTTTTAAATTGTAAGCGTTTCAGTGGGCGGATTTTTAAAATATTTACACATGAGCATAAAGGGCCCCCTAGAGAGTATATATTATAAATTTGAGCTCCCTAGCTCAAACTTTGGATTTTCAAAAAAAAAAAAAATTAAATTGTGGGCGTGTCAGTAGGCGGATTTTGAAAATATTTACACATGAGCTTAAAGGGCCCCTAGAGAGTATATATCAGCTCCCTAGCTCAAATTTTGGTTTTTCAATAAAATTGTTTTATTTATTTGTGGGCGTCTTAGTGGGCGGATTTTGAAAATTTTATATCCCGAGCAGTTTTAGGAGTCATAGATCATATACAAAAAAAATCAGCTTTCTAGCTCAAAATTCGATTTTTTCCAAAATTTTGTTTTTTTGAGTTTGTGGGCGTGTCTGTGGGCGGATTTCAAAAATTCGTAAACTTGATTATTTCGGGACCCTAGCGAGTATAAGGTTAAAATTTCAGCTCTCTAGGCCCAGCTTAAAGGCCTAATTTTTGCCGACGGACGGACGGACATGGCTAGATCGACATTACTATCGATGCTGACCATAAATATAGTAACTTTTAGGGGTCTATGGGCAATATTAAAGTATGTTACAAACTATGCGTCAAAATTAATATACCCTTAGAATACATTTATTTATGCACGTTTTTGTTAATTTATTTATTCACTTTATCTGTAGCGGACTATTATTATTTATTTATTATTTATTTATTTATTTGTTTGCTTATTTATTTATTTATTTATTTATTTATTTATTTGCTTATTTATTTATTTATTTATTTATTTGCTTATTTATTTATTTATCTATTAATATTTATATTTATTTATTTAACATATTATATAATACGCTTTCAGTAGTTATTTTTCTTTCCTCACTGTGATATTAGGTAAGACATAAAATAATCAAAATATTTATATGAAGGTTTTTTTCCATAATTATACCCTATTCTAGGGGTATATTAATTTTGACGCATAGTTTGTAACATACCTTAATATTGCCCGTAGACCCCTAAAAGTTACTATATTTATGATCAGCATCGATAGTAATGTCGATCTAGCCATGTCCGTCCGTCCGTCCGTCCGTCCGTCCGTCCGTCCGTCGGCAAAAATTAGGCCTTTAAACTGGACCTAGAGAGCTGAAATTTTAACCATATACTCTCTAGGGTCCCGAAATAATCAAGTTTAAGAATTTTTGAAATCCGCCCACAGACACGCCCACAAACTCAAAAAAACAAAATTTTGGAAAAAATCGAATTTTGAGCTAGAGAGCTGAAATTTTTTATATATGATCTATGGCCCATAAAACTGATTGGGACATAAAATTTTCAAAATCCGCCCACTGACACGCCCACAATTAAATAAAACAAATTTTGGGAAAAATTGAATTTTGAGCTAGAAAGCTGAAATTTTTTATATATGATCTTTGACCCATAAAACTGCTTGGGACATAAAATTTTCAAAATCCGCCCACTGACACGCCCACAATTAAATAAAATATTTTTTTTGAAAAACCAAAATTTGAGCTAGGGAGCTGAAATTTTTAATATATACTCTCTAGGGGCCCTTTATGCTCATGTGTAAATATTTTCAAAATCCGCCTACTGACACGCCCACAATTATTTATTTTTTATTTTTGAAAGTCCAAATTTAAGCTAGGGAGCTGAAAATTATAGTATATACTCTCTAGGTGCCCTTTATGCTCATACTTAAATTTTTTTTAAATCCGCCTACTGACACGCCCACAATTAAATAAAACAGTTTTATTGAAAAACCAAAGTTTGAGCTAGGGAGCGGTTTTATTTACAAAAGCTTAGTTTTTTCGATAAAATCCTTTAAATTTTTGTCACGCCCACTTATGAGATATAGGAATAAGAATAGGGTATCCAACAGTTCGCCCAAGCGGACTGTAGCCCGCCCCTATGTTTTTTCCTTCAAAGCTTTCACAAAATAATGCATAATTCTTTTACAAAATATAAATTTTTCAGTTGTACGATCAGACTTAACGATCAAATCTCTGTGCAAGCTGTGCAAATATTTCAAAAAACGCAATGTTATTTATGATGAAAACAATAAAATATCTATCTATCTACGAGTATCTATCAATTTTTTTTAGAGGAAACGTTATCTTATTTTCTTCGCTTTCAATGCAACCTAATTACCTCTACTCCTCATGAGTGTTTCATCCAGATCTTTGTTATTGGAGTTAATTTCTTTGAACTTTTTATGAAGAAAACAGCGTATGTATTAACATGCTCGTCATTCGAGAACAAAGTCATTCGACATCTGAAAATCATTAATATTTGGTACACCACAAGTTAAATTAAACGTGAAAAAGTTTACTCCGTAAGGCTCTATATTAGGCTTGCTGAAAAGACGTTCAAAGCAATAGTTCTTGTTTCGCCATATTGTTCAGTTGAAATTGTTTATAGATGAGTTAAATATCTGAGTAGATAATCCGTTGAGTTTTGGGTTCGAAGGCCATATGCCGATCTCTTTTCAACTAAACAATTATCGCCTTTTTCTTCACTCTTGACTGACATATAACGGGTGCGCTAACTTTTATGTCGGTATGTGAATATTAAAACAACTTTTAAAAAAAAAACATTTTCATATATAAAGTACATATTTTCATTTAATTTGGATCTTTACAATTTATTAGGACTAGATATTTTATACAACATCAATCAAGTGGCCGCCTCTATTGATCACAGCAAAATGTACTGCGTTTTCCAGCAGTTTTTCGAGCATTTCCTGCGTGCGGCGTAGCGATGATTTTGATATGAATGTTAGCCTTGAGCTCGTCAATGGTCTGAGGCTTGTTGGCGTACACTTTGTTTTTCAAATAACCCCACGAAGAGAAGTGCGGAGGGGTCAAATCTGGAGATCTAGGTGGCCTGTCAATGACGCCATTTTTTGACAGCACACGTCCGGGAATTTTCGTTGTTGAAACTGCATTGTTTGATTTGCTGTGAGCCATGGCTTAATGTCTTGTTGAAAACAGTACCGTCCAGATCTTTTTCACACATTTGTGCGCAGACATAATTAGCCAAAATCGCTGGCCCAAACAGTCACTTTTTTAATGTACAGCGTCACTATTTCAGCGCGTTGATTCGGTGTGAAACGATGCATGGTTAAAATTGTACTGAATTGAAGATTCAAAAAAATGTTTACACCAAGTCAATCGGTTGATAAATGTCAGTGCTATTAAATGGTAACATATCGACATAAAAGATGGCGCACCCTGTATATATTTTAATACTTACTTATTTTACTTTACTTTTGGTGGCGCTTACAGTCCGGGGTGGACCATGGTCTCAACCAACAAGCCCCTCCAACCAGTTCGGTACCACGCTAGCTGCCTCCAGTTACGCACACCAAGTTGATTGAGGTTGTTTTCCAATTGTGCGCGCCACCTAAGGTGGGGTCTTCCTCTGCTGCGTTGACCCTCAGGGGTGGATTCGATATACGAGTATGTACATATTAATAATTAATACATTTTTTTTTATATTGAATTAACACACTCTGGAATTCGCTTTCAAGAGGGACGCTAGTTTAGCGTTAAAGGGTCGCTTTTCCATAAAATTGGTCAGGCCACTCATTTTACTCGAAAATTATTGGTGGTTGCCATTACCAGGGATCCAAAGTTGAATTTTCAGGAAACATATTTGCAAAAATACTGCCCTTTTTGTCGGTGACCTATGGATGGTGTAACGTTTACTTTAACTTAACAGGGAAAAGATAAGTAGCTGAAAATATTTTTAATCGCTTTTGTCATTGCCCAGAAAGGAAATGATTAGCTGAAAAAGTCTGTTTTTCTTATTTTTCTTTCATCGTAACTCGACTTTGAAGATTGGACCTTTTTTTTTTTTATAAAAAAAAAATCAAATCCAAATCCCAGAGCACTCAGACTCGGTAACGGTCCATTGTACTACCAGGCAGAAATCCTGCTTTTGGTGTAGAGGCATGTGATTGGGTGGCGTATGTTGTTGTTCCCCATGGGGATTGAACCTGCACCGCACGGGTCACAAGCCAACACACTAACCTCTACACCGTCGCCACCCTTTACACCTAATATGAGGGCTAACAAAATCTTATTCGGCTGAGTTGGATTTAATTGTCAATCTGATCTTGCAGCTGTATTTTTGTTGCACTGTTTGTTGGCCTAGCGTTGGTTATATTCAAGATTTTTGTTTCAATAGGGAATGTAGGGATAGAGATCCATGCTAAGAAGAATCATTATCCTATGGCATGAGTGCAATAAAGTTCCAATATTCAGTTCCAAAGCGAGCTTGATCTTTAATATGGATCAAGTTTCCGAAATTTGGATTAATTTTTCATCACTGAAGAAAGAACGAGATCAAGAGTATTGCCGAAAACATTGATATATGTAATCAGGAATTTGTGTTGGCCCATCAGCAACATCATCGACTTGTTTTTCTGTCTCATCGGTTCTGTAGATGTTTTGTACCAAATCGAAGCTATGCATATTAAAGTTGCCCAAAATATAAATGGGTAGACTGAAGTAATAAGACCGCAAACAAATGTGGATTCTCTTAAGCATGCCAAGGCATGTTTGGGCTAACACACAGCAGCCTGAAATTAAACAAAAACGGATATTTAGCTTAGAGCCGGGACGATGGAAGATATGTCGAGTCCATTATGTGTTGACCTGGAACTCAGTCAAGATCGATCGAACTAGACCAGTTAGATTTGGATTGTCTTCTCCTAATTGCCCTATGGCCTATGTAGAACTGAAGTTTACTACCCTCACCAGGTTAAGGAAAAAGCCCACCCCAGTGTAACTAAATCAGACCTGTGATTCCTGTAATGCCTAGTCAGTTGCAGTCGTCATAAACTAATCCAATCGTCCTACTTATTTCTAAAAAAAAAACTATAGTCATCTTTAAAAATTTGTCTCTTTCAGAAGCAACCATGTCATTGATAATTAAAAGACAAATATCGAGTCGTTCCCGACGTGAACTGTACCGCTGTGACGAAGCCTTTAGTAATGAAATCGGAGCTTATAATGAAATCGTGCCCATCCTAGAGGAGCATATTTCTCCGAAACCTTTCTTTCCAAAGTGCTACTTTGCAGGAGCGGATAAACATGGTGATATAATAGTACTTGAAGATTTACATCAAAAGGATTACTCTATGCAAAATCGAATGCATGGCCTCGATCTTGAATATTGCCAACTAGTCATGCAGGTATGTATACCCTTATATGTAATTCCTACGAAGGCTAATGTGCAATTGCTTCCAGGAATTAGCCGCAATGCATGCAGCATCAATTGGAGCCAAACGTTTAGAATTCAATACATTCCAAAAAAAGATGGAATGCCTACGTGATATTGTATACTGTGATGAAGCTGAAGAGTTCTACAAAAACGTACTGGAGTCTGCTGTTGCAGAAGCCCTAGTTAGTCTGAGAACATCCAACACGGACGGTTGTCTCACCGAAGCTATTCGCCAGATAGAACTAATGCGATCAAAGCTGTTTGAAAAACTTAAAACCGATATTCTGTCCAAATCTGCACCGAACGCTGTTATTTGTCACGGGGATCTCTGGATCAACAATATGATGTTCCAGAACGACCACTCTACCGGAAAACCCTGCAATGTAAAATTCTTCGATCTACAGGCCATGCGGTACTCGTCACCAGTCTTTGATATTCTGCATTTCCTCTATACAAGTACGAAACGTGAATTGCGTGACGTCCATTTGAAAGATATTCTGGAGACCTACTGCCTCAAAATGACGTGGCACATTGATCACCAGAGTTACCCTGATATGAGAGTTGATCTGAACGCCATAAAGAGCTCATTTACTCTGCATAGCATAACAAGAGAGTTTCATGAAAAAATCCTGTATGGCTTTGCTATAGCTATATGGATTCTGCCAGCGGTAACATTCGATCCCCAAAACATCCCAAACTTAGATTTGCTGAGTGAGACAAACCAACATGGCAAGAAGCTGAAATGTACTCAGAAATTGACACCGGAATATCATTCTCGAATAAAAGACCTGGCTTTGGAGTTTTACCAAAATGGGTTCTTTAATGTTTTTAACTGAATGTCATCGTCTTCGGTTGTGCTGTGTGTAGGTACTGCTGTTGTATGCAAAGTTCCGTTTTTATTGTAATGTATGTGCCTTGAGTGTCAAACTTGTGCTATTTATTGAGATCAATTTTGTTGTAAATAAATTATTTAAGAATCCTTTAAGTTGGCTCGTCGCTTAACTTTTTTTTTTTTATAAATACCTCAGTTTGTTTGTACAGGGTGTTTTATTAGCGACTTGACAACTTCAAACTTTCAGTGTGAACACACCCTTAAATCGATTACCGAACTGTCAAAATATTTAGCAAAATCAACATTTTCATCGTGGTGAAGTACATGAAGGAACAACTTTTACAAATATACCGAAATTCCGAATCTGTGGTCGCAATTTAAAGAGACCAGTCCCAGTAGAACAAATTTCAGTCAGAGTATTCGCTGCTTGATATTCTCGTGCCAGTGAAACTACGTTTTACCCGAAGTGCGGAGAATATTGCTGCCGTAGAGACGTCCGTCGCAAACCAGCCAAATCAGTCAATTTCACGGCGTTTCCAGGAATTGAGCCTCTCCCAGACCACATTATCGCAAATTTTGCCTAAGGATCTTGGCCTACACCCTTGCAAGATCAAGTTGACTCAAGAACTAAAGCCACTTGATCATATAAAGCGACGTACTTTCTCGAATTGGGCTCTGGGCATGATGGAAGAAAATTAAGAATTTCATCGCGAAATCATCTTCAGCGATAAAGCGCATTTTTGGTTAAACGGCTTCCCTCATGTGCCTCATGAAACAGCACTTCATTCGCAAAAAGTCACTGTTTGGTGAGGTTTTCATGTCGGTGGCGTTATTGGGCCGTTTTTTTTTTTGTCGATGAAAATGACCGTCACGTTACGGTAAATGGTATTCGCTACAGAGACATGTTAGATCGTTATTTCGTTGAGCAAATGAATGAATTGGGCATCAGTGATGTGTGGTTCCAACAAGACGGTGCCACACAGCGGGTGCAACAATCGAGTTATTGAAGTCTCAGTTCGGTGAACTAGTTATCTCGAGAAACGGACCCGTCTATTGGCCGCCGAGATAGTGTGATTTAACGCCTCTAGACTTTTTTTATGGGTCTACACTAAATCATTGGTCTATGCCAATAAGCCGGCGACTTTAAAGGAGCCCAGAACCAATATTGAAAGAGAAATAGCCGCCGTATCGGTCGAAATGTGCGGCCGAGTCATCGAAAATTTGGTTCAACGTATCGACCGCTGCCTACCTTCCCGTGGTGGACATATGAACGAAGTCGAATTCAATTCATAAATGTTCATGATAGTAAATCAAGCCAATAAATTGTTTTTTTGAGATATCGCAAGTAGTTTGCATTTTATTTAAAAAATAAGTTGTCAAATTCGTCGGCGTTAAATAGAATGCACCTATCCTCTTTAGTGCCAAAAATATTGCTTCGGATAAACGAACCGTTAGAAAAGCTTTGTTTAAATATTTTTTTTTAATATTTCTATTTATATATTTTTTATTTTAACAAATTGAAAATCTTAAAACATTGCAAGTTGATTTTTAAAAAGACTTAACAAACTTTGTAATGTCTTTGGTTTTTCGTAAAAGAGTTTTTTTGAATTAGCATGTATTATGCAAATTCAGTAACGCATCACTGGCATCATGATGCTCATGATGCTTTGCAAAATGTTCATTAACGCAACTATTGGCATCACTTTCAACGTCAAGTGTTCATTATTGCAAAGTTGATCAAACTGATGCGCAAACATAACGAAAAAAAGCATCACAGAAATACCTGATGCGCTGTTGATTCGCCGGGAAAAAAGCAAGAAAAATGTCGGAAGAGAAAAAAAGTAAGTAAACAAACATTTTAATTGATAGATAATATAAGAAGGTGTATAAGAAGGTGTCCAAAAAGGATTTAATGATTTTCGCAAATCCTAGAAACATGGTTTGGTTTCCATTCAGAAAAGTTAAATCATTAGTGGACTTACATAGAAGGTGGAGCGGCACATTCTAAAATGATTTTGAAATACATCGTCTGGATATTCTTCTAGAACTTTGAAATAGTCCCTAATCTTAGAAATTTTCCTTCTTTTTAATCTGCTAATTAAAGTCCGTATGCGTTTCGACCTTTTTCTTCTTGCTTCACACATATTAAAACTAAATTTATCGTCTTTACGATCAAAGTTATCGACTAAAACTTTTATTAGCAAAACTTCCATTCTAAAACTCAAACGCCATATTCAATCAGCAATGCTACAGCTTAAACTGTGCATCGCATCAGCATCGCAAATGAGCAGTGATACCGCATCATTGCGCAAATGTTTGACGTTTCTGAATTTACACTTATATCTCCAGGCTTCATTTTTAAGTGGAAATGGGTTGAACGTAACTGTAAAACATAGGGACGGGCTACAGTCCGCTTGGGCGAACTGTTGGATACCCTATTCTTATTCCTATTCCTCATAAGTGGGTGTGACAAAAGTCTTAGTATGGTTGAATTGCTAAGAACGCTCTACATATTGTGTTATATAACATTTAAAGGATTTTACAAAAAAAAAAACGAAGCTGTTGTAAAAAAAAACGCTCCCTAGCTCAAACTTTGGTTTTTCAATAAAATGTTTTATTTAATTGTGAGCGTGTCAGTAGGCGGATTTAAAAAAAAAATTAACACATGAGCATAGAGAAACTATATTATAAAATTCAGCTCAATAGCTCAAACTTTGAATTAAAAAAAAAATAGTAGGCGGATTTTGAAAATATTAACACATGAGCATAAAGGGCCCCTAGAGAGTAGGTATATATTATAAATTTCAGTTCCCTAGCTCAAACTTTGGATTTGCAAAAAAAAGTTGATTTTAAATTATTGGAGTGTCAGTGGGCGGATTTTGAAAATATATACACATGAGCTTAAAGGGCCCCTAGAGAGTATATATTATAAATTTCAGCTCCCTAGCTCAAATTTTGGTTTTTCAATAAATTTGTTTTATTTAATTGTGGGCGTGTCAGTGGGCGGATTTTGAAATTGTTTTATCCCGAGCAGTTTTATGAGTCATAGATCATATGTAAAAAAAATCAGCTTTCTAGCTCAAAATTCGATTTTTTCCAAAATGTTGTTTTTTTTGAGTTTGTGGGCGTGTCTGTGGGCGGATTTCAAAAATTCTTAAACTTGATTATTTCGGGACCCTAGAGAGTATATGGGTAAAATTTCAGCTCTCTAGGCCCAGTTTAAAGGCTTAATTTTTGCCGACGGACGAACGGACTTGGCTAGATCGACATTACGATGCAATATTACTATCGGGCAATATTAAGGTATGTTACAAACTATGCGTCAAAATTAATATACCCTTAGAATAGGGTATAAAAACAAAAATTATGTGCCGCGACTCACGTTTTAGAAGTTGAAACTCTTATTGAATTAAAAATGAGTATCATATTCTTATGCAGTTTTTGTTAGCTAATAGAAAACGCACTACCCCGCCAGGCATAACTTATCATTTTACTAATCCTTGGACGAGCAGGCTATTCCGTTTCCCGGCGTTTAACAAAGTAATGCTTAAGCTTAGGCGAAACCTAAGCGCCAGTTGGAACGTTGGAAGTATTAATGGCCGTAGCTACGGGCTTGAGAGATGACGATTAGAAGGCAAGTTGACATCTAATGTGTTAAGGAAACGAAATGGCGAAACACCTCAAATCGGGCGCGTTTCTTTGACGTTAGGACAATAGCTTTCAAGTTGTTCTACTACGGGACGGAACAATGTAAGTACGGAATCGCTATAGCGTGTTAACCATTTCAAAGTCCAGTGATCGTCTCTTGAACTGGTGATGCAAGGTGAGGTTTGGAGTTTTGCCAGTGCATATGGCCCAAAAGTTGGATGCGACCAGAGAAAAAAATATTATTCTGGCTAGATTTTCACAACCTCATCAAGATCATCCCAAAAGAAGAAGAAGAACACGACAAATAAACATGGTGGTGGACAGATGAAGTTAAAGCAGTGATAAGTGACAAGAAAGCGGCATTCAAAGTTTGGTCAAAGTGCCCCACTAATAATGGAAAGGTAAAAGCTCAAATTCAAGCAAAGTGTGTGGAGAATCGGGAGATAGAAGAAATTTCTTCTTCGGCTGCTGATCGAAACCAGGCTGTCTACCAGCTTGAACAGGGGTACAACCATTTTCGAAATTGCCGTTCAGAGAAGGAAGAATGCCCAGGAGTTCATAAGCAATGTTCAAGGGCTGCTTCTTGTGGATAACAAAAAAATACTACACATGAAGTATATTTTCCGAGCGCGGTTAATAACAATGAAGAAGTGCACGATATAACTGTCGAAAAGGTTAGGAAGGCGGTCAAAGACTCCAAAAATCGACAAGCAGTTGAGCCCCTGAGTTCTGGAAAAAGATGAGAGACATCGGGTCCAAATGGCTCATGATTTTAATCTCCAAACATCATTAAGCATCGCGTAACCGTAGATTGGATGAATGGCGGGAAGACTCAGCCATCTTCTGTGATAGAAGAATGCCACCTAAGCTGAAAGGAAAGCTCTACACCGCAGTTGTGCACCCGGCGCTGACATATGGTTTACAATGTTGGACAGGGTTCAAAAAGTATGAGGGCAAATTAACGGTAGCTGACATGAAGATGCTTCGCATGACAGCAGGAGTAACAAAGATTTATCGAATAAGAAGTGACAAGAAAGATTTCTGTGCCTTCACGTCAAAGAACCCATCTCAAAAAAAAAAGAAATGGATGGCCCTGAGTGTGAAGAGGAAGAGAAAATATGAACAGATAACTAACAAAAGCTATATACGTCGAAGAACCGGATTCGAATAGCAGATGACATGCTCTTGAACATCCGCTTAGAGTGTAAGCCATCAGCTGGGCCTGGAATCCTGTAACGAGACAGTGGAGCTGCTTCTTTATAATCACTTTCCGGGATGCACTCCTAGAAGAACCACCCCAGAAGTAGATGTTTATATGAGTCACATAGCTCCAGCGGATATGGTAACGACTAAAAAGATAAGTTGGGCAATCAACTCATTCCTACCGTATACATCTCCATGAACTAATGGCATCTTCATTATGATCCTACAAAAATGCGACGGATATAATATATCTTCACATTTGAAGAATATATTCCTAAGCTGCCTAAAGATGGGGACGAAGACAAGGTAGTCTTTATACCTAAGGCTGGCAATCCCAGTCATACCACTGCGAAAGATTTTAAACCGTTAAGCCTCACATCATTTGTTCTAAAAACACTCGAGAGACTTATAGACACTTATATTCGGAGTAAGCTTAACCCGGATTTTATATATCCGGTGGAAAAAAACACTCAAGGATAAGGAATACACTCTTGCAGCTTTTCTGGACATTGAAGGCGCCTTCAATAATGTCAATACAGAAGCAATAAAGAGAGTTAATAAATAATGTTCATGCTTAAAAACAGGCAGATTAGCTCTAGCTAGGGGAAGCACAAATAAAGGTGTCAGCATCTAGAGGTACTCCTTTCGCCCCTGCTCTGGGTTCTTGTAATCAACGAAGTTCTAACTAAGTTAGAACACAGCGGAGTAAAATCAGTTGTCTAAGGCTCAGCAGACCACCTAACACTGTTAGCAACAGCAAAGTTCCTCTCCACTATCAGTGAACAAAAAGAATTAGCCTTGTCCAAGGTTAATTCCTGGACTAAGGAATCCGGATTGGCAGTTATGCCCACAATGGAAGGGACTCTGCTAAAGATTTCTGATAGCACCAAGTACCTTGGAGTTATCCTCGATCGGAAATGGTACTGGAGTCTAAACATCAAAGAAAGGGCTAGGAAAGCATTGGTAGCTTTCTATGCCTGCAATAGAATATTCGGCCGAACCTGGGGTCCGAGTCTTAAAATTGTCATGTGGCTTTACACAGTGGTAGTAAGGCCGGTATTGATATATTGCAATCTGTTCTGGTGACAGGCACTGTCCAAGGCCACCAACCTTAAGACAGGTCAACCACACCCACAGCGGGTAAGGGTCATGCTTAACCTCAAACCCCTCGATTTATTTGTGAAGGAAGCTGGCGCAAACAGTGCCCTGAGGCTAAGCTAGACTGACAGCTGGAAAAACAGCCTAACAGGAAAGAATTTACAGAGAAAAATGCTGGCACAGACTACATAATCCCCCATTATGAACAACAAACCAGGCCGACATTACGAAAATTTCCCCCTGTAACCTTAAAC
This sequence comes from Portevinia maculata, assembly GCA_949715645.1. Lineage (NCBI taxonomy): Eukaryota > Metazoa > Arthropoda > Insecta > Diptera > Syrphidae > Portevinia > Portevinia maculata. The sequence continues at coordinate 82,957,843 of OX454527.1, read as the reverse complement.
AGCTGATTGGGGAAAAAATACTCGAGGTATCGAATGAAAGGTGGAGTACACTTCAATCCTGTGCCACAACCACGAAAATGTGGCCGCTCTACAACAAATGTCAAACCGAGAGTGTACTACAAAAGGACAAAAAAGCTTTGTCCTCTCTCGTGGGCGTCATCACCGGCCGTAACATACTAAAATATCATGCCAAAAAGAGGAAAATCAGCACGGATGACTTATACAGAGGTTGTGGCGATGATAAAGTGCAGGAGGATACTCTCCACTTTCTTCGCCACTGTCCAGCCTCTACCACATCGGAAATAAATGCCTGCGAAAATTATTTTTTCAAGAACTAGAAGGTTTTTGACCTACTTAAGTTTGTAAATGCCTCAGGATGGCTTTCTCATCCATAGGCTTTCCTAGAGTGCGAGTTGAAAACTCCAAGGGCGTAACAATAGATCTACACTGATCGAAGTGTGACGAGTGCGGGTTTTATTGACACGCAAGGTACCTACAATGCGACATTTCTAAAAAAAATTAAAAATATGCGACGACGGGATGTCAAAACAAAAACAACACTACTTGCCATCAACAGTGTTAATAAAAATGCATCAAAACAATGCAAAATTTTAATGTAAACAAAAAAGGAAGATTACAATAAAAAAAAAACTTGCAGTTGTAGAGTTCGGTGTTGGTTTACTTATTGGCCACCCCAGCCCAGGAATCCCTTGACGAAACCAGAAATAGAAGCGGCGCCCTTCTTGCCAGGGGACTGCAACTTGTCATCCAACGCTGGCAATTCGACGTAGTTCAGGGCCAGATCGAAGAAGAGCGGTTTGCAGGGAATTGGCTGCATCTCGGGCGTCAACTTGAATACATTCGGGTTTTTCGTGTTCAGTGACTGATCTTCCCTGTACTGCGACAGGCGCTCGTACAAAGGTTTCGTCGATTTCTGTGCCTTCGATGTGAATATTGATTCCTCGGAGTTGTCATCCTCGAGCACACTGTAGGCGTGGGCAGAGAACTTGCAGCCGTCAATGGTGGAAATAAGCTTTGCCAGATCGGCGCTCAGATTGAATTGCTTCGGCTTTGATTTAATGGCTTCGCTGGCGTACTTCATCGAACGCTCATATAGAGCAACCGCCTCCTTCCACTTTTTCATGTCGACGAGGGTTAGGGCGATGTAGTAGCAGCGGAATGCCTTGAACGCCAAGGCCAAGTTTTCGATTTCCCTCTGGTAGACCGAATCCCCTTCCATTCCAGTGATTTGCTGCATCTCGGCGATGTTCTGGAGGATGATTTCGAAGAGACGAGTGAGGTCCTGTGGCCGCACACGCTTGCCTTCTGCGGTGACTTTTCCCTTCTGGTTGGGGTCCTCGAAGCTGGCCTTCGCCTGGTCTACCAAGCACATGTTGCGTTCCAGTGTGCGACTCAAGCGAATGTACGAGAGGTAAGCCAGGAGGTACTGGATACCAGTTACTGTCTGGCCCGTGGTGACGGAACGTAGCTTAGGATCTTGCTTAATCTCTTCCCTGACGGCAGTGATGGCGTCCTTGCAGTCCATCAGGGTGTTCTCGATAAGTTCGATCTTGGCTTCGGGTGTTTTTGCCTTCTCCAGGCTCTTGTCCAGCTCTTGCACGCTTAACAAAAATAAACGCACCTTTTCCGGGCGGACTGTAACCTTACGCGAACGCCATTCGATAGTTTGCAAGCCTTCGCTGCTCTCGCTCTTTGTCTGGTTAACCAGGACGTCGAGATTCTCCAGCAGTCCCTTGGCTCGCATCTCCAACAGATCGTCCATCGAGGTGCCATCACCAATGTTGTAGGCACAGTATCGGAGCGAGGGAATTAGCTCGTCAACCTTGGCTTTGTAGAGAGATTGTTCATCATCGGGCAGAGCCTGAGCGAGGTTCTCGTAAACGAGTTCGGCCTTCTTAAAGTGCTCGCCGGCGGTTTTCCACAGCGACAACTCAAAATGCAGAGTGCCATGCATCCAGGCGACATACGCTTCGCACTCGAGCTTTGTACGGGCATCGAAGGCGTCAGTCTAAAAGGAAAAATGGTCAATACGAGTTAAACCAGAGGATTATCGCGTACATTGCAAAGTTCCTGCAACTGGAGGGCGAAGAAACACGCCCGACGCAACTTATTTACCAAGTGGAACTTCTTCCGCACTTCTGTGTTGGATTCTTGACGTAACTACAAAACAAAGGATTGGAGTACTATTCGTGGACAACGTGTGTTCTACCAACACCAACCTGCATAGCATACGCCCAAGCACGCTCCGCCGAAATCAGGGGAATATGAATAAACCGTTCATCAGCGTTTTTGCCCGTGAAATTGTTCACAGTCACATCACGTCGCTTGAAGTGCCTTTTGTCACTCTGGGGATACTTCAACGCCTTCCTCAGACGACGAATGCGCCGAGTGCAGTACCCACGATAGCGCTGAAAATCTCCATGTCTTAATCCATGCTGTTGTTGTGCATCCTTTGTCATGTGCAGTACTGGAAAAAATGTCTAGCAGTTAAGGAAAATAAATTGTGAGCTGAAATTTTAAAAATTTAAGTGAGACAGGTTGATAGGTTAGGTCGACGACCAGGACAAGTAAAATGGTTTTAATAGATTTGTTTTGTTTTTTTTTTAAAGGATACTCTCTAGCGTGAAAACTTTCCCAGTGTCCGGTGCAGTGAGCTGTTCATTTTCTTCTTTTTCCATTGGATTTTCTATATTAATCGGATTGGTGCTTCCTTCAACCATTTTTTACGTGTCCGACAAGTTATGTTTTGTTGAATTGAAACGTCATCGTTTTTTTTCGAAATGTTTCTGGGGCTGTCATATCTGAACTTCGAATTCGAAGTTATTCTCTTAGCATGATGTATTTTATAGGGCTGCGCTGTGCAAAAGGCGTTTTTTTAAGCACTGAGCAGAGCACTGAGCAGAGCCTGATCCCGTCGAGAGCAGAGTAAGCTCATACCACTCCGATTTATGAAACACACTCTAGCCATATTATTACTAATCACGTTTATTTAATAAATAAATATCTTTTTATTAAATTGTATGGCGGGTTTTCCTTTTTGACAGATGACAGTTCATCAATGTTTACATTTTGAGCTGGTGGCCAAGTCAACGAAAATTGTTGCTTTTACGCGGGAGTTGCAGATCGAGGAACAAAAGTGAGTTGTTTTATAAAATTTAATATTGTTTTTAATATATTTGCAGATAAATGGAGTTGTCCAAGTATGGGAAGAAGCTGGATGCAGAAAGAAGGAAAATTTATATTGATAAATTCTCTTTGTTTGCAAATAAAGATCCGTATATTTTGAAATATTCGGACCAGTGTTTGCCAACAAAATGTGGATTAATTAAAAGTAATTAACTAAAGTAAGTAATAAAATACCTCCTCCCATACCAAATTTGAAGCAGTAAAGGCATTGAGCGGGGATAAGCTATACGAAGCTTGATGGGTGCAGACATTAATGGGTTGCAAACAATCCAATTGCCGTCTGGTTTTATCAAAGGTAACACAAGAACTTGTTTAAATTTGAATGGGATATGGTATTAATGCAAATGTTTTTCAGGTGCTCCACTCACAGTCCCTGAATCTACCTGCGCTTCAAGTTTGGATAGCAGTCGACCAGGATGGATTCATCAAAACTGCACACTGTACTTGTGTTGCTGGACTGGGGGAGTGCTGTAGCCACATTGGGGCAACTTTATTCGCTTTGAAATCCATTGCGAGGAAATGCCAGGAGGATAAAATTGTAATATATACAATAGTAATGTATATGTATCCTATAGATTGCTATCTGGTTTCTTTAAAGGTATCTGTTACGGACGTAAAGGCGTATTGGAAAGTCCCATCCTGCAAGTTCAAAAAGCAAGTGTCGTGTGAGCAGATCAAATGGAGAAACGCTGTAAGTAAACTTCCAAAGAAAGAGATTCATCCAGCAACAAAAGCGGATGTAATCACTTTTCTTAAAGGTCTTGAAAGTGTTGGTTGTGAGGTTGCCGCTATGGCAACTTTTGACGACTTCAATGCTCCGAGTTCCTTGATGGCCCCACATGTCGAGTGCGAGCCTCGACTGTGGACAACTTAAGGAACTCGGAAGTGAAATCGTTTTTAAATTAAGTTTGGAACAGGTTAAGCTTGCCCAGAATCAAACAGTTAGGCAATCAAGCAGTGGATACTGGTATAAGCTAAGAATTGGCAGGATAACGGCATCCATATTTAAACAAGCTGCTCGGACAAAAATAGAAAACGTTTCCATGAGCCTGTTAAAGAAAATCTGTTATGGGCAGGATGAAATATTTACACTAGCAATTAAATATGGATGCCGTCATAAAACCGATGGCATAGAATATGTTTTAAGTTCCGAAAAAAAAAACCATAGCAACTTGAAGATTTTGAAGTCAGGTCTTGTGATAGACCACGCCAAATCCTACTATGCTTGCTCCCCCGATGGTATTTGGAAATGTGATTGCTGTGGAGAATTCCGGTGGAAGTTAAATGCCCATTTTGCCTTAAGGATGGTAACGTGGTTACATTTATCAACAAGTCCGAATGCCCAATCATCCAGGAGAACGGAGAGTGGAAAATTAATAAGCGGCATCAATATTTTTTTCAAATCCAAATGCAATGTGCAATTTTAAAGTCTAGTCATTGTTACTTTTGTATTTTTTCACCTAATTTTAAGATAGTTTTAAAAGTTCAATTTGATAGAACGTTTTTTGAAGCTGAAATTTGTAAGACTGATATTTATTTTTATAATGTAGTGTATTAGATTTGTTGGGGCGATACTACTCGAATCGTATTACCAAGAATTAGTTTTCGTACTTACTTTTACTTGCTTTTATAATAATAAATACTAACACTTATGATTATTTTTACTTTATAGTTTTATTTGTTAATTTTATATTAATTTTATTTTGTTCTGAAACTGAATTAAACTTTATTTTTTTTATTTTTGAATCCAATAAACAGTGTTTTTTTAAAATTGTTTTCCACTATAAAAAATGTTGTGTTTTATTTAACAATATTAATAACAGAAGGACTTTAATTAATGCACAACAAGACTTAACGATGTAATCAAAATACATTTCATCGCCATTTACTTTTGATGTTGCCGTTATTGGCTGGCGATTGGTAAGTATCAAATATTTTTGACGAAGAAATCCAATCACACGTTCCACATGGATTCTTACCTTCGCTAGGTTTCTTGTCCGCTCAATATCGCCAGGTGCTATTTGATCTCTTCCGTCCCAAAATGCAGGCATGGGAAGTTTTGCACCTTTCTCCACAATGACTTTATTCACCAACATCCCTCGATCTGATAAGATGATGTCACCGCTCTCAATGTTATTGAGAAATCCGGAGGTCTCAACCACAGTCTTGTCGCTGCATCTCCCACCATATCCTTTAGACACAAATATGATTGCACCTCCTGGAGAAATAGCAAACAAGTACTTCATCGTACTATGATGCTTGTACGAGGAAAATACTTCACAGCGCGCAAGAGTATCACCTATGAAGGAGAAAAATTTAGTCATTATTTCAAATTATACATAAATGCATGTATATAGTTTACCTGGGGTTTCAATAAAAATCTCGAAGCAGTCGACTATGGCTGTAAAGGTATTTCCCAGAACTCTTGAAAAGAACTGTGGTGTGTTACTCCTCAATGCATTTTTATCGGAAAAATGAACGATTGGTGACATCTTGGCATTGAACACAATAATGTTGTCATGAAATATCCTGGATATGGTTTTTAGCGACACACAGTATTTGTATGCTAAATACGTCAACGGTAGATCCAGTCGTAGCTTTAGCAGAGTCATCACAAAAGCATCAAATACGTTGATGTTCTTCGTAAGGCTTGACGTAATATCTTCCTTAACGAAGTGAAATAGATGACTCAGAAACGGTGAAACTGGGGAGACCGGTGAAATAGACAACTTTAGCATCATTATCCTTAAAGTCATCGATGGTCATTCCCTTAACGCGAAGCAGTTTAGTCTTTGCTTCGATTTCAGCGCACTTCTCCCTCAGCCTTGATTCGAATTCATCAGTTACCTGCAGGAGAAACAATACATAAACATTAAAGTGAAAATAATAAAATACACCTAATTACCTCTTTTAAATTGTCCTCAAGCTGTTTAATTTTCTCCTTGTACTTTTGAATGAGTTCATCCTTCAAATTAAGTTGAACCTTGAGTGCATCTAACTCACTCAACTCTTCTGGCGCTTCCGTTTCAGCGATGATTTCGGGCAACACATTCTGAGGAGCGCTACTGCTCGTTGTCTCCTGCTTTTTAAGTTGCCGCTTTTGGGTCCTCGCAAAGCGTTTAAGTCTGGCATCTACATTTATTGGTTTTGTATATCCCATTCCTAAATGTGGAATCCAGTCCGGATGCAGCTTGTTCCTCAAATGTGCCGGGGAACCTGCAATAATATCTCATAATATTGTGCAATTATTTATTTCTAATTTGAATACATACCTGCGGCAAAGTGATTGGAGCATATTCTTGAATGAACAAGTGAGCTTTCCTTCAGATCTGCCCTCTTCATTGCATTAAGCCATGCTGCTCTTCTTTCAGTGGATAGCGCTAGCATTTGCGGGGTTCTATTTTAATTTTATTTTGTTCTGAAACTGAATTAAACTTTATTTTTTTTATTTTTGAATCCAATAAACAGTGGTTTTTTAAAATTGTTTTCCACTATAAAAAATGTTGTGTTTTATTTATCAATATTAATAACAGAAGGACTTAAATTAACTAATGCACAACAAGACTTAACGATGTAATCAAAATACATTTCATCGCCATTTACTTTTAATGTTGCCGTTATTGGCTGGCGATTGGTAATTATCAAATAATTTTGACGAAGAAGTCCAATCACACGTTCCACATGGATTCTTACCTTCGCTAGGTTTCTTGTCCGCTCAATATCGCCAGGTGCTATTTGATCTCTTCCGTTCCGAAATGCAGGCATGAGAAGTTTTGCACCTTTCTCCACAATGACTTTATTCACCAACATTTCTGCACTGCCGGAAAGCGGAAAAATCGCACATCGGTATCACGTCCACTGCGCTTTGAACAACCCACTACACAGCACATTGAAGGCATTTTTTTTTATATTTTAAATTAGTTTTTTTTAAGGTTTTTGAAATATTTCTTTATTTTTACCGCGAAAATGCGAACACTGAACTATTTGTCTGACCCCCAGCTCGAATTCAGAACATAACCATAAAATTTTTGGCAGTTCATGCCGAAGGTCTATTGCATTTAACGTAAGATAACAACCCCCAACATCCATTTTAATTGTACATATTCCCTTTTCGATGTCCCTCCTTTCAGTCTGCCTCTGACCGCGTTCAGCTTGACAGTTTCATACTCCAAACCCTTCAAGCAAAAACACTGACCCAACTTTTCCCGTCATTTTTGGATCCGCGATATATGAGGCGTTCCACGCACACATTTGTAAATTGACTGTAGCTACATTGTCAATAAGAAGAAGAGCGAGATTCGAGAATAGTTATTTGTTATGGCGATTCGTTCATCTGTCACTGACACTGTCTCTGGCTGCAGCTGCGGATATAATTTTCTTTAAAAGGTAAACTAAAATTGAATTTATTATTGCACACAATTATTTGTTTAATTAAACTTTGTTTGAATTTAGATTTATCAAAATCAAAAAAAAAAATAGCAACCGATGAAGGCGAGACTACCAATCGCGGTAGTAAGTAACATACTGAAAGTAAGTAACATACATATGTATATATAACATACACATTTATTTGATTCATTTATTTTGCAGGAGAAGGAGAAATGGTAGCAGGTATTTCAGTTGAAAAAATGTATTCTTTTTAAGAAATAAAATAAACATGAACAAACATTTCTGATTTTTATTTTAGCGATACTCGATTCTCGTTTCTCTTCTTATCTAGCCTCGATTTGTACCTTTTTTTTGGATCAGTTTTGGATTCGTTTTTTGCTGAGCATAGCGGACTCAATCTGTCACAATACATATACATACATGTGAGTCCGCGGCTATTACATTTCCATACTAATTGGATCCGAAAATGACTCCATATGTCATTGACTCCGTTTGCGGACGTAAAACGGAGTCTCTTGCTTGAAGGGAACCCGGTCATTTCATTCAGGGCGCATGGTGGATGGAGCTCTGAGCGAAAAAAGAAACACAAGTTTAGCGCTAACAAAGAAACACACATTTTTTTGACAGCTCAGTGCAGTAGTAACCCATAATACAAGTATGTGAAATGAAGCAACTGCCTGTGTTTTCCCGTACAAAAAACTAACTGTCAAACTTACGGACGTGAAGTGGGAGTGGGAGTGGGATCGCTGTTTGCGTACGTAAGCAGAGTGGAACGAAACTTAACGAAACGGAGCAAATCTGCTATTTTGGGCAAACAGTAATTCCTTGTCTTTGTTTAGATATGGACGGTGCCGTACGCACCGCTCCCAATATTATAGTTGGGCTTTAGATATAGAATGTATCTGGTTACAAGTGGGAACTAAATTAAATCGTTTTTCAAAGCCAAACGAAGTCGAAAACTGTACAATTAAACATGTTTATATGATTCTTGAACTGGGAACAAGGTCGTTGGATTTCAGTTGGTGTTTCACATGAGAGTGTCAAATTATTCACGTCCGAACGAATCTTGATGAACTTGTGACATTTTCTTCGCATAGACCCACGAAACCTGTTTCAAAAACTACAAGCTTCTAACAAGATTTGTTTAATAATTGGTTATGCTTTTAGGTGAGGAAATTTAAGGAAATGTTTTGCACTAATTTTAATGGCGAAAATGAATATGGCGATTTTTAATGATTTTCCTTACAAATTCCTTTTATTAATCTCTGACAAATGTCAAAATGACTGAATGAATACTCCTTTGTTTATTAAACAGTATACTGCGTATGCCAAACTTTGCGCCATTCGAAATCCAACAGTGTACGCTGACAGGGGGAAGTATGCCGTGCCCCATCTTTCATTTACATGGACTTGCAAATGCATGAATTTACAATCAATAGAACTGATTGATGATATTATCTGATCGCGACCTCAATCGATTTTTTTGACGTAATAAGGTAAAAATGTGGCTTTGAATACACATTTTCTTGAATATTTACACATTTTCAATAGTAAAGACGTGAACAGACGTTGTCTTTAGGCATATTTCTACCTAGAAAAAAACGAATCAGGAATACGTGGTCCCATTAAGGAACCCCGCAATGTATGCTTCCTAATATGATTTTTAGCTATCGCTTCCATTTTTGCTGATCAGGTGCATCTGCCAAAGAGGATAGTCCTTTTGTTCCACCTTTCTTTAGGAATAAAAAGAATGCATTCCAAATACTCCAAATGAATAAAGAAATATACTTATTAGTGTGATGTGGATTATTGCTTTTTTGGTCCACATAAAACGAATAGATCGACCTAATCTTTGTCTTAGCGTTTTGTTATAAATAAATATCTTATATTTATGTCCAAAAAAAAAAATTAGAAATGGAACCTCAAATTGGCTAGAAAACGAATTCATAAATTTTTCCTTATGGCAAACTTTCTCTGTTCAACTTCTCAGTCAATTCACAGAAAGACATCATGCATATCGTTTGTGTGATGTGTTCGTTTTAATGTTTTAATTGCTCCACTTTTTATTTACAAATATAACTGGGGCCTTACCGAGCAATCTCGACTTGATTGCCTAAACACGAACAAATATTATGATGTTAGCACCACTGTCTGTCAGCTGCTGTCACTAATAACTTGCTGTCGAAATTACTGCGACGATTTCTTTTTCAAAATTCAAGGCTGGCACGCAGGGAGCGTTCGCCTGAATTATTTTCAAGAAATCACTAAATCCAAGGTAATTTTCCAACAAATCACATTAAATATCATCTTCCTGGATTTCCGCGTTGCAATTCTGTTGAAAAGTGACTATTTGCCTGTAAAAAACGAAACAAACCCAGCCTCGCATGCATCCATTGAGGTTACCTTTCTCTTTCTTTTGCTGCGGTGTCACTTGAGAACAACTTAAGTAGCAGAGCAACAACGCGGCACTTGCAAATTTGCATTCTGCACAATTTTGATTGCAGCAATCACTCATTGCTTGAATAATAATTCTAGATAGAATGTCGCGGAAAAAGGATCACGAAGAGACCGACAAACAGACTCGTATCGCGATTGTCAGTGATGACAGATGCAAGCCAAAACGATGTCGTCAGGAATGCAAGAAATCCTGCCCTGTCGTCCGGATGGGCAAACTTTGCATAGAAGTCAGTCCGACTTCCAAGATTGCCTCGTTGTCTGAGGAATTGTGCATCGGTTGCGGTATTTGTGTCAAGGTGAATCCAAAATTTAAAATGCTCAAATTGAAATTAACAAGACTTTTCCTTTTTAGAAATGTCCCTTTGATGCCATCACCATTATCAACGTGCCCAGCAATTTGGACAAACACACCACTCATCGTTATTCCAAGAACTCGTTCAAGCTGCATCGTCTGCCGATTCCTCGGCCTGGCGAGGTGCTTGGTCTGGTGGGTCAGAACGGTATCGGCAAGTCGACGGCGCTGAAGATTCTCGCCGGCAAGCAGAAGCCTAATTTGGGGCGGTACATCGATCCACCAGACTGGACGGAGATTCTGGCCTACTTCCGTGGCTCCGAGTTGCAGAATTACTTTACGAAAATCCTCGAGGACAACCTAAAGGCGCTGATCAAGCCACAGTACGTGGATCAAATTCCCAGGGCGGTGCGTGGCACTGTGGCTGCCCTGCTCGATCGCAAGGATGAGCTCAAGAACCAGACTCAGATCTGCAAGATGTTGGACTTGACTCACATTCGAGACCGTGACATTGTTGCCCTGTCGGGAGGAGAACTGCAGCGATTCGCAATCGCTGTGGTGTGCATCCAGAACGGCGACATTCTTATGTTTGACGAGCCCTCCTCGTATCTTGACGTGAAACAGAGGTTGAATGCTGCCGTCACCATTCGCAGCTTAATTTCCGCCGACAAGTATGTATTGTGGGCTTGGTTTGTTTCTCTGCTTATCCGTCCCTTTGTAGGTTCATCATTGTCGTGGAGCACGATTTGTCTGTGCTGGATTACCTCTCCGATTTCATTTGCTGCCTCTATGGACTGCCCGGCTGCTATGGCGTGGTTACTATGCCATTCTCTGTGCGTGAAGGCATCAACATTTTCCTCGATGGTTTCGTCCCAACTGAAAACATGAGATTCCGTACTGAATCTCTGACATTCAAGGTTTGCTGAAGGTATCTGTCATCCACCTTTTGACAATTGTCTCATTTCAGGTTTCCGAGTCGGCAACGGAGGAGGAAATCAAACGGATGAACCACTACGTCTATCCGGCCATGGTCAAGACTTTAGGTGGCTTCCGGATGGCCGTTCAGGAGGGCCACTTCAGCGACTCCGAGATCCTTGTCCTTCTCGGGGAGAACGGCACCGGCAAGACCACCTTTATTCGAATGCTCGCCGGGAACCTTGAACCCGACGAAGGCTCCGGCAAACTGCCTGTCCTAAATATTTCTTACAAGCCGCAGAAAATTTCACCCAAATCGCAGGGAACCGTTCGCTATCTGTTGCACGAGAAGATCAGGGACGCTTACGTACATCCTCAATTCATCGCCGACGTCATGAAGCCAATGAAGATCGACGAAATCATGGATCAGGAGGTGCAAAATCTATCCGGGGGAGAATTGCAGCGTGTCGCACTGGTGCTGTGCCTGGGCAAGCCCGCTGATGTCTACTTGATCGACGAACCTTCCGCATACTTGGATTCTGAGCAGCGTTTGGTGGCTGCCAAGGTCATCAAGAGGTATATCCTGCACGCGAAGAAGACGGGCTTCATTGTCGAGCACGATTTCATAATGGCCACATACCTGGCAGATCGTGTCATTGTGCTGGAGGGTCAGCCCTCAGTTGATACCATTGCGTTTACCCCACAGTCGCTGTTGAACGGCATGAATCGGTTCCTGGAACTGCTGGGTATCACCTTCCGCCGCGATCCGAACAACTTTAGACCTCGCATTAACAAGAACCAATCTGTGAAGGTGGGTTGACCCTGGTCTGAGCTGGCGGGTCGAGTTTTCTGATTTATTCTTTCATTGTAGGATGTGGACCAAAAGCGATCGGGGCAGTATTTCTTCTTGGAGGATCAGAGCAACTAGAAACTAATATCAAAGGCTTCCACGGAGTGACTTGAAGACGCATTTGTTGATAATATATTCGAACAGATTTTATGATTTTTACCCAAAACACTTCTTAAGTTCATCGGATCATTTTACACTGGCGAGGCAGCACGCATTACTGATCCAATTTTTTATATTTATTGATTTGTAAAAGTTTACAAAACAAATATTAAATTTATAACGAAGAACTCAAAATAAAGAAAATGAAGCGAGGAGAACAGAGCCAAATCGATTTGTTCATGCTTTTGAGTAGGTATTTTGGAGGTCCATTCATTATGAAAAAAACTGCCCATACAGCAAATAGTGAAGTCGCTGTGTTATTGATCTGAGTGGGCAAGTTCAAGTTCCCACTTTCAGGGTAAAACAAGTCGCCTGTGAGTAAAGGTAAGATTAGACTGAATGCCAATTGTGCAATCAAATGACCAGATTTTCTGTCAAATGACCATAAGTTCAGCGATGCCAAAGTACTATATTAGACTGCGTGACCACAATGACCATTTTGGCACTGCTCGTCATTTTAGGCATTTGTTATTAAATTTGCAGAGTGAACTCTGGTAACGCTGTATAGTGTATATATGTCAAAGCGAAACTATCGACCAAAATAAATAAATAGTGTGGAAGCGGAATTCGCTACCTACAGACCTTAAAAGGCTTCGTGGCACGAAACAATTTGAGAGGGTTTCATTTGTTCATTTTGTTGAAATATCTTACATTTTACAAGTATTTTTCCCTTTTTAGGGTTCCGTAGCCAAATGGCAAAAAACATGTCATGTTTGTCTGTCTGTCTGTCCGGGCATGTCACAGCCACTTTTTTTCCGAAACTATAAGAGCTGTGCTGTTGAAACTTGGTAAGTAGATGTATTCTGTGAACCGCATCAAGATTTTCATACAAAAATAGAAAAAAAAACAATAAATTTTGGGGGTTCCCCATACTTAGAACTGAAACTCAAAATTTTTTGTTCATCAAACTCATACGTGTGGGGTATCTATGGATAGGTCTTCAAAAATGATATTGAGGTTTCTAATATATTTTTTTTCTAAACTGAATAGTTTGCGCGAGAGACACTTCCAAAGTGGTAAAATGTGCCCCCCCCCCCCCCCCCCTGTAACTTCTAAAATAATGGAACGATAAAACTAAAAAATATATATGATGTATATTACCATGCAAACTACCACCGAAAATTGGTTTGAACGAGATTTAGTAAGTCTTTTTTTTTAATACGTCATAAATCGTAAACCGCAATTTACCAAATATTATTTATTTTATTTTATTTTATTCAATCAACTCAAATATACCTAAAAAAAAACATTTAATTTCATAAACATAAACCTTATGCGTAAACCGTGAACCATTATTTTCTAATAATAAATCTGTAATAGGTGCCTAAGTAAATAATAATTATAATTCGTGCGGAACCCTTCATGGGCGAGTCCGACTCGCCCTTGGCCGCTTTTTTTGTATTATTTAACGTTAAGATACTTAATTGCTTCGGTTTTTGTTTTTCTACTTTTTATTCCATAATATCTAAAATTTCTATTGTTTAACTTTTCAATGTACCTATGCGTAAATGTAACTTTTGCTAGTAAAGGCTGTTAGTCTATTGTGGAACATATACCTAAATAAAATAAAATAAAATAAAATAATACAGTCATAATCGCAACATGACAGCAATACCTACATACCCTTCAAGCAAAAACACTGACCCAACTTTTCCCGTCATTTTTGGATCCGCGATATATGAGGCGTTCCACGCACACATTTGTAAATTGACTGTAGCTACATTGCCAATAAGAAGAAGAGCGAGAGTCGAGAATAGTTATTTGTAATGACGATTCGTTCATCTGTCACTGACACTGTCTCTGGCTGCAGCTGCAGATATAATTTTCTTTAAAAGGTAAACTAAAATTTAATTTATTATTGCACACAATTATTTGCTTAATTAAACTTTGTTTGAATTTAGATTTATCAAAATCAAAGAAAAAAATAGCAACCGATGAAGGCGAGACTACCAATCGTGGTCCAAATTTCGATGATTTTAATGCTACCGGCACAAATTCATGCTGAAAGTAAGTAACATACATATGTATAGATAACATACACATTTATTTGATTCATTTATTTTGCAGGAGAAGGAGAAATGGTAGCAGGTATTTCAAATGGCAAATGGAAAAATGTATTGTTTTTAAGAAATAAAATAAACATGAACAAACATTTCTGATTTTTATTTTAGCGATACTCGATTCTCGTTTCTCTTCTTATCTAGCCTCGATTTGTACCTTTTTTTGGATCAGTTTTGGATTCGTTTTTTGCTGAGCATAGCGGACTCAATCTGTCACAATACATACACATGTGAGTCCGCGGCTATTACAATTTCCATACTAATTGGATCCGAAAAACGTCGTTTTTCGGACCCGTATGCGGAGCCGTATGCGGAGTACTCCATATGTCATTGACTCCGTTTGCGGACGTAAAACGGAGTCTCTTGCTTGAAGGGTAGCTATTATTTTATTTCATTTGTTTTTCAGCGACTTTGACCATTGTATATAAACTTTATAGTATTCTCACTTCGTGTATATGACCATTGTATATAGACTTTATACATAGTAAAATCATCAACACGATTTCAAAAAGCTCGACCTCCACGAATTTGGAGACAAAAAGGATGGCGTGATTGCTTCTCAACTTAAGCATTAATCACCGTCAAAAATATTTGTGCTTTTGAGCTTTGAATTAAGGGAAAACGAAGAAAAGATTTTGAAGATTTGCATTGTTGCGTCGCTTCGATACATAGAATGTTTGATGAGAGGGAGATGATGGGAGGGGAAAGGAAACATTTTTTTAAAGGATAATTGAATAAAAGCTGATTTCGGTATTTTCCATCAAATAAGGAATTATGAGTTTATGGTTTTTTTTAGGGTTTTGCTATTTTCGCTGTATCTCGTCCAAAAATGCACCGATTTCTATCATTTCTTCAGTATTTGATTCCAAAATATTCAATTTGGTTGTATTAGCCGTTATTCAATGAAATAGTTGTTGGATAGGTATATTTATCTATTAGGGAATGGATCACCTACAATAATGTTGAGGCAGGTCACTTGTCCTTTAACTTTAACCATATACTCTCTACGTGCCCGAAATAATAAATGTGAAGAATTTTTAAAATCTGCCCACCACGGCCGTAGACAGGAAATAATGTATGGGTGAGTTACATTTGGGTGAGTTGACATTTTTTAAATTTTTATTAAAACGGTAGGTGTAAGCAATATCACATTCATGTTTTTAAACTACGAATTAATCGTATATGCTATAGATCAAGAAATGGGTAGGTACCTATATAATATATTTTTTATACACACACAAGTAGTACGAATATCTACTTAGAATTAAAAAAGTTGTATTCCTCGGTCTTTTTCGGCGAATTTATGTAAAATATCATTTATTTGCAACGAATTCAAACGTTTTTTTGTTTTTAAATTGTAATGTCGGTGACACTACTCATATGCAGCCTTACATTTAACTTATAACTCTCACCCTTAAGGTTGTGAAGTTGGTACCGTTTTAATTCGTGGGTCAAAAAGTAAAATCCCAATGACGGATGGACTTTTTCCGGTATTCTGATTGGTGAACGAAAGCGAGTAGGAAGATCCATTGTCAAGAAAAAGAGAAATAATAAAAATCGTTTTGAATTATAAAATAATAAGTTAGTTTTCTTGATTTGTTTCTGCCATCATATTAAAAAAGGGTTATTTATCGCATTTTATAAAATGCTACAAAAGAAAGCCGTTGATCAGTCATTGATGAACGTCGTATGGCGTATATACAGACGGTATTTTTCCAGCCCTCATTCAAAATGGAATAGAAGTTTTATTACCATCCATGATTGCCTTATTTGGGTATATACCAGTTACCTGGAGGGAGGTAAACGTAGTATTTATGCCTAAGCCGGGAAACAAGCCGAGCGAATTACCTAAATCATATCGTCCGATAAGCTTGACATCGTTTTTTCTGAAAACAATGGAAAGGATTATTGACATCCACATTAGAGAATGCATATCAAAAAGCATGCCTCTGCACCCTCACCAATATGCGTACCAAAAGGGCAAATCCACGGAAGGCGCTCTGTTAAAACTAACAACAGAGATAAAAAAAACGCATACCTGTGTAAAGAGATCGCACTATGTCTGTTTCTTGGCATAGAAGGTGCTTTTGATAACACTGGATATAAGTCCATATCAAATGCTTTTTGCCATAGAAACTGTGTAAAAATTACACTTAAGAACAAACATTTATATGTTGTTAATGCGTACATTCCATCGTCTCGTCTATGTTCTTTGTATTCGGAACTTTCTATGGCACTAGACCATATTTTTGACATATCTTGTTGTGACAGCACTGTTTTACTTATAGGCGACTTTAATCTGCCACATATTGGATGGGTACCTTCTGAGGATGATTCTCATCTTATTCCATCCTTTGACTCTGCCCAACAAGAGCTCGCTTTATTAGACAACATTTTGTCTCTTGACTTACAGCAAACAAGCTGTATAAAAAATTTCAAAAATCGAACTCTCGATCTTGTTTTCTCTTCTGACTCTGTTAGTACTGTTGTTCTGGAATCCCACTTCAGTATAACTAACATAGATGACAATCATCCACCCTTGGATGTATTTATTGAACTGGGCGCACATCTGTACGAAAACAGTAATTCGTATGACCGTTCGCAATCTTTTGACTTTCGGAAAGCAAATTTTCAAAGGCTTTCTGATGAAATTAATACGAGTAGCCTTAATTTTAATCTTACTGCGTTATCTAATATTGAAGATGCAGTCGGTGCTTTTTATTCTTTGTTGGATAACTGCATGAAAAAAGTGATTCCTGTCAAATCCTCTAGGAATATGAAAACGTCCCATCCCTGGTATACTAAAGAGCTCAAATCGATACGAAACAGACGTAATAGGGCTTGGAAGAACTATTTAAAAAGTCTCTACCATTCAGATCTTGAACTCTATCTCACATTATTCAATGAGTTCAAATCTTTATCCTGCAACTTATATATTGACTATATAAGTAAAATGGAATGCTCTCTAAAATTGGACCCCAAACTTTTTTGGGGATTTGTTAATTCTAAGAAAAAAACCGATGGTTATCCATCGAAACTTACTTACAATAGCTCTACAACTGCTGATTCGCTAGATGCAAGCAATATGTTTGCAGATTATTTCAGTAAGTCGTTTAGGGTGACCCCTCTTCACATTGATGAGCAATATTTTAGTTATCTAACTAGCTGTTCCCAAATAAGTTTTAGTAGCTTCTCATTTGACTTGGAAACAATTTTAAAATTTATTTCTTCTCTGAAGAATGATTATTCATCAGGTCCTGATGGCATTGCACCGATCGTTCTTAAAAAATGTAGTCATGCAATTGCTCCATATCTTAAATATCTGTTTGAATTGTCCATTAGTACTGGTAAATTCCCTTATGTATGGAAAAGTGCTTTTATCACACCTGTATTTAAAAAAGGCGAACGTGGTGATATCACTAATTATAGGCCTATTTCAAAGCTTTTGTGTATCCCTAAGCTTTTTGAACAAATTGTTTGCGAAAAGTTAATATTTCTTTGTCGCAATTTAATTTGTATTGAACAGCATGGATTTGTAAGAAACAGATCCACTGTCACTAATCTGTTAAGTTTCTTGCATGATTGTTCTAATGCCTTAGAGAATAAGGACGAAATGGATTGCATATACACTGACTTCTCTAAAGCTTTCGACCAGCTGTCCCATGAAATAATCGAGTTTAAGCTCAGGGCTTTTGGTTTCCCACGAAGTTTCATAAAATGGGTTAATTCATACCTTAGATCAAGGGTTTATCAAGTCAAATTTAGAGGATCGCTATCTGTATCTTTTACAGCTGAGTCTGGAGTTCCCCAAGGTAGTCACCTCGGACCAATTCAATTTATACTAGCCATTAATGATGTTAAAGCATGTATAAATCACAGTAATATCCTGATCTACGCTGATGATATGAAAATATTTAAATCTATCACTAGTCAGCAAGATAGAATTTTTCTTCAATCTGACATTAATAGCTTCGCCAATTGGTGTGATAAAAACGGTTTATCCCTGAACCCTACTAAATGTCAACATATGACATTCTCTAGAAAGAATATACCTTCCACCTTTCAATATTCTTTGTCTCAACATATTCTTTGTAATGTTGATAATTTTAAGGATCTTGGGGTTTATTTCGATCCCAAACTGGTTTTTGCCAAGCATATCAATTTTATTGTTAATAAATCTAATTCTATGCTGGGCTTCGTAAAAAGGTGGGCGAAAGAATTTAATGACCCATACGTTACTATGTCATTGTACAATTGTTTTGTCCGTCCGATTCTAGAGTATGCTTCACAAGTTTGGACGCCGTTCTACAACATTCATTCAAATCGAATAGAGGCCATTCAACGTAAATTTATTCGATTTGCACTTAGAGGACTTCCATGGGATGATCCTTTTAACCTTCCTCCTTACAGTCAGCGTATTAAGCTTCTTCAAATGTTACCCCTTTCTCAACGAAGGCTTAATAGCGATATCATTTTTTTACAGCAGCTTATATCCGGTCAAATAGATGCACCTGACTTGCTGTCGTCTATTGGCTTTAATTTTCGTGGTGGTGCCCATAATTTGCGCAGTGCTGAACTATTGTTTAGCCCCCATCATAGAACGAATTATGGGAAGCATGAGCCTATTAGTCGCATGAGTAGAATCTATAATCTAAATGATCATGTGATTGACTTGCATGTTAGTAAAATTAAGCTAAAAAATATTTTGCGTAATAATGCTTTAATGTCTTAAATTGTTTGCATTATTTTGTGTCTGTGTTAGTATTTTGTAGGTACATAATTATTGTATTTTTAATTGTTTTGTCCTTACTAACACCTGCACTAAATGATGAGCCTGTGAGAGCACTTTTTGTGCCGGCAATTTCTGCTCGTGATAGTTGCTTGCTTTAAGCACTCCACGACACAGAGCTGATAGTGTAATAAAGAAACATAGAAAAACCATGAGCAGTTTGGGCTACACTACAATTGGGTACGCAGATGATATTGTCATTATAGTCAGGGCCAAAGACTCAATTGGAGTCACATCAAAAATGAAAAATGCTCTAAAGACAGCCATAGACTGGTGCATCAAGGAAAATCTTTCCATAAATCCCAGTAAAGCCGTCATCATTCCTTTCACTAAAAGGAGGAAATAAGACCTAGATCTGATCACAATAAACGATACGGTCGTAGAGTATTCCGTCGAAGTCAAGTATATTGGAGTAATCATAGGCAAGAGGCTCAACTGGAACTCTCACATTAACAACAAAATCACTAAAGCTAATAGACCTTTATGGGCCTGTCGCCGCACTTACGGCAGAACCTTGGGAATCTCTCCAAAGATCGGTGATAAGACCCATTATAACATACGCCTCCATAGTATGGTGGACAAAATCCACACAAAAGATCGCAATAGAGAAACGCAAAAAGGTACAACGGCTTGCGTGCCTTGGTATCTCCGGAGCCATGCGAACCTATCCAACAGCCGCCATAGAGGCAATTACAGGAATTACACCTCTCCACATATACATTCAAAAAATGCTGATCCACAGTGCAATAAGTCTAATACAGTTAAACGAGATAAGTCTTAATGATCATCCGGAACTAAAGACCCTTCTCGATGAACTGCCAGAACTTAACATGAACTGCGCGGTCATAGACCGCATTCAAAAAACACTATGCTTCAACAAAAGGTTCTTCACGGAGATCCCAAAGAGAGAAACATGGGTTAGCAATAACCCACCAAATAGCCACAACCGCAGAAAGTGGTCTACGGATGGTTATAAAATGGAAACGGGGGTAGGAGCGGGAGTATACGGACCAAACAAACGCTTTACTATACAATAGGGAAAAAGTCCCAGCGTATTTCAAGCAGAGCTCCATGCCATTCAAGAATGCGCTAGCCAGATTTATTCATCTGGCATAAAAGGTGCAATCATCCATATAATCACGGATAGTCAAGCAGCAATAAACGCCCTTAGCTCGCATACCATTGACTCCAAATCAGTCATGTACTGCTTCAATACCCTTCAAACACTCGGATTAAGAAACAAGATCAAATTATGGTGGGTTCCGGGTCATGTCGGGGTAGAAGGTAACGAAAAGGCCGACGAACTGGCCAGAAAAGTTCCAGAAACACCATTCATAGGTCCCGAACCTTTCTGCTGCCCTCCTAGATCAGCAGCAGCGGCAGCTATGTATATAAAGCTGGGAACATAGAAAATGTATCTATCTTTTTGAAAGCATCCCAGGTCTAAGGCCAAACGATCCATTCGGCTCTTCAATCAAAATGACAGCAAATGCCTAAACCTAAGCAGGAGTTATATGCCTTTTATATTATGTAGTAACAAATTTATTTCACAATTTTCTTACTTTAAATCAAAATACAAATTCATTTAATTTATTTTTGCAAAGTGGCATTTTATGAAAAGACTTTTCATATCCACGATCGATGCCAGACTGCTTGCCCTTCAGATCTTCGTCGTCGTTGTTAATACCCAAGCTAGTCAACACGTAAATTGTAACGTTCGATGATAGCGTAGCACAGCATAGCGGATGGTGATTTGTTTACAAGCCAAGGTATTCGGCTGATTGGAGACTTTTTGTATGTTGTGTACACGCTGAGTTCTCCAGCGGGCTAAGCGGTTGTGTATACCATCGATAATTTGGTGTGGCTTTTGTTGCTATGTAACTCAGGCATGATATCAAAAACTTAGTGGGTTACCTTACTGGTCACCATGGTTTAAGATATCATCTACACAAAATGAGAATAGCAGACTCTCCTGCGTGCCGACTCTGTCTTGAAGAGGACGAGTCAGCTGAACACATTTTATGTGAATGTCCAGCCCTGTTTGACCTCCTCGTCACGCTGTCCTTTGATAATAAAGAAGATTTCCAAAAGGGTGTGTTTTGTCACTTTAATTTTTCTTTACTTCTCAGGATGGGAATATGATGTGAAGGTGAGAGGGGTGGGGTATATGGTTGGTTACGTGTTGACTAGCTTGGGTATTAACAACGACGACGAAGATCTGGAGGGCAAGCAGTCTGGCATCGATCGTGGATATGAAAAGTCTTTTCATAAAATGCCACTTTGCAAAAATAAATTAAATGAATTTGTATTTTGATTTAAAGTAAGAAAATTGTGAAATAAATTTGTTACTACATAATATAAAAGGCATATAACTCCTGCTTAGGTTTAGGCATTTGCTGTCATTTTGATTGAAGAGCCGAATGGATCGTTTGGCCTTAGACCTGGGATGCTTTCAAAAAGATAGATACATTTTCTATGTTCCCAGCTTTATATACATAGCTGCCGCTGCTGCTGATCTAGGAGGGCAGCAGAAAGGTTCGGGACCTATGAATGGTGTTTCTGGAACTTTTCTGGCCAGTTCGTCGGCCTTTTCGTTGCCTTCTACCCCGACATGACCCGGAACCCACCATAATTTGATCTTGTTTCTTAATCCGAGTGTTTGAAGGGTATTGAAGCAGTACATGACTGATTTGGAGTCAATGGTATGCGAGCTAAGGGCGTTTATTGCTGCTTGACTATCCGTGAATATATGGATGATTGCACCTTTTATGCCAGATGAATAAATCTGGCTAGCGCATTCTTGAATGGCTTGGAGCTCTGCTTGAAATACGCTGGGACTTTTTCCCTATTGTATAGTAAAGCGTTTGTTTGGTCCGATACTCCCGCTCCTACCACCGTTTCCATTTAATAACCATCCGTATACCACTTTCTGTGGTTGTGGCTATTTGGTGGGTTATTGCTAACCCATGTTTCTCTCTTTGGGATCTCCGTGGAGAACCTTTTGTTGAAGCATAGTGTTTTTTGAATGCGGTCTATGACCGCGCAGTTCATGTTAAGTTCTGGCAGTTCATCGAGAAGGGTCTTTAGTTCCGGATGATCATTAAGACTTATCTCGTTTAACTGTATTAGACTTATTGCACTGTGGATCAGCATTTTTTGAATGTATATGTGGAGAGGTGTAATTCCTGTAATTGCCTCTATGGCGGCTGTTGGATAGGTTCGCATGGCTCCGGAGATACCAAGGCACGCAAGCCGTTGTACCTTTTTGCGTTTCTCTATTGCGATCTTTTGTGTGGATTTTGTCCACCATACTATGGAGGCGTATGTTATAATGGGTCTTATCACCGATCTTTGGAGAGATTCCCAAGGTTCTGCCGTAAGTGCGGCGACAGGCCCATAAAGGTCTATTAGCTTTAGTGATTTTGTTGTTAATGTGAGAGTTCCAGTTGAGCCTCTTGCCTACGATTACTCCAAGATACTTGACTTCGACGGAATACTCTACGACCGTATCGTTTATTGTGATCAGATCTAGGTCTTATTTCCTCCTTTTAGTGAAAGGAACGATGGCGGCTTTACTGGGATTTATGGAAAGATTTTCCTTGATGCACCAGTCTATGGCTGTCTTTAGAGCATTTTTCATTTTTGATGTGACTCCAATTGAGTCTTTGGCCCTGACTATAATGACAATATCATCTGCGTACCCAATTGTAGTGTAGCCCCAACTGCTCATGGTTTTTCTATGTTTCTATGGCAAAAAGCATTTGATATGGACTTATATCCAGTGTTATCAAAAGCACCTTCTATGCCAAGAAACACACATAGTGCGATCTCTTTACACAGGTATGCGTTTTTTTTTACCTCTGTTGTTAGTTTTAACAGAGCGCCTTCCGTGGATTTGCCCTTTTGGTACGCATATTGGTGAGGGTGCAGAGGCATGCTTTTTGATATGCATTCTCTAATGTGGATGTCAATAATCCTTTCCATTGTTTTCAGAAAAAACGATGTCAAGCTTATCGGACGATATGATTTAGGTAATTCGCTCGGCTTGTTTCCCGGCTTAGGCATAAATACTACGTTTACCTCCCTCCAGGTAACTGGTATATACCCAAATAAGGCAATCATGGATGGTAATAAAACTTCTATTCCATTTTGAATGAGGGCTGGAAAAATACCGTCTGTATATACGCCATACGACGTTCATCAATGACTGATCAACGGCTTTCTTTTGTAGCATTTTATAAAATGCGATAAATAACCCTTTTTTAATATGATGGCAGAAACAAATCAAGAAAACTAACTTATTATTTTATAATTCAAAACGATTTTTATTATTTCTCTTTTTCTTGACAATGGATCTTCCTACTCGCTTTCGTTCACCAATCAGAATACCGGAAAAAGTCCATCCGTCATTGGGATTTTACTTTTTGACCCACGAATTAAAACGGTACCAACTTCACAACCTTAAGGGTGAGAGTTATAAGTTAAATGTAAGGCTAAAAAACAAAAAACGTTTGAATTCGTTGCAAATAAATGATATTTTACATAAATTCGCCGAAAAAGACCGAGGAATACAACTTTTTTAATTCTAAGTAGATATTCGTACTACTTGTGTGTGTATAAAAAACATATTATATAGGTACCTACCCATTTCTTGTTCTATAGCATATACGTTTAATTCGTAGTTTAAAAACATGAATGTGATATTGCTTACACATACCGTTTTAATAAAAATTAAAAAAATGTCAACTCACCCAAAAAAAATGTAACTCACCCATACATTATTTCCTGGCTACGGCCGTGGTGGGCAGATTTTAAATATTCTTAACATTTATTATTTCGGGCACGTAGAGAGTATATGGTTAAAGTCAAAGGACAAGTGACCTGCCTCAACATTATTGTAGGTGATCCATTCCCCAATAGATAAATATACCTATCCAACAACTATTTCTTTGAATAACGGCTAATACAACCAAATTCAATATTTTCGAATCAAATACTGAAGAAATGATAGAAATCGGTGCATTTTTGGACGAGATACAGCGAAAATAGCAAAACCCTAAAAAACCATAAACTCATAATTCCTTATTTGATGGAAAATACCGAAATCAGCTTTTATTCAATTATCCTTTAAAAAAATGTTTCCTTTCCCCTTCCATCATCTCCCTCTCATCAAACATTCTATGTATCGAAGCGACGCAACAATGCAAATCTTCAAAAATTATTCGGCTGTTACAGAGAAAAATAAATACTAACACGTCATGAGAATGAAAATCATACGGCGCCATCAGACTCAGAGACAGAGAGTTGAAAATGCGAGATACCTATCCATACAATACAAACTAACAAAAGTCCATACAATGATAGAATTCTTATTTTTGTCAGTAATCCTTACGAAATACCTCATCAAAGAAAAGAGGACCAAATAAACTCTTGGCTCTGTTTCCTAGCCAACAGTTTATTTGGTTCTTGGTACACATCATAGTCAGGGGCAACGACTCAATTGGAGTCACATCAAAAATGAAAAATGCTCTAAAGACAGCCATAGACTGGTGCATCAAGGAAAATCTTTCCATAAATCCCAGTAAAGCCGTCATCGTTCCTTTCACTAAACGGAGGAAATAAGACCTAGATCTGATCACAATAAACGACACGGTCGTAGAGTATTCCGACGAATTCAAGTATCTTAGAGTAATCCTAGACAAGAGGCTCAACTGGAACTCTCACATTAACAACAAAATCACTAAAGCTACTATAGCTTTATAGGCCTGTCGCAGCACATATGGCAGAACCTGGGGAATCTCTCCAAAGATCGTCCACTGGATCTACACAGTGATGATAAGACCCATTATAACATATGCCTCCATAGTATAGTATGGCGCTATGCACTATGCTTCAATAAACGTTTCTCCACGGAGATCCCAAAGAGAGAACCATGGGTTAGAAATAACCCACCAAATAGCCACAACGGCAGAAAGTGGTATACGGATGGTTATAAAATGGAAACGGGGGTAGGAGCGGGAGTATACGGACCAAACAAACGCTTTACTATACAAATGGGAAAAAGTCCCGGCGTATTTCAAGCAGAGCTCCAGACCATTCAAGAATGCGCCAGCCAGATTTATTCATCTGGCATAAAAGGCGCAATCATCCATATATTCACGGATAGTCAAGCAGCTATAAACGCCCTTAGCTTGCATACCATTGACTCCAAATCAGTCACAGTACTGCTTCAATACCCTTTAAACACTGGGATTAAGAAACAAGACCAAATGGTGGGTTAAGGGTCATGTCGGGGTAGAAGGTAACGAAAAGGCCGACGAACTGGACAGAAAAGGTACAGAAATACCATTCATAGGTTCCAAACCTTTCTGCTGCACTCCTAGATCAGCAGCAACGGCAGCTATATAAAGCTCGGAACATAGAAAATGTATATATCTTTGGGAAAGCATCCCAGGTCTAAGGCGAAATGAGCCATTCGGCCCTTCAATCAAAATGCCAGCAACTGCCTAAACCTAAGCAGGCATGATATCAAAAACTTAGTGGGTTACCTTACTGGTCACCACAGTTTGAGATATCATCTGCACAAAATGAGAATAGCAGACTTTCCTGAGTTCCGACTCTGCCGTGAAGAGGACTAGTCAGCTGAACACATTTTATGTGAATGTCCATCCCTTAATGGAATTAGAAAGAAGATATTTTTCAGGGAACAAATGAGCCCCGAGGACATAAAGAATTCTTCTACTGGTAAAATTGTCCGCTTCACACGGAAAGTGGAAATTCTACTAGTTTAAAATTTTTCTGGCACATACCGTACAAAAGATCTTTTTAGGTCGAAGTAGGTATCTACCTATACCTATATATATAAATATATTAAAATTTATAAAAACGTAACAAAATATATAAATATGAATATAATAAAATATATGAAAAAGAATGAAATAATAATATAATAATGATAAATAATTTGATACTTATCAGAATGAAAGTCTTGAAATCGGATAAAAACACTTATTCACTTTGATTCACTTTGTAAGTTAAAATTTGTGGCTTTGCAAAAGTACGAAGCTCAATCTGCGGAAATGTTTCTTTTTTTAAATACAGCTGCTTGCAATATTAGATAACCTACCCCAAACTTCCATCAAAACCAACACATGATACACCAACCATATACCCCACCCCCTCTCACCAACACATATTCATATCCTGAGTAGTAAAGAAAAATTAAAGTGACAAAACACACACTTATGTAAATCTTCTTTATTATCGAAGGAAAGAGTAGCTACTTAAACAGTACGCATTGCAAATATTAACGAGAATGGAAGACAACAGAAATAAGTACCAAAATGCATAATTAAATATGTATACCCCACCCCTCTCACCAACACATCATATTCACATCATGAGAAGTAAAGAAAAATTAAAGTGACAAAACACACACTTTTGGAAATCTTCTTTATTATCAAAGGAAAGAGTACTAAAGAGTACGCAGTGCAAATATAAACGAGAATGGAAAAAGACAACAGAAATAACTACAAAAATGCATAAAAGCTTTCTGAAGGTTCTTTTTTACGGCGTTTGGTGGCGTATCGTCGTATACACGAAGTGAGAATACTATAAAGTTCATATACAATGATAATGCTTAAGTTGAGAAGCAATCACGCCATCCTTTTTGTCTCAAAATTCGTGGAGGTCGAGCTTTTTGAAATCGTGTTGATGATTTTACTATAAAGTCTATATACAATGCATATATGCAATTGGTCTTGAATTTGGTAGTAATAGATGTGTCTTTTATTAAGACCTTTTATGATACCATCATCAGAAACCGCTATGTATTTGATTTTTTGGTTTTTGATAGCATCCGTAGGATCGCATCCAGCTATGCTTGGTGGACATTTTATTTCTACCAAGGAATCGTCGTCGATAAGTCCATCTGGAGAAGCACCGATCTAATGTCTTGCTTCATGATCAGCTTTCCTTAGTCGGCATATCTGACCATGATTTAATATATTGTACATACAATGTTGACTTATCCCGTTCCCCTAAACCATCATCTTTCCAATTTAGAGACTTTTCCTCTGTAGATAACAATATCTTACAACTGAATGCTAGCCTTCTCCCATGGCGTGACTGCTATTATTCCTCAAATGCTAATGCAAAAGTAGATCATATGCAAACACTGTTGGTTGACCTCTTTAACAGGCACGTTGCAATACGGAATACAAAATGCCCGTGGTTCACACGTGAAGTTCACAGTGCCATGAAAGCTCGTAACAAATTATATGCCAGATGGAAGCTTAGGCCCTGAAGTCTAAACTGGGAGATTTTTTTGTCGCGCTCGTAACTACTCGACGTTTGTGACAAGAAGAGCAAAAAAAAGATATTTTCTATCAAAACTGAGTACTGACCAAACCTCTAAGAAACTGTGGAGCAATTTACGCTCCATTGGAGTTGGGAAAAAGGCCGTTATTGATGGCGTGCCGAATGTAAACCACCTTAACGACACATTTCTTACCAGATCTGTAAAAAGTGCGTGCTTTACTCCGGATAGCCAATTATTTTGTAGCTCTGAATTTAACTTTGAAGTCGTCTCAGAAATTGATGTTATAAATACCATTCGTTCTCTAAAGTCCAATGTTGTAGGTGAGGATGGAGTACCTCCTCGCTTTGTGAAAATGATACTCGTATTACCCCACATCCTAAGCTGTCTCACACATATTATCAATTTCTGTATTACGTCCTCTACCTTCCCTGATATTTGGAAAGTGGCTAAAGTCATTCCGGTTCTGAAAAAATCGCAGCCATCGGCGGCCACCGACTATCGCCCAATAAGTATTTTACCTTGTTTGTCAAAGGTCTTGGAGAAAATTCTTGCACACCAGATTTCAAGCTACTTAAATCAACACTGTCTGCTATCCCCTGTTCAATCTGGTTTTCGAGCACATCATAGCTGAGCGTCGGCTATGATTAAAATTCTTGATGATATAAGGGTCAAATATGATAAAGACAATATAACGGTGCTTTGTTTGCTTGATTTCTCCAAGGCCTTTGACAGCGTGGATCATAAGATACTATGCCAAAAGCTCAGGTTTTATCTTGGATTTAGTGAAAGATCTGTGCATTTGATAAATGCCTATTTAGAAAATCGCTTGCAAAGGGTTATTCATGATGGCAAAACCTCACGGTTTAGGTC
Organism: Portevinia maculata; assembly: GCA_949715645.1. Lineage (NCBI taxonomy): Eukaryota > Metazoa > Arthropoda > Insecta > Diptera > Syrphidae > Portevinia > Portevinia maculata. Next base: position 82,929,535 of record OX454527.1, on the reverse strand, counting down.
ATTGGTTTCAGGAGTGCCACAGGGATCCGTTTTGGGACCTATACTCTTTTGCATCTTCATCAACGACCTACCTAAAGTATGCTCGAATGTGAACATTCATCTCTACGCTGACGATGCTCAGATTTACTTGTCGCGGCCAATAGGGCTCGTTGAGGATCTTATTGTTAGAATAAACGAAGATCTGTCGGCAATATTCAACTGGTCATTATGCAATGGACTCGATCTAAATCCTAACAAATCCCAACTTATTCTTATCTCTAAGAAACATTGGGATACCAATCAATTGCCGCCTGTATTCTTAAATAATAAGCAACTTAAATTTGTAGATACTGTCACCAACCTTGGTTTCAAGCTAAATCGCTCTCTTTCCGCTGTCGACCATACCAACTACGTTATTGGGCGAATATATGCTGGGTTGCGTAAACTTAGGTTATCCTCAAGTTTTACTCCAGTTGACACTAAGCTTAGGTTAATAAAAACGCTATTTATGCCTATTATAGATTATGCTACCATAGTTTATTGCAAGCTTAATTCCCATTGCCAGCACAAGTTGCTTGTCGTGTTTAATGATCTGATTAGGTACGTTTATGGGCTACGTCGATATGAACACATTTCACACTATCACAAACTAGTTCTTGGTTGTACGTTTCAGCAGTTTCTCGATATTAGATGTCTTCTATTCATGCACAAATTTATTAACAGCAGATCCCCCATGTATCTTTTTGAAAAAATTCAATTTGGTCTGTCCACTAGAACACTTAATCTTATAATGCCCTCCTCTAACTATCTAAACTCCTCGCGTCTCTTCTTTGTGTATGTCGCCATGCTTTGGAACTCGCTACCGGCAACAACAAAACAAATAATTGGGGCTGCTAAGTTCAAAAATGCCGTAATGAAATACTTTGAATAAAAAAGCAACTAATACTCACTTTAAATCTTCTTACTGTTCGTGTACTACTCTCTATTTCACCATCTTCTCTTCCTAATCTCTTCTCTCCTAATTATCTCTTCCTATTTTTAAGTTTCTAATGTTTATATTAATTTTAGTCTTAGTTTTCATTAATGTCAAAAATTATCTTCTAATTTAAGTACTATAAAAGACTAAGTCTTATTTGTACAATGTTTAAATTAAATAAATTGAATTGAATTGAATTGAATTGAAGCACCAAGAAAGTTATACTCCTCATCGATAAAAATTCCTGAGTTCGATATACTTCTGCCCAATTGCTGTTCCAGTTGCCGCCTCACAGTGTCTTCGTTAATTTTTCCATACATGACGGAAGGTGTTAATAAGGTCGTGGGATGTGCAAGTCTTTTAACATAACCTTCGAATTTTTTTGCTTTGCATATTTGTGCGAAATATGAGGCTGTTTACATTTTCTTTCTGATATTCAACCATTTTTCATTACTGGACTGTCCCAATGTTTGTTTTTCTAAAAGCTGGCAATTGTTTTGATTTTGCTTTAGTTGTTCTATTAGACAGTTTTTCTCTACAATGAATTTGTCTTCATCCATGTCTGGTTGGTGGCAACTGGTACCATACCAAACATCTTTGACAACACCTGTCCGGTTTATGCAAATACAGTTTGCTCTTACGATAAACCTTTCTCGCATTTCGTCTGTGGGTTTGTAACACGCTTTTCCGGAGTCGCGGAATTTCCATTTGTTTTGCCAGGGAATTTGAGCTATGTCCATATAGATGTTTAAACAGTCCAGAGATCTGCCCTTTAGAGTTAAACTTTACAGCTGCTGCAGTACACCTGGCTGAATATCCTTGCCCAAGTGAAAAGTTGATTATATTTCCTCCTACTAGTTTGGCTACAATAGAGTTGTAGTGCTCGGCAAGATTGTTAGTGAATCCAAGATATAGACTCTTGGCGTTCATAATAAGTCTTCTTGTAGGAATCATCACTGACCATCTGATTTCATCATGGGAATTAAATTCACGTCATTCTCTTTACATTTTTCTTTTATGTAGGGTGGGCATTCGTTGTGATCTCCAAAAACATGATGAATACCATTGCTGATATCTGCTTTAATTAAAGGTATTGCTTCTTCCTCGGATTGGCCTTGCTGTCGTCTGAACTTAATGGCACTCAAAATATCCTTCCGTATTCTTTCAAGTCTTATATTTAAGGCTCCTTTTAATCCTGTTTTACAACCTCTTGATATGTTCTCTAATTTATTACTAAAATTTCGCATTAAATGGTTGCAGCATTCAATTTTGGAGATTCTTCTTCCGCCGTAGGGATCGGTTTGAATAATTTTTTGAAATGAACTGCTGTCTCCATCTGAAAGCATTGTCATATATCGTAGGCCGTTTTCAGCTACACTGGATTTAAATGCTTGTAGCAGTATTTCTGACTCCATCAGCGTTAAAGGCCCTTTGTGGTTAATATTGCACGCGTGGTCCTGTTGTTGTTCCGTATCACTTCTAGCGCATGTAACGCAGTACTTATTTCTTATTCCTAAAGAAATTACTTTACCGGTATGCAACCCCACCACAACAGCAGCACCTGACAGAGCAGAAACATTTTCCCTGTAAGATCGTTTGCTCCAGCAAGCATCTGTCACCACAGTTATAAACGGAATTCCATCCACCGGATCAATATCACCACGCTGTCTGGCGGCCTCAGCCTCTTCGTTAGCAGCCTCCAACATATTTTTTGCTCCCACGGCTTTCCAGATATCCCCAGTTTATTTTTCAATCTCAATATTTTAAATGATGGGCATAGAATATCTAATATAGATACGATTTCCTCTAACTGTGAGTACCCGCAACCTACACTGGTAATGGCCAAAACAGCAGCAGTGTTAACATCCATTGCATCTGGATTTTTCTTATTTAGGAACACTCGACTCTCATAATTGCACATTTCACATCTTAAAAAGATCGAACTTGCAAAACCCACTCGGACTTCTTTAACAATTTTTATATTGTTTAAACTGCAACCGAGTGCTGGGCAATGTTGGTCTATTGCTTTCAACTCATTAAAAAAGTATTGAAGGTCAATTATCCTTCTTCCTTCTATGAGGGCAACGGAATCGATCGCAGATGTCTCTCTTCCATTATCAGACTTTCTAGGCTTTCCGATTCTGATATTAGGCCTTTCAACTCAAAATGTTCATTAGTTTTAAGACTACCTTCACCTTCTGAAACTTGATGCTGGTTTCCATTGACAATATGAGTATTTTCAGGATTTTGTCTTGACTTCGTTAAACTAAATAAATAAATAAAAAACATACAATCGAATCATAAATCAAATTCCTTTGCGAACTTTTCGTGAGAGAACGAATTATTTTTTATTGTTCTGCGAACCTTGTAATAAAGCCAAAGGCAACGGCAACAGTGCAAACAAATAATAATTGCCCACAAACAGCAACAGCGCAGTGCTACATTATCCCCTTTAGACTAAACCACCATTCACCAATCTTCCAATCCACCCAGACTCAATAATATTCACGGAGTGAAGGGTACCTATCTATGCACTTTTCAATAATCAACTTTTCTACAACGATTTAGCAATGAAACTTTAGGGTATCTATCTGAAAATCCTGAGTAATATCATGATTTTGTTTTTGTAGTATTGTTTATTACATAGTTTAAATAATTTTCTGTAAACAAATTTTAAACTGAAAGTATAAGCTAGATCCACATCTTGAAAAGTGCCTTTATCAACCCCTCACTCATTTTTACTTTCAGTCAGCGAAACAAAAATGCAAAATCACTTCGAATCGCCGCAGAAATAAATCTGCTTACACATACCCACATCCACACTTGATTTCTTTTATTGAAATCGCACTTCAGACTTCACACCAAACCGGTTTCATTTAGAACACACCTCCGAGAGCAGTAAAACACAAGATAATCACTTTATGGTTGATTGCGTGCTGTTCTGATTGGCTGTTCAGATCAGGCCACACAA